>JALBYF010000107.1:0-38214 GCA_023212725.1 Tranzscheliella williamsii
GGCACGTGATAAGAGGTCAATGGTTCGAAACGCGAGTTGGACAGCTTTTCGCTGGGCGTGCGCTTTACGGCGTGACACCGCCGAGACCGGTCTTAAGCCCTTGTTTGTCGGCGGTAGCGCCATATTGGTGGCCCTGAAGGAAGATGCCCATGACACGATCGCCTTTGTTCCATTTTGTGACCTTGTCCCCGACTGAAACGATCTCGCCTGCGCCATCCGAGGCCGGAATGAGTTCATCCTGTTTGACAGGCAGCGAAGACAGGTTCTGGCTGATGATAAGATCTCGGAAGTTGAGCGAGACGGCATGCACCTTGATGAGAACCTGATGGGACTCTGGCTGCGGCACCGGGCCCTCCTTGAGCTTGAGCGCGGAGAAGCCGTTACGAGCGGCAATCTCGGGAAGAGTATAGAACTTGTGTGTGTTGCTCATGATGCTGATGTGGCTGGCCGTGCATCCTCTGGAGTGGCAAGTCCTGAAGCAGGGAGCTTTATATACACGCTTACTGTTGCTGGTGTCGGTGGCCGGCAATGCATTTGTGATTCTACCTTGGTTCCACGGCTTCTTTCTTGCGCGGCTGTTGGGAAGATACGAAGCGGCATGGGTCATGCGATCAGTAAGCACCGTGCGTAACTACTTCGCCTAATAGTATGCCGCCATGGCCCACTTTTCGTCCAACAGAGTATAACTCCGGCCTCATCGGTTATCTCCCGAGCTACGGGGAATTCGGGATTGCACATATTGGCAAGCCACTAGCACCACCAACGTCCCTATTGTTCCTCCTCTTTCACCCCACTCTCGCCCGCCTCTCCGTTAAGTATATAGCACAGTCGCGGTCCTCTCCTCTAGATGTACATATACACACACACTGTCTCTACACTACAGTTATACGATTACTTGATCGCGACCAAGTGTGGTGTGAGGATAGCGCGACCCAGAATCGCGCCAAGGACGTAACATCTGGCCGGGCGTCTCGGCTTGCGGCGCAGAAGAGGACGTTTTACGATGCATGCCCTCCACTTCTCATCGCCGATTTATAACCTGGTATCGGGGGATCGCTCGGCCCTGGCCGTCATGGCCGAGAATGTTGGCCGAGAATGTTAGTTTGGCGCCGTTGCGCTTTTGAACAGCCCCGCCTTCATTAGAATCATGTTTGGACCCGTCAGCGCAAAATGAATTCATGAATTGCCTTATCGCGTCAATGAGGTACGTTCATCACAAATAGCGCCGAAAAGCGTTGGATGATAGGCATAGATAAGAATACAGCTCTTCTGCCTCGATATGGAAATCGTAGCCGTGGACATCGGTCGCCACGGCCAATACCACAAGCTATGCTGTCATCGATCGTCAAGGAAGTCTAGATCTGCTGTACGTTAGTAGCGAATAGTTCCGAGTAGTTAGCCTTGTAGCGGTACCTTTAAGCGAGCACTTGCTCTCTGGCCGTGCATCAACAACGGAATCCTTGCTGCCGTCGGGCACCGAATTCGTGTCGCATGAATTCGTGCCCATCAGACGAAGTTTCCTGTCCTTTGGAAGATCCTTTTCTTGTCTAGCTCATATCAGTTTCGCTGTCCAGCCTGTTTCTGAACCACCATCTTTTTCCCCCTTTCCCGGTTCTCCAATATGGCACCTGCAAATTCGGAGCGTACTCCCCTCTTGTCGGGTCAGCATTCAGCTGCTCACCGTCCCAGCTTTGGCGGCAGCATTGGCCGGCCTGACCTGACCGCCGAAGAGGAGGATGCCATCGCGCAAGAGTCTGCCTTCAGCGCCCTGCAGAGTGCCGCGCACGGCGTGGACCCCAACTCGTCCGCCTTTGCTCCCCCTCCTGATCAGAGCCACTTCTCACTCGTCGGCGCGCCCATCCCGGAGGAGGATGAGGCCGAGCCTTCCCTCCGCCCCGACATCTGGATCATCATGGGCGCCATGTGGATCGGCACCTTCCTTGCCGCGCTCGATGGCACCATCGTCGCGACCATCCTCAACTCGGTCGGTTCGGAGTTCAAGGTCTCCAAGGAGGTCAACTGGCTTGGTACTAGCTACCTCCTCACCCAGACGGCTTTCCAGCCTCTCTACGGCCGAGCCTCTGACATTTTCGGTCGAAAGCCTGCCACGCTGTTTGCTTCCTTCATCTTCCTCCTTGGCTCGCTCCTCTGTGGTCTCAGCCAGACTTTCTGGCAGCTCTGTGCTGCTCGCGCCCTTGCCGGGATCGGCGGCGGGGGTTTGACAAGTTTGGCGAGCATCGTTACGTCGGATCTTGTGAGCCTGAAGGCGCGAGGGACATGGCAGGGACTCGGCAATCTCGTCTTCGCCACAGGCGCCGCGCTAGGCGGACCCATCGGAGGCTATCTGGCTGATGGTGGACCGGGCTGGCGATGGGCGTTCCTGTTGCAGGTACCCCTGTGCGCATTGCATTTCGGCGTCGTTTCCTGGAAGATCGACATCCCCGCCGGCCCTGGAAGCATGGTCGAGAAGATTAAGCGCATCGATGCGCTGGGCTCTCTTTCGTTGGTCACTTCGGTCACGCTCCTTCTTGTAGGCCTCAGCCTGGGAGGCAACGAGCGCGAGTGGTCAGACAAAATCGTTGTCGGATCTCTCATTGCCGGCCTCATCGCTCTGGCCATCTTCGCCTTTGTCGAGATCTACGTCGCCAAGGAACCGCTGATGCCCATGTCCGTCCTCTTCAACCAAACGCCAGGCTTTGTCGCTATTGCGTGCTGGTTCATCAGCATGTCTCAGTTCGGCATCCTGTTCAACGTGCCCTCCTACTTTGAGTCCGTGGAGCAAACCAGCTCGTCGTATGCAGGTCTGCACCTGATTCCCAACGCCATTGTCGCCTCTGCTTGCAGTCTCGGAAGCGGTCTTATGATTGCCCGAACGGGCCGATATCGCCGCATGTTGCTGGTTGGCGGCTTCTGTGGCTTCCTCGGCCCGCTCATGATGTGCTTCTGGGGACGGGGTACCTCGGAGTTCTTCTACTGGATCACCATGCCATTCGGGGGCGCAGCTTACGGATCCATCCTTACCATTACGCTCGTGGCCCTTATCGCATCCGTCGATCCCAAAGATATGGCCGCCGCAACCGGTGTCACCTACCTCTTCCGCGCTACCGGCTCCGTGCTTGGCATTTCGCTCTCCAGCGCTATTCTGCAGAACAGTCTGCAAAAGAACCTGGAAAAAACCGACATCCCGGCCAAGATGATCCAGGTAATCCGACAGGATGTCAAGGCCCTCAAAGGCCTCAGCAAGCCCATGCGGCTCGCCGCTATCGGCGCTTACCAGCAGTCGATGCACAACGTCTTCATTGCGATTGCAGCTGCTGGCTTCTGCGCATTCCTCGCCCTCTTCTTCATCCAGGAGCGCGAGCTGCCGGGCAAAGCGCCCGCGCGCGCCCCTGCGCCTACGCGCACCGAACGCTCCGACTAGCAGACGCAGTTTTTTATAGCTGTCGAGAACCTAGCTCCCACATCCTGGTGTCTTCCTCCCGGCCCGCTTTCCACGCCTCTGGTCTGTCCTTGTCCGTCATTTGGCAGCAGCCATTTGCGGGTTTCGACTCCGGCTTCGACCTACCCGGCGCCACACACTCTTTCTCCATCCTCACTCATGTAATCTTTCTATCAAGGGTGCGCGGCGACGCCGTGTGCCCGCTGTTACCCTTTGCTTTGCTCTATTTTGAATCTAGACGTTTTTCCCAACACGTCCGGCTTGGCTTTGCAACGCCGCCACCGTGGCGGATCGGGGCGCTACTACTCCGACACTGCGCCTGAACTGCACACTCTCATGCTACCCATCTGCGGGGCCCCGCAGCCGCAGCGTGTGAGGTATGTGCTTTGATTCGGGGTGAGCCACCAGCATCCTTTTGCATAGGGAGGTGCGCTACAAGGCGAGAGGAGGGTGGGGTGGGTCAAAAGTGGTCGGCAAGGATCTGGCTGATCTGGGGGGCGGCGCGGCGCTGCGGGGCGGGCGGGAGTGCTTCTAGGCCGTTGTCGAAGAAGGAGAAGGGAGTGTGGCTGGAGAGGCTGTCGACGCGGCCGAGGAGGAATTCGAGGTGGCGGAAGGCGGCGGAGGGTTGGTACTGGGGGACCATGTGACCGGAGAGGTTGATTTCGACGAAGGTGAGTTTGCGCTCGGTGTGGGTGCGGCCCATGGTGCCGGCGGCGGCGAGGGTGGCCTGCTGTGCGTCGGTGTGGAAGGGGACGTAGAAGGGCTCGGTGACGGGCGCCTGGAAGCCCTGCTTGCCGCCCCAGGTCATGTTCTGAATCGAGAGAAGCGTGCCGTTGGCGAGCAGGACCATGTCGAGCAGCCCGTGCCCGATCACGGTCCGCTCTGCCCGCTCAATCACCCCCGGCAGCACGGTTGTCGAGCTGAACTCGCCCTTCTCCGCCCCGCGATCCAGCCCGGATTTGGTGTTGAAGACATTGCCGTTCGAGCACTCGGTCCAGTGCACATCCGCCGGCGCGTTGATCGCCTTCTTCACATCGGTCCGGTTAAAGTAGAGCGATGCGCCCGGCGGAAGGTACGAGCCCGAACCGGGACCGCCAAGCACGTCCCAGAGAATGGGACAGGTGGTGGCCACCTGGTAAATGTCGAAGCACGGATTGACGTCAAAGATGGCCGTGTAGATGTAGTCGAACACGTCGCACTTTTCCGTGTAGCGGTGCGGGTCCGGGAACGGGCCCTTGGGCGGGAAGGTGAGGTGCTCTTCAAGGTAGGCGGTGTATCCGCACCGCTCGTCCATCTCCTTGATGGTCGCCTTGACCGTCTCGTTGAACGGGAAGAGGCCGTCCCAGTACTCGACAAAGGCGGGCGCGGGGACCTGCTCGAGCATCTGGTCCGTGTTGATCGACGGGTCGTAGATCATGACGCCGGTGACGTTGAAGTACTCCTTGTCCTCCTCGTCGAGCATCGCGCTGGCAATGTTGGGCACGTACTGGCCCGCGTAGCTCTCGCCGGTGAGGTAGACGGAGCGGTTATGCAGATCAAAAGTGTCGACAAAGTTTTTGAAGAAGCCTTTGAACTGCTCTGCGAGCTGGGCCTGGGT
Source organism: Tranzscheliella williamsii (assembly GCA_023212725.1). Classification (NCBI taxonomy): domain Eukaryota; kingdom Fungi; phylum Basidiomycota; class Ustilaginomycetes; order Ustilaginales; family Ustilaginaceae; genus Tranzscheliella; species Tranzscheliella williamsii. The sequence goes on from JALBYF010000107.1 coordinate 5,037, forward strand.
GGTGATGTTGGGCGTGCCCTGGGAGAAGCCGGTGCCGACGGGCTGTTCTACCCAGACCATGTTGGTGAGGTTCTGCCAGCTCCAGGGGTTGGGGACGGGCTTGTAGGTGCCGTACTGCCAGAGGATCGGGCCGTTTTCCTGGAGAAAGCCTTCGAGCGACGAGCAGCCCGGGCCGCCGTTCATCCAGACAGTGATCTCCTTCTCGGCGAGCGGGTTCTTGGAGGGGAAGTACCAGAAGTACAGCTCGCGCGTCTCGTCCGGCGACGACGAGATCGGCAGCAGCCCGGCGTACGACTCGCCCGCGTCAAAGTCCACCTCAGGGATCGCGGTGCCGTTGACGTAGAACGGGCGGGTCTTGTTGTTCAGATGCACGGGCGCTGCGGAGGGCGCTGCGGCGCCCTTGGCCAGCACCCGCGAAGCGTGCGCCGCCGCGCGCTCATGGATGTCGACGTAGTCCGACCCTCGCTTCCCGACGTGCTCAAGCCCGCGTGCACAGCTCTCATACACCGCCACGCTGGCAAGCAATACGGCGCTCCCAAACAGCTTCATCCTGGTAACACTGCAAACACGCGGGCGCGGTGACAGCGTGTTGGTAATGGTAAACGACAGAGCGGTACGGAAGATGACGAGGGGAGGGACAAGGACTACGGCTACGCGGCGGTGCCATGGTCATTTATACCATTCTCGACTTTGCACTATCCACGCATCTGCGAAGTTCCGCCTCCGCCGGCTGCCCGCTGCGGAGGAAAAACGGAGTGGCGCAGGCCGTCGGTCGACAGAGCGCCGAGGCGCGCCCAGAACAAGTGGAAGCCGATTTTGGCACGCTAGTCGTTCTGCTCGCCGAAGCGAGCCGGTTGTAAGACTGCCGAGCGAGGCGACAAGCTTCGTTGAACGCCTTGCGGTGCGACTCACTACCACTCCTTGCATATCGGTCAACAGGCGGAGCTCTGGAGCGCGAGACGTCACTTTGCGCCGAGCCTCGTCTCGGTCGCTTTATGCTTTCAGACCCTGCACAGCCTTACCGCCGTCGCCATGCCAGTGGTCGGTCTCCCCTCGCCCTCGCGCGGTGTGTGCACGGTCGAACCCCAGACCGAGCCCAGACGCAGATCCGTCGGCCCGCGGAAGGACAGACATGCACAGAGGGGCCGCTTGAGGTAGGCCAGCTGGGGAACTGTCTCAGGGGCTGGGTGGAGTGCCCCAGCCGCCGCGTGTGGATGAAGAGGACAATGGAAATGCCCGTCGGCTTTGCAGGAGCACACGATAAGCGAACCAAGCGTGAATGCACCGAAAGCATGCAGCGGAGGGCTGACAGCCGCTTATCTCGATCCACTTGTACGCTCGCGAGCACATCCTAAGACCCACACTTCGCTTTCTGCGCAACACGACTGTGAGATCGGCAACGAAGAGAACGATTGCAGGAAAATGTCGGTGAGGATAAAGGTATAGTACAAAACGAGCAGAGGCCATGCGTGGTAGACAGGCAGCACGGTCAGGATCGCCCCAGTTCCAGTTCGGAATCCATGGCTCGCTCGAGGTCGAACTGGATGCCGCTGTGATCCGCGTTGAGCTCCTGCGCAGAGATGCCGGTAGGAGGGCCCTGTGTCTCCTCTTGTCGCTTGACCGCAGCCGCACTGATCGCTTCGAGGTTGGAGACGGTAGGCTTGAAATGCAGCATGCCGCTCTCCCACTCCCACCAACGCTGCATCTCCTCCAGGTTGTCTTCTACAACCTTGCACTTGGCCGTCTCGATTTTCAGTCGCGGGTCGTACCGCAGTGCTGGCGGCGCCTTTCGAGCAAAGATCGCTTCGTCGGTGGCATGGAGCGTCGCGTAGACCGAACGCAGCTTGCGCTTTCGAGTCACCAGCGCGTAGACGCTTGCCTCGTGCATGGCACCGCCCCGATCAGCCGCCGTCGATCCTCCCTTGGCGCTCGTGGCGTGGGATCGACGCCGCGCCTCGCCGTGTCGCCGACGGCGCTTGCGGCTTTCGAGGTCTTGCGAGGATCCTACCGAGAACGACAATCCGCCGCCCGTCGCCGCTTCTTCCTCGGGAGTAGGGATATCGAGGATGGCGCAGAGGGTCTCCACCACGCCGACAGGATGGCCTTCGACGTGCGGTTGCCATAGCGACCATCGGAAGTGTCGCAAACTCGGAAGCTGTCCACCCAGACCTCCTACCGCTCTCGCCTCTGACGGGAAAAGCATACATCCCGAGATGTGCAACGTCCGCAGCGTGGCAAATACGGGCGATGGAATCAAGATGCCAGGCAAAGGCCACATGCTTTGCGAACGCGACTCATCCATGGCTGCCTCGGACGCCGTCGAGGAGTCATGCATCGCCTGATGATAGGCCAATCTCTGACGACGCGTCGTCTTCATCGGCTGCCCGAAAAGGAGAGGAGAGCACCAATACGGCGGGGGTGGTCCTAGAGCAAGACTTTTCAACTTGCCCATACTGCCCATGGGCCGGCTGCCGCAGACCGAGCGCTCCAACACGCCATCTAGCGACAAGTTGCGAAGCCGTGGAGTCAGCGTCAATACAGTGCGCAAGCTGGCGAGGATGGAACCCAAGGTCATTTCAGAGAGAAGTCGATCCTCGTCGTTGAGCTTCTGTTGCTGCTGCTTTTGCAAAGAAGCGAAATCGCTGCCATCATCGAGCCCCTCGTCCTTTTCGTCGAGCCAACCCTTGCTGAGCGCCGAGTCGAAGCCGAACATCCCTCCCCTGGGCCCGATGATACTGTTGCCGGCACCGGCCCTCTCATTGCCGGTAGCAAAATTATGCTCACCGCCCCAGAGATCTGCTTGGTCCTCCGGCTTGAGTTGTTCGAGCTCGACAAACTTGGGTAGAGAAAAGGCGGGTTTAGACTTGGTAGCGACGGGACGTTCCACATCAGAGTCGGGCTTGAGAACCGTCGAGATATCCATATGCGTCGAGGTGCCCTCCTGGCCCGAGTCGTCGTCACTGCCATCGGATAGCATGCCGTCATCAGAGTCTGTGTCGGTATCTGAATCGTCCAAGTTGTCAAAGTCGCCATGGCGGCCTTGATTCCAGAGATCGCCTCGTTCGGGAGGCGCAGCGCCCCCAATGAGAAGATGAGTGGCGCCGGAACGGGCAAAGAGGGTGGGGTGGGTGAAGTGGTTCTTGGTGTGCAGCTCTGGTTGGGGCCGAAGCGGACGCCAGCTGTGCTGCTGTGATCCACTTTGTTGCTCTGCTTGCCAGACGCGGCGCGCTACAATCCGCGCGCGAGCTCGAGATTTGGCGAGGAGCCAGATGACCCACCATTCGATCTTCTGATCGCCCAGCATGGCTGGCTCGGACCAGTTCTGGCATTGGTATACAGGCTTCTTGACGCCCATTTCGGCAAAACATCGGTCCCGTTCGGCGTCGATCTCGTCCAGGTCAAAGTCTTCCGAGTAGATGGGCTGATCGTCGTCAGTGGTCTTGGGCTGGTTGGACTCGACGCTACAAGAAGCGTCTGCCCAGTCTGGAGGATCGTTGTCCGTCCCCGGCCTACGTTCCGTTACATCGCGCGGCAAGAAGGGCGTTCTCAGATCAGTAGTGAGCAATGATGATGATGAAGCTGAAGGAGAAGACAGAGGAGCCGAGGGATGGTGGGCGTGCTGTGAGCTCTGCGCTGGCGCTGGCTGAGATCCATGCTTCCTGTCAGAAGAGGAAGTGGACTGCCTGGAAAGGCGCCGGAGCTCCAAGAAGAAGGCTCGTTTTGCAATGTCCCTAAAGCGCTTGACGAGGTCACGCCCGTCCCAGAGTCTAAGCACCCATTCGTCGACGCCGATCCAATGCCAGCCGCGGGAGTCGAGGTCACCGGAGCCGGGAGAATCGATATGTATGCCTCGAGGTGCGCGACGAGGATCGATGGTGCGGGAGTTGGCCTGGACGTTCTGGGCTGCCCACTGTGCAATGCGCGTCTCGAACGCAGGCGAGAGAAGATTGGAAGGGGCTATGCCTTGCGACAAACACTGGCGGACATCGGCGAGAGTGGCGAGATCAGAGTGGAGCGCATAGGCGTTCTGAACGCCACCCAGACCGAAATTGTGCGCATTGATGGGGATGCTCTCGCCCTGGTAGGTGTGACCCACCCAGAGATGCTTGACGAGACGGCCCAAGGCGGGGCGGTTGGTCAGGGTGCGTGCAAAGAGGGTGAGCGTGATGGGATCGGACAGGCGCGGCCCTTTGTAGAGAATCGAGGCGATGTAGGGGTAGTGATGCGGCGAGAGGAGAAGAAGATTCAGCGTGGTCTGAATGTCGAGATGAGGCGCCGAGGAACGAGCCTTGAGACGGTTGACATCAAAGCGCGACGGTTCACGGTGGCGGTCGCTCGGAAGCGGAGGAAGCGTGCATGCGAGGAAGAGGATATGATCCACAATCTCGTCGGGCAGCTGCATCTTCATGACGAAACGAAACGAAACGGCTCGGTCGACCAGTTCCGTCTTGCAGCCACGCCCCGATTGCGGCTGCACGGTGCCGCTCTTGGGCCGGTGTTGTCCGAAACGATGCCTCCCAGCTCAGCGAAGACGTACCGACAGGCTTGGAAGCTGCACCGCGCTTTGTGGTGGTTGTGGCAGCCAGCAAGGGCGGGCTAGCGTTGACGCGCAGAGGGAAGCTGCGGTATAGACCGCTGTTGTCAACGGAAAAGACGAACAGATGGGTGATGATCACAAAGGAGCCGGTGCTGGCGAGGGATGGTTTCTTTCCAAGAGCGTGGAAAGGCTCGTTCAACCCGGCAAGAAGGCAAGATCGTCCAACAGAAATCGTTGAGGATGTCGAGCGCGCCGTGCTTGGATTCAACACTCTACGCACTCACACTCTATGCACCCACACTGACAACTCTACGCACTCGCACTCTACTCCACCCGTCACCAACAGATTAACAGACTGTGATTGCGAAGGCTGAGACGGCTGACAAGGCTGAGTTGAAACTAGTTGCATACTAGCTGATTGGACTTTCGGCGCCTGCTTATCCGAAAAAATGTCGCTCCCTGCATGTGGCGAATACCTAGTATACATGATTGTGAGTCACATTATCAAATCAGTAGAAACGTACCGCTGTGCCGCTCCCATGAACAAATTAAACTCATCTGTAATTAAGTGTAAGGCCTCCATCCCGTCTTTACTTTCTTGTCAACATGTATATCGATATGGTATATACAATAGACGATATTGGGGCTTTAGATACAAAATAACTAGTTAGTTATAGGGAACGACTACCATAACAATCGGAGCGGCGGCAAGGCTCGATCCGCATTTCGTCTTGGAGAGTTTAGTGCCGAGCTAAGGGCGACTGTGATGAATTATTTTACGTGGGTCGAGGTTCACTGTGTGTGTTGCCGTTGAAGCGACAAGTGACACGGGCGCGAACAAGCAAGGCTCTCTTCCCTCCGTCTCGGAAGACACTCTTCCATGAGGCCCCTTTCTCCATGCCGAAGCGTCCTGCGCCACACCCAAACCAGGCCCGGGTGACGCCAACGCTGCCCAATTCGGATGCGCTCGCACGGTGCCAGCACGGTCTTCGCGAACTCGGCCGCCATCGTTCCTATGAAGACACTCTGGTAAGGGCCTCTGGCTGGGTAAGGCTCGTCAACGCCGGCTCCTTTCCAGGCATTGGGATTGTGTTGGTGATTGTATTGTCGGTCTCCGATTCAGGCACCAGACCGACGAAATCCGGTCGGACACCCCATCTGCGTGGCAAGACGCTAAGTCGCTTTACCGCCTTTTCTTGACCATCTTTTCATTGGACACGCACCTCCCTGACATTTATCTCGCCGTCTTTACCGCGCCAAGTTGACCGTGCCGTCCTCGACAAGTAAGTTTACCCCTTTTCGGGTTCGGCTCCAGAAGACCCGTCGTTCGCATTTCTTCGACATGGATCGGTCGTCGTAGCTACTCGGCTGCTGTGTGCCAATATGCGTTGCGTGGTAGGAAGTAATGTACATGGGCACCGCACCGAAATGACCATCTCTGTGAGATGGACAGCCGACGATAAAATACCAAAGGCAGATAATGCGGTGAAAGCGCAATTCACGGAATGGAACAGTCGCGTAACGGGACGTTCACTTGGCGTCCCGAACAGTGGCGATGGGTTGCGTGGATAGGTAGTCCTTGTCCTTGTCCTTGTCGTCCGTGTTAGACCCGACCATGTGCGACGCTGGCTGCGATTCCAGAGCTGCGGGCATTGTGTGTTCCGGCACCTCGCTTCGAACCGGTCGTCGACTAGCCAGACCGATTCTGTACCAAGGAAGATCAAAGAGCTCGTCGATCCTCTCCAGACTCTTGCCCGACGTCTCGGGCAGGAAGAATGCGTAAATTGGTAGCGCAGCCACCAGCGAAAAGGCAGCAAAGATCGCAAACGTGCCAGCTCCTCCTAGACTCGAGTTGAGCATAGGCGAAAGCGCTCGCGTTGTGCTGTACTGCATCAAAAAGTGGAATGCCATCACGATCGACGCCGAAAGAGCTCGTACATCCAGGCTAAAGATCTCCGAGTTGATAAGGTACTGCGCCAGGTTGCCACCGGCCGACCACGAAGCGCCCGCAATAAAGATGCCGGCGATCGCCGCCTCCGAAGCTGCCTTGGTAGGTGTGCGGCTCTGGTCGATGAAGACTCCGAGGTAGATTGAGACGTAAAGCATAGCCATCCCCTGGCAGACGGTGCTGACGATCAGCGTTCGTCGTCGACCGAACAGATCGATCAGGAAGAAACTCGACAGGATACCTGCGCTCAGCTTCACCGCACCGAAGCCAGCCGACATGACGTATCCGCGGCTGTCGTGGACACCGATCAACGACAAGATCCGGTTAGCATACGTAGAAAGCGCACCAGGACCCTGCCACTGGCCCAGGATCTGGATCGCAAAGCAGAGTCCCAGCTTGAACTGATTGTTCTTATTGCCAAACAGCTCCTTGAGCTTTCCAAAAAATCCCAGGCCCTCGACGGCCTCCCTCTCTTGGCGGACCGAGTCGACAATCATCTCGTATTCTTCGGCGAATTCTCGCTCTCGCGGTTCCATACCACGATACCAACCCAGCGATTGGGAGGCCTCCTCGACGCGACCTTTTTTCAGGAGCCATCGCGGAGACTCCTTCAAGAAGAGGAGGCAAACTAGCACAACAGCATGCAGCACAAAGTTGAGCGAGAGCGGTACCTGCCAGATGGCATCTTTGGTGCTGTCGAAGTGGCTCTTGACGCCCAAGTTGGTACAGTAACCGAGCAAAAGACCAAGATAGATGTTGAACGAATAAACCGATGTGCAGAGACCTCGAATCTGTCGGGGCGCCACCTCGACGAGAAAGATGGGGGCAACGATGGGCGTGAGCCCAACACCGACGCCAGCGATCGCTCGCGCGCACATGAGCATGGCAAAGTTGCCCTTGCTACCAATCCAGAGCGCGCTGCCCAGAAGCACCAGACCGCACGAGATTTGAGCACCACGGATTCGACCCAACCTTTCGGCGATCGGATAGCCGATAATAGCACCAAGGACCGAAAAGAGTTGTACCATGGCGGTCACATTGGACTCTTTGTTGCTCGCTTCAACAATATTGAATTCGTCCTCAAAAGTCTTTTGCGAGATCATGCCGCCGATCAGGCCTTCATCGATACCTCGAGAGGCACCCAACAACCCCATGCCGGCAACTGCAAACAGCAGCCGCCAGTTAAGCGCCGAGCTAGGCGTATCGGAGAAATGGGCAAACGCGGAAGGCACAAACATGATGGCCGATCGACGCAGCAAGGACCGCACTGGAGGGAAAGCGGGGTGGCGGTGAAGTGGGCTAAAAACCTATCAGAATGAGCAGGGGGAGGAGTGTCTTTTCCTAGGGGAACGCTTTGTAGACGATCTCCTTTATAAGACCGACGTGAAGGAACAAGAGAAGGACACACAGCAGAAAAGAAGGGCCAAGTCACAGACATGGGGAATCCCCGCATTCGCCATCAGATGAGAGGAACCAAAGGGCCTCAGTATTCGCTTGTTGGGTCACCGAGTGTTCCGTGGTTGGGCGGATAAGCTTAACCTAAGCCTCGCACACGAGCGGAGCACCGGCGAGATGGCCTGGGTTGCGACATAAGGTTCGCTACTGGTGTTGCCCTGCCTCCACCTTCCGCCCAAACGAGCAACTGTGCGGTTGCCTTTGTGCAGCAGCGCGGACACCGGTGGTTGGAGGAAAGGGGGCCGACGTGCGCACGCAACCATGCGGGACGCGAGTAGGTGCGTGGGCGGCCCAGGTACTGTATGCGCTGCGCGGCAGTTGGTCTCTTCTGCGATGAGTGTTCGGGCCCACCAGCAGCCCCTATGTACACCCCACGCGTTATGAGGCTGGTTTAGAAAGAGTCCGCGGCGGAGCAACACGAGAGAGGAACAGCGGCATTACCAATGGACGAGCCGTAGGTGGCACGGCGGAAAAAGCAAGGAGAAAACAGCGGCAAGGCTTCGGCCTTGGCAGGCGCGGGGATTGAACTGGGAAATAGTCCGCGCAGACAGCGCTCATGCTGCGACAGCGCTCAACTTTGTGGACGGCGGATGATTCCATCCAGCTTCCGCGATGTGCCATCGTCTCCAATTGTGCCGCCGATGCCTGACGCGCGAGGCATGAGCTGCATGCCGCACTGAGCTGGTCGGCATCTGATTGGCTGCCCCGCATGCCCCACCTGCATGCGGACCTGTCTCGTGGCGCCTTGAACGAGCCGGTCCTGAATTCGCCGAAGCGAGACTGTTCTTTGCACGCTTCTGTATCCTTGCAGTGCAGTCGTAAGTGAGGCTGGCGTGTGGCGATCTGCAGCTTGCCGTCCGAACAAACGTCTCGCTCTCGAGCTGGACTTACGCTTGCCTCGAGCCTAGCAAGTAGGCAGAAGCCTACCAAGTTGGGGTCAAGCACAGGCGACAATGGATAGCGAAGACTTGTGGTAACGAGGCGCACCCGACGGTTGTGGGGAGCCGAGCGTGGACAGAGACAAAGGCGGGGGGTTTGGAAATGGCGGAACTTTCCGCTCTCGCTTGCTACGAGCGGGGGGACAGCGGGCTTGGCAGCCAAGCGAGGTTGGCCGGGCGGACATGGCCGACGACCAGCGCCGGCGACGCAGTGTGGCAAGCAGCGCAACAAATAGCCCGGCCGCAGTGCCGCCACTACCACAGGCTGCGTGCCGCCGCATCTTTCCGCAGGTTGGGCCATGCGCAAGCGGGCCGGTCCGCCCCCCACTCCACAGCCCACGCTTACGCATCCTCTCCCACCCCCGCAATGTCCCCCATGCTGAACGCGTCGCAGGCGCTTCCCCCACACGCAACTTGCCGGCGCCTTGAGCCCTTGTATGCAGATAAAGTACAGTGTCAATGCGGTGGCTCGGAAGCGCTTCAGGCGAACATCCGGTCACTTGGGCTTGGAGCGGGTATCGAGAACCTGGAGAAATCTGGACATGACAACAACCGGGATGAATACGTCAGTGGGCCGTACGTCGGCTTGGCACGCGGCAAGGCCTTGGCTGCGTCGGCGGGGGAAACGCCTGGCGCTACTTACTTTTCTGTGGGGATCTGGACACGGCCGACGCCGAGGGCCTTGAGCCGTTTCTTGCCCTCCTTCTGTTTGTTGAGATGCTTGAGCTTGCGCTCGTAGTGGCCGCCGTAGAGGCCTGCGGTGACGTCTTTGCGGTAGGCGGAGATGCTCTCGCGCGCGATGACCTTGCTGCCCGTGGTGGCCTGGATGGAGACCTCGAACTGCTGGCGCGGGATGATGTCTCTGAGTTTCTTGGTCCAGAGGCGCGCGCTGTACATGACCTTGGAGCGGTGCATGATGATCGAGAGCGAGTCGAGCAGCGTGTTGGAGATGAGGAAGTTGAGCTTGACCAGGTCGCTCGCCATGTAGCCCGCCTCGGCATACTCGAACGAGGCAAAGCCGGACGAGCACGACTTGAGCTTGTCGAAAAAGTCGGTCACGATCTCCGAGAGCGGCAGCCGGAACGTCATCTGCACTGTCCGGATCGTCGACGCCGAGGGCGGGAAGGAGATGTCCAGCTGCTCGCCGCGGTGTTCGGCGCACAGCTGCATGATCTCGCCCGTATACTCTTCGGGACAGCGCACCACGCCACGCACCACGGGCTCCTCGAGCGCCTCCACCCGCGACTTGCGCTCCGAGTCATCCGGAAAGTGGATCGGATTCGACACGATCTCCTCCCGCCCGTCCCGCCACTTGACCCGATACGGCACGGAGGGGGCGGTGACCAGGATGGCCTGGCCGTACTCGTCCTCCAGACGCTGCCGGAAGACGTCGAGGTGGAGGAGCCCCAGGAATCCCAGCCGGCATCCTTGGCCGAGCGCCATCGACGACTCTCGCTGGACGGTCACGGAGCGGTCGTTGAGCGCCAGCCTCTGGATCGCTTCCTCCAGCTTGACAAAGTCGGTCGACTGGATCGGAAAGATGCCCGCATAGACCATGGGCACCGTCGGCGCGAAACCCTCAAGCGGCTCGACCTTTTCGGACGCTAGATGGAACGTGTCGCCGATCTGCGCCTCGCTCATGTCCTTCATGTTGGCGATGATCCAGCCGACCTGGCCCTTGCGCAGGACACCGGTCGCGATCATCTCGGGCGAGTTGACGCCCAGGCTGAGCACCTCGTAGCGCTTTCCAGTGTGGCACGAGGCGATACGGTCTCCCTTCTTGACCGCGCCATCGGCGATGGAGACCAGAGACACTACGCCCTTGTACTGGTCGTACCAGCTGTCGAAGACAAGCGCGCGGAAACCTGGGCCTTCCCGGCCGTCGAGCTTGCCTTGTTCGACGCCGGGGGGCGCCTTTGTGCGTTCGACGAGCGCGCGGAGGACGTCGGCGACGCCTTGGCCGGTCTTTGCCGAGATCAGCAGGGGTTCTTGGCCGGCGAGGGTGGTGTCGATGCCGAGGATGTCCTGCATCTGGAGGGCGCAGCGGTCTGGGTCTGCGGCGGGGAGGTCGCTCTTGTTGAGGACGGGGAGGATGGCGAGGTGTTTCTGCTTGGCGAGTTCGAAGACGGTGATCGACTGGGACTGGATGCCCTGAGTGGCGTCGACGACGAGCAGCGCGCTCTGGCATGCGGAGAGCGAGCGGCTGACCTCGTACGAGAAGTCGACGTGGCCGGGGCAGTCGATCAGGTTGAGCAGATAGCGGCCGGGCGCGGGCGCGTACCCGTCTGCGAACGCAGAAACAAAGTCGTCGCGCGGCCCGTCGTACTCATACACCATCGTCACCGCCTGCGACTTGACCGTGATGCCGCGCTCCCGCTCCACCTTGAGCTTGTCCAGCACCTGCCGGTTCGACCCGTCGCTCGGAATCGTCCCCGTCAGCTCCAGCAGCCGGTCCGCCAGCGTCGACTTGCCGTGGTCCACATGGCTGATGATCGAAAACGTCCGCGTCTCCAGCCGGTCATACCCCGCTGTCTCCTTCCCCTTTCCCTTTTCGTTTGAGCAGGCGTGTCGTGACGCGCTGAACCACCGCGTCCCCATCGTGAGCGGCACCGAAAGCCGTGCGGCCGGCAACCGCCTCGACCCGGGCGATATCGACCCGCATGACCCCCGCCATGCCCGCCTCATCAGCCCGCACCCGCCCTGCGGCGGACCCCGAGCGGCAACACATCGAGAAGCACGGCTTGCGACGCTCTGACAGGCTGTACGGATCATGGCTCCATTGCGGACAATGTGGGAGTGTAAGGTAACCCTCACGATTCAGAGACCCGCACCGCGCCGCCTTTCTTCTTAAATTTGCCCATGATGTTCGGGACCCGGAGACGTGTGATCTAACATGCATCGACCTGCTTCTGGTAAAAAGCGGCGCAAGGTTCTGTCTTCTTGCTGCACATTCCTTGATTACCACCACAGTGTGAATCTGGGCAACATGGTCTCGGTATCGCTGGAACAAGGATCTATGGGTTATGCTTCTATGCTTACATCAAGGCCGCGCGAATGTGACAAGGAGAAAAGAGTGAGAGAGGACGTTACTGCGTCCAGCCAATCTCGAACCAGAGGTAGCCCTGCTCGTCGTTGCGGCCGATCGAGGAGCGCTTCTGCAATCTCCGCTTCCGGAGGATGGCCAGCTCTGGACGTAGGCTGGCGTGACGGAGGGAAGGGATCGACTCGATGTACGAGCACAGCATATCTCCGTGTTTCTTGCTGTTGAAAACGTGTGCATCTGGCGCGGCCTCTACCGTGCCGGGTGTCCCAGGCATAGTGTCGTCGGGGGTGGCCGAGTGCGAAGATAACAGTGAGGGCACGCTGGACGCAGTGCGCGTGGTACGCGGGAGGAAGGCGTCCTCGACAGTGCGATCGAGGCCATCGAATTTGCCGGTGGTCCGCACCGCCATAAAGATGTGGGCTCGCGCATCGCCCTGGTCGCCGTCCTCGCCGGGCTTGCGCAGCAACGCTTCGATGGAGGATCGTAACCAGGCGGCGTGCTCCGGCGCGTAGACGACATCGGCTAGCAGGAGCAGATCAAAACTGCGCCGCTCGGCGCCACGACCTTCGAGCAACTCCAGGTGAAGCAGTTGCCAATCCAGCGAGTCGGTACAGACCGAAACATGTGATGCTGCGGCCGCTGGGAAGTTTTGCGCTACGTTGTGACGCAGGTTGGCCAGCACAGCTTGGTGATAGTCGGTCAAGAGGACGCTGGCAATGGTGCCAGCGCGTTCGAGGTACTTGGCAGCCACCATGCCGACCAGGCCTGTGCCTGCTCCGAGCTCGGCGACGTCAAGCGCCCTGTCGCCTGTAGTGGAGACGCCAAACTGCTTGTGAAAGAGGGATGGGTGCCGAAGCAAGACATCGCTGAAGATGACGGCAGCACCCCAGGTCTGCACGCCGACAGCGGCCGCCGCATCCGAGCTTGTTCTCCCGTTGCAGACAAGATCGTTTTCCGCTTTGCCCTTGTCGTCGTCTGTGGATGGTGGCAAAGGGTTGTCTCGCAGTGTCACATGAATCATCTCGGCGTCGACAACGAGCATGGGCTGTGGCGCAATACCGGGGACGAGAACGGGATGTTGCAGTGGGAAGGCGAAGTTCCTCTCTATGGCACCCGCCTCTTCTAGACTGGCGTGGCCACCGAGAACGCGACCAGCGAGATCTAAAAGTGCTTCCGGCGAGAGAAGAGGGTGGACTGGCTCATTGTCATCTAGCCAGTCCAATCCACTGCCGATTAATCGCGTAATCCAGCCCATGGCAAACCGCCTCTCGTGCTCGTCCGCCTTCACCGAGTCAAGAGCATCTTGATAGGAGGCGTCCGCGACCTGTGGGCCAGGTGGCAGGAGCTGTGCCAAGAGCCTGCTCTGCGATACCTGGAGAGACTGTGCTGAATACAGAAGAGCGAGGTGGGAAAGCGCACGAAGAATGTCGAGCGCAGCTGGCTGCTGCTTGACATGGGGCAGACACCTAGTTGGCTGAACGCTGGCTTCCAGGTCGTCGAAGCTCATCGTGGTCCACGTGCGGATTGGCGTTAGCAAAAGTGGTGATGGTGCCAAGAATGCGCTAACAACTGTCCGCCAGCGCGCGCCGCTGTAGCCCTCAGATCATGTCTAGTGCGCTTCCTCAGTAGAGAGGGCGGGAGGCGGGAGGTTGTTGCCGATGGTGGAAGCTATAGAACTAGATGGGAGCAAAGGACCGGCCGAAGAACTGAAAATCCTGATTTTGTTGTTTTGGAACGCAGAAGTTCCGCCACAAGTCAGGGTCCAGGCTAAAGGTGGGTGAGATTTCGGTCTAACAAGCTGACCTCGCTGCCTCGCGGCCTCGCGGTTCACGATTTCACATTTGCTGGGAATTCACTTTGTCAGGTGAGATCCGGCCGAATGGCCCGAAAGCCGCTCTCACCGACGGTAGTCGGCGGTAATAGCAACCCCATGCTTAGATCCGACCAGAGCCTACTCTACCACGCTTCCTCTCCTTCTCCTCTCCGGTCGCATCTTTTCCTCCCTCTTCTTACTTATACTCAGCCCGCTCGTCATACACTTCTCCTCCCTGCTATCGGCCATTGCATCGACGAACTCAACACGTCTCAAGAATGGCTTCTAGACAGGTAGCTGCACGGCTCGCTCGGTTTAGCAGCAGCAACAGTAGGACTCCAGCTTCTTCGTCGTCGTTGGGTCGCCTCGGTCTGGTTTCGAGGACCACTCCGCTTCGACCGGTGCAATCCTTTTCTGCTAGCGTTAGGATGTCCTCGAGCTATGCCGCTACATCGTTGAACCCTCCGCCAGCGCCACTGCGCGTTCAGGCACCTACGGCTCAGCAGGAGCAGTCGGACTACGACGCTGCTGTCCAGCAGGTGCAGGAGTGGTTCAACAGCCCTCGGTTCAAGGGCATCAAACGACCGTACGGGCCCGAGGCGGTCGTTTCGAAGCGTGGCTCCCTGCCCGTCCAGCCACCCACGTCGTCGCTGATGGCTGACAAGCTCTTCGCGCTGCTTACCGAGCATGCCGCCAAGGGCACCCCAGCGCACACCATGGGCGCCATCGATCCCGTCCAGCAGTCGCAAATGGCGTACAACCAGGAGGTCGTCTACGTGTCTGGCTGGGCCTGCAGCTCCGTTCTGACGACGTGTAACAACGAGGTGGGCCCCGATCTGGCCGACTACCCATACACCACCGTCCCGAACCAGGTTCAGCGGCTTTTCAAGGCGCAGCAGCATCACGATCGAAAGCATTGGGACGAGCGGTGCCAGCTCTCTGCTGAGCAGAGGGCTACCACACCCTGGGTCGACTATCTGCGCCCCATCATCGCCGATGCCGACACGGGTCATGGTGGCCTGAGCACCGTCTTCAAACTGGCCAAGCTGTTTGCCGAGCAGGGGGCTGCCGGTATCCACCTCGAAGACCAGCTTCACGGGGGCAAAAAGTGCGGACACCAGGCCGGTAAGGTGCTGGTGCCCACCTCGGAGCACGTCAACCGACTGACCGCGACGCGATTCGCCTGGGATATCCTCGGATCCTCCAACCTGGTCATCGCCCGAACCGACTCGGAGTCGGCCAAGCTGATCTCGTCCAGCATCGATGCGCGCGACCACGCGTTCATCAAGGGTGCCTACAACCTGCCCGATGGGACTAAGGGCCTGGCCGAGGTGCTGGCGAACAAAGAGGCGCAGGGTGCCTCTGGTCCCGAGGTGGACGCGGCGGAGAAAGAGTGGATGGACAAGTGCGAGCTGCTCACGTTTGACGAGGCGGTGGCCAAGCACAATGCCAGCAATGCATCTGGGTTGGAAGAGTATGCGAGCAAGGTGTCAGGCGGGGTCTCGAACAACGAGGCGCGGCGCATCGCCGGCGCCATCTTTGGCCACGCGGGCGTGCCCGCATGGTGCTGGGATGCGCCTCGCACCAAGGAGGGCTACTACCACTACAAGGGGGGTGTCGAGGCGGCAGTGAAGCGTGTCAAGACGTTCGCCGACTACGCCGACATGCTCTGGCTGGAGACCAAGACGCCGGACCTGCAGCAGGCGCAGTCGTTTGCGGCCGATATTCACAAAGACTTCCCCGGCAAGTGGCTCGTGTACAACCTGAGCCCCAGCTTCAACTGGAGCGCACACGGCTACTCGGATGCCGACCTGAAGAACTTTGTATGGGACCTCGCCAAGTCAGGCTTTGTCTTCCAGCTGATCTCGCTCGCCGGCCTCCACTCGACGGGCGCCATGACCGCCGAGCTTTCGAACCGGTTCAAGACGGATGGCATGCTGGCCTACGTCGAGCTGGTGCAGCGCAAGGAGAAGGAACTCGGCTGCGATGTCCTCACGCATCAGAAGTGGTCGGGCGCCGCCTACGTCGACCGCATGCTGCAGACCGTCAGCTCTGGCAGCTCTGCCACTCAGTCCATGGGCGCCGACAGCACCGAGAGGTCGTTTTAATTGTATCTTTCCACACGTTCCTAGCCATAACCGTTTTGCACCTTCACAGCAGTGCCAGATGCAGAAGGGCGTCGGCTTGGGAAGAGGTTGCCGAGGAGTTAGCATGGATAGTCCCGTTTCGACGCTGATCTTCAACCTTATTCCGTGGGAATTAGAAGCGGCTGTGGATATCACGCGCTTTTGTGGGGTTTGCGCTTGTGTGGGGTTTGGATGAGCAAGCTGCATGTGAAGTACTAACGTAGCATAAAAGGTGCGAGGTGCAACGGCTTGCCTTCCCGCAGCCATCTTGCATTTGCATTCAGATCGTCCTGCCACGCGCATCCAAGCCACAAGAAGCTACTTGGCGAAGGACTGCCCAAGTATCGATATGGTTGCCATCAATGGAACGTATGACCTGCTGATGGTGCCGTTGTTGGTGCCCATACCGCAGCTGCTCAATTTCTTGCCACCGCACGTACGGGATATCCAACCTTCGCCGCTGATCAGCTTCAGCAGCAAGGAGATTGCTCGGCTGGGGCCGAATGTAGCCAACTACGACGCGAAGCAGAACCATCCTGTGATGCTGGAGTTGGGGTACCAGGATCATACGGGGCCGGGGCCGACGCTGCTCCGGCCGAGCTTCGACGAGGCGAAGCTGGAGGTGCTGGGGATGCGCCATCCGCGCCTGGAAGGGCAGCAACCTGCGACGGCGGAGGACGGGTTCGTGCTGAAGCAGCTCATCCTCTTCTCCAACGTGATCCTCTCCACCTCGTCGAGCCTGATCGCGGGGCTGCGGAGCAACCTGGCCACCGTATCACCCACCATGTCGCCCACCATCTACACACCGGGCCGCGATACCGAGGTGAAGTACAACGTCGTGGACTACATCAATGCCAACTTCACCGAAGACGGCCAGACGGGCTCGGCGGCGAACAATGGCGCAGTGCACTGGGCCGGCCGGCCCTGGTACGGATGGAGGGACACGGACACCGTCAGCCAGTTCGTCTTCAACGTCTCCCACCCCGAGATTGGCCCGCTGCCATACAAGAGCGACGTCCGCATCCACACGCCTAACTTCTACGATCCCTCCGTACCCACCACCGCTGCCGCGCCCGAGTGGATGGAGTTTAACGGCGTCCAAGCGTGGCGTTTCAAGGCCAACTACTACAGCCGGGACTTCAAGGCGGCCGACGCCCCAGGTTGGTAGACCCCGCTGCAGCCTCTTTACCGTTTGCGCTTGCTAGCGGCGCTGCATTCATTACGTCCTCCACCTGCCAACGCTCATCGCCCGGAATCCAAGCCAGAGGCGAGGGCGGGATCTTTTGTTACTATTTCACAAATTACTTTCGGGAGCGCTACATCTGTGTGGCCAAAGGCATCCGCAATGCCAATGTCATGGGCTGCTGTCGGAGAAGCAGAGAACGGCGAGATGCTGATGCTGGGCGATCATTGCGGGTTGGTTTGCGGTCGGAGTCGGCTTGCACTGAGCAGGAGACGTGAGTTTAGGGCGTGAAATGCGACGGCGGTTCGATTAAGTGAATCTATTCTCTTCCCCGCCCAAGCGAAGCGTCGGGATTTCATTTGGTCGGCCTGGCTTCCGATCAATGCGTCCTAGCCTGAATAGTACTAGTACGATCCATCTCTGCTTTGTAGTCACAGTAGCAACCGGGCGCGCTAAGCGTTAGTACGTTTGATCGGCATTTGCAAATACGGCGCCGCATTCTAAAGCCAGCTGGCTAGTTTGCTTTGTGACGCTTTACATTCACATATGGGCCATATTGTAACCATGCGAGCTGCAGACGATCCACTTTGCATGGCAAGGCACCGAGACGCCCTCTCAGCAACCTGGTCAGATGCGCCTGCCTTGCTCTGCTCGCTCCGCTTGCTCTGCTTGCTTGGCTTCCTTGGCTCCGTCCTGAGTTTCTCCGCAAACACTTGCGGGGTGGCTGCCCGCTCCCGTTTTTCAAGCTTTTGGGCGGTCCTCACTTTGGCATCCACCGCGCTCCGTGCCTCTTCCTCATCCACACCAGCTCGCCGTACCCCATCCCTGGAACCTCCTCCTCCTCAGCTCCCATCCACTCATCCGCACCCCTGCCGCAGCTCCGCCTCTTTCTTTTTCTTCAGCCACGTCCTTTTCGATCCTTTGATCCAGCATCGCCCCGTTACCACATCAGTGTCGCAAACAAGTGGCAGGCACCTAGTCTCGCTCAGCATCCCGCACCATCGTACGCATAAGGAGATTCGCATTGGACCGAGACGCCGATTTGCCTGTACCATGCCTACCCCGCCATCGCTGTTTATGGCCGCAGCAGCGACGCTAGCGGCCGTGGTCTTGCTGCTGGCGGGGCCGGCGGCGTCACAGTCTATCGACCCGCTGAACGGCACCGCCTTCGTGACGCCGGCGTACAGTGTCAGCTCGTTCACCCCCGTGACCACCTTCTCGCGTGCCAACGGCGGCAATCCCACCGTGATCGGCGGGCCCGGCCCCTCGCCCGCCACCGATTCGTACCAGTTCACCTACACCGTCCCCACCGCCACTGTCGCCGCGCTCGAGCCCACCCAGGTCTACGCCAGCTTGCAGAGCGCCGGCATCTACACCTCGGCTTCCGACGCATTAGGACTCGCGCCCGATCCGAACCACCTTCAGTTCGGAGGCAGCGGCCGCAATGCCAGCAGTGGTGACAGTGGTGCTGACAACGGTGCCCTCGGCCGCCTTTCTAGCCACGCCGCCGCCGCCACCACGCTTTGTCTCGCCGTTGGCGCCACCGCAGCCATCGTGCTCGTGCTATAACCCGCGCCTCCCCTCCCTCCACGCTCACTACCCCGGCCCCCTCGTCCGCCGCCAAACATACCCCTCCAGCCCTCCCCCCGTCCCGCACGTCCCCTTGTTCCCCGCTTGCCCACGCTCGCCTCCTGTGCTATCACAGTCTCCAATTTTGTTGCTATCTTTCCCCGGTCGTCGAACTCGCCCTGTCTGCGGTTCCGCCGCTTCCCTGCTCGTCTCGTCGCCCCGACGCTGCATGTCACGCTTGCCCGTCCGCTCACCATTGTCAATGCGATCCCGTGGATGCGGCTGCACGCTGGGCTGATCTGCTGAAGGACTGTACGGATCCGCTTGTGAGGTGGGGCCGCTGGGCTGTTTCGATGGGATACGTTTTGCGGTGGTGTGCGGGGCTAAGGGGGGGGTGGTGACGCGGCGGAGTCGACGCTGGAGGTGCCGCCGGGGGGGACGCTGGTGGCGGCGGGGGGGGGCGCGTTGCCGCGGAAGCGTTTGCGCATGTCGAGCTGAGCGGGGTGTCAGTGCGGGGATGCGCGCGCGGAAGGGGGTACGCCACTCACCATGCCGCGCCGACACTCGACGTAGGACTTGTAGAGTTGCTGGCAGTCGCGCGGGAGCTCGGCCATGTGGTCGCGCAGGCACTCCTGCGCCGTATGCCCCTGCGCCAGATAGCACTCGCTCTTCAGCACGCACCCCGCCAACTCGGCGCGGATGTGCCCACACTGCCCCAGCCATCATCACCGTACCGTCAGCTTCCGCTCCCACTCGCACATCCCCCTCCCCCGCGTACTTACAGACCCAACCATAACCGATCGATCCCGCAGCAGACACTCCGAACCCGTCCAGTGCTGTCGCCGTGATTCGTGCGAACGTGTCAGGATGGCAAGCTGCGACACACCGCAGCCACGATTTCATATTCACTTTATCGATTCGCACTTCGGCGCTCCACCTTGCGCTCTCCGACCGCGCCCAAACAAAGACGTATGTGTTAGATTCGCGGTCACCGGCTCAACAACATGTTAGAGTCGCGGACATCGGCGGGGGCTAGCGGTGCTAGCGGTGCTAGCGGTGCTAGCCGTAGCGGCGCCGGCTGGTCATCTCTCGTTCGTACGACGCCGGGTCGTAGTTGTCGCCGAAGAGGCAGGGCAGGAGGGTGAAGAAGGCGACGGTGAAGCCGAGCGAGCCGGCGAGCAGGCTGATGGCGACGATGCGGTGTTTGGGGGTTGCGAAATGCTTTGGCTTGGGCGCATGCGGGTCGCGGCGCGCGTGATCGCCCGGATTGGTGGTGTTGGTGAGCAGCGGCCAGCTGGTGTTGTAGTCGGCGAGGAAGATGCGCTGCACCGACTTGTCCGCCCGGATCATCGGGTAGTCCTGGTGGGACGTCCCCGCGATCACGTCCAGGCTGTGCGTCGCCGGAAACCCACCGGCCCTGCCCAGCGAGAGGACAAACTGCGACCCCCGGTCCAAGTGGCTTCCCCCCTGCAGCAACGCCTGGCAGTGCGTATCACCCGCCCCTGTGTCGGCAAGACCCAGCGCATAGTGCACCTTCCGTGACCGGTACCGCTCCACAACCGCCTTCCGACTGGCGTTGACGTCTCGCCGTGCATAGCCAACAATGCTGCTGACATTCGAGAGCCCGTAGCCCCACCCTCCGCCGTTGGGGCATGATGCGTTGGTGTACGGCCGTGACTCTTCCGTCCAGGCATACGAGCCCGGGTTGCCAACCCAGAAATGAATGTTGGGGTCATAGGCCTTTGTCTTTTTCAGCAGCGCATACCGCTGGATCATCTGGCCGCCCATCGAGTGGCCGCCAAAGACCACCTGTTTCAGCGTGGGAAACTCGCCCGACAGGAAAAGCCAGTCGGTTATATTGTCGAGAAGATGATACGAGCTCAGATTGCGCGACAGCCCCGGGTTGCGTGTATGATGGCCCGACTCCCACTGAGAGCCGTGCCAGAAGAGCTCGCCGTCCAGGACTGCACCCGCCTGTTTGTCGTCCGAATTGAGAAAGACGGGCGCGACAATGACCACCTCGTCCGGGCGGATGCCGTTGGAAGTGTTGGCAGCTGCCACCGCCAGGGCGTTGCGAAAGAGGTTGCCGTACTTCCACGAGTCTCTCGGCTTGCCGGGCATGGTCACGATGGCTCTCTTGATGCCGACGTTTGGCTCGCCAGGCTTGTAGCTGGCCGAGATATACATGGGCATCTTGAAGCCGGGCACCACCTCCCAGGTTCGGTTGAGTGTGAAGCCGTCCAGATCAGGCACCTTGTTCCAGCCGATCGACTTGCCGTCGGGCATGGGCGTGTTGGTGGTGTCCGGTGTCTTGACGAACGGCACCTGCGAGAGCCAGGGCGGATTGCCCGTGTCTCCATCGTCTTTGATGATCAGCCAGTCCGGGTTGGCCACCGAGCTATTCCCTGGCACGTACTGCATCTGCTGGATCGCAGCCGCCGCCTTGAGCGGGTCCGGCTCGTCGGCAATATACTGGTATTGCGCCTGCCGTTTTTCGAGCAGATGTTCCGTCCGTCCAGCGCTAAAGGCAGGCACTGTCAGCAACAACATCACCAACACCATGGCAGCCCTGGCCCTCACTGCCTCCACGAATAGCATGGCAGATGCGTTCACAACCGTCATCATTGCGGCTGCGGCAGCTGGCAACGATGAGGATGAGGGTAAGCAGCTGGCGGTTCCGCCATAGTTTGCTGTAGAGAGACGGTTACCCAGCCGCTGTACAACCTAGCTGCTTGCTCCTCTTGCTCCGTTCCGCCGCGGCGCAAGTAATGAAATGAAGGACTGAGCGCCATGGTTGTCGCTTTCTCGCCAGCCCAGCATGCAGTGTGCGTCTGGAAGCCTGATGAACCCGCCGAGGCGGACGCCGAGCGACCATTTTGCCTCTAGGTTTGTGGTAAGCAGGAAAACTCTCTCTGTGCGTCTGTTGAGCCTTTGTTAAAGAGACTGGCGTTGTGCTCTAGGCGCCATAGCCATGGAAACATCCTCTGCTTTTAGCAACTACCAAGGTCCGCAGGTTGTTCACGCAGAGGTCGAGACAGGCAGCAGAATCACAATGACCGAGCCGGCCTAGGGCAGTGCAAGACAGTGGCCGTACGCAAAATCAGCAGCAGACGTCTAGCACGACAACCGCCAAGACTTTGTCCGGTTCAGCCATTTTGGACAGCATCGATCCCAATACTTAGGGTTACGTCCATCGTGATTCGTAGCTCACGCCGCGTTCGAGACCATCGCTGCACTGCCTTAGCCAGCTGCGCATTGTGATTGACGTCGCGGAAGGGAGCTTGTGCCTATGAGCAGCGAGCGGTGAACTCAGCATCATCGTGGATGTCCAGGCAAAGGAAAGGAAGCGGCTTGCTGTTAGATTCCAGTATCGCAGGCAGGGGTAACGTGGATCCGCAGCTCAGTCATGAGTTCTCAGAGGCAAGCATCGAAGGTGGGGTCTATGCGGCTTAGCTGACCACATCCTCCGGCTGCTGAGCTGGACTTTTCTGGGACGTGAAGATCCTACACCTCGTCAGCTGGCACCGATTGTATTGAAGAGACCTCCATCTGGTTGCCTGCAGGGCTGGCATGATTGTTGGACCGCTGCTGTGCTAGCCATGTCCAGACCGTTCATCTTCCGTGGCTTCCATGTTGGCGACGATAGCTGGACGTTCTACGATGGCCTCAGGATGTACGCCTACTCGGAGATGGCGCTGCCGGGGGATATGCAGCCAGCCGATGGTATACCCTACCGGTCCACGTCGATAGGCCAGCGTGCGAAGCCTCTCGACTGGAGCACGATCAGGGTGTTGGAAGGCATCTCGGAACGAGCGCGCATCGTGATCAGCCTGGAAGAGGGCTTCGTCAAGGTCTGGGTGCGTCCGCAAGCCAGACAGATCCTGCCTGAGATGGTGACAGGCATGCAGAAGCGGCTTTCGCTCTCGCTCTCTTTTCTCTATCAGGGTGCCTTCCACAGTGCCACCATCAGTACCTCGTCAGGCGCCAAAACAGATGTCTCGCAGTCCACCTCTTACCCCTCCGTGTGGCAGTGGAGGATTCATCGTATCCGCTCCGACATGCAGCGCTTTGCGGAAACGGTCAGTGAGAGCTACGCCGGAGCCATGACCATGATCGCCATCACCGGCGATGTGGTGGAGCCTAAGCAAAGGCCACTCGCCCTCGGCTGGCCTCCGTTGACTCATCCAGACCGGACGCTCGAGTCCCTGGCACTCCTCATCACCTCGCCTGACTCCAAATTTATCAATCTGGCGCCAGCCGAACCGGAGGGAGAGACACGCTCGGTCAGAGCGCATCGTCGCATTCTTGCCAAGTCTTGTCCTTATTTCCAGACGCTTCTCCATTCTGGCTTTGCCGAAAGCTCCACACTACAAGGCACCAGCGCCGAAGCAGTGGCTCCAACGGACGAGACATCACCCGAGGTAACAGATGATGCGTCTTTGGATGCGGCTGCTGATGACTCTCCTCGGAAGAGGAAGAGAAGTGAGCGGATAGCTGAGGGCCTGGCGCAGGTGGCGCCAAGAGGCGAGACAGAGGAGCAGGACACGGAGCGCAGCGAGGACCAGAACCGCGACAACAACGATGGAATCCCTTCCATTCAGCTTTATGACATAACCTATGAAGAGCTGCAGGCGCTCATCTACTACATCTATACCGGCATTGTCGTATTCAGAGAATGTGGCGGAGCAGAACAGAGACCAACGCATCCAGCGGGCGAGACCGGTTCGGTGGCTTGCAAGCTGCGCAAATCGCCGTGGGCGGCGGGTACCTTGCAGCCGATCGACGCCCTGGAGATGTATCGGATCGCTGACAAGTACGACATTGTCTCGCTCCGCAAGGCTGCCCTGGCGCACATCGCGTCCGAAATCTCGATTACCACACTGGCCAGGGATCTGAAAGAGCGCCAAGCGCTGCACATCTATCCGCAGATCAAGAGACTCTATCTCGAGTTCTGCATGCACCATCGCGAGCAGATCAACAAAACTGCCGACTACGATGACATTATGAATTTCTTCGTGGCCGGTCCGCGTCTCTCCGGCCCCGGATGACCATGTATCCCCTTGATCGTTTCGAGCGCTGCAATCGATTTGGCCGCCTTTTGTACTTGTATCCACGCTCCAGCATAGCATCATGGTTCGTTGCATTGCCCTTGAAATTCAATTTATTACCGTTGTCTCACACGATAATGGCGACCTTGGCCTTGTAGATGGTATGCAGGGAAGGCGTGCCAGGGTCGGCAATAAGATCAGCGAGGGGACGGCATGCGGGACGGAGTCATCGTGCACTCGCTTGGCAGCGGCCTTGCTGTTCTTCTTGGCGCGCGCGCGGATGGCGAATCTGTGCCGAGCAAGTTACGTTTCGAAACCCGGCGATTTGCGCTTCGGCGACGGCGAGGAGTTGTTCCTTGTGTCCGTTTGGGTACGGAGACTGGATCGTTTCCATCGGGCCGCCATCACGTTCCTTCCCCTCTTTGCTCGCCACAGCGCTCCACCCGCAGTTCAGAAAGTGCAGCCATGCTCTTATCATCAATACAGCTCTAGGTTTACCGGTCGCTTGTACGTTACTCGGACCATCGCCGCCGGGATACGCAAGATTCTTCACCGCCTCAACTCACGCCAGGACCGGCATAAGGCTTTTCCGTATGTTGCGCTGTTCTCAAACACGCGCAGCAGGGTCGCGCGCTCGGGCTACGCGCGGGGTCATGCGCATCAGCATCGTGGTGGCTGTAGCGATGGTCTGGCTGCTGACGGGCGCGCTGCCGCTGGCGAGGGCCCGCAACTTTACGCTTCGAGACGAGATTGTAGGCGAGGAGTTTATGTCAAAGTTCCGCTTCTGGGCATACAAGGATCCTACGGGCGGGACGGTGGAATACGTGGACCGTTCTACGGCGTCTGCGAACGGGCTGGCGTATGTGAATGAGGCTGGACACTTTGTGATGCGGGCGGACAACACGACGGTGGTGGCGGCGGAAGGGGGGCGGCAGAGTGTGCGGCTGCATAGTCGGGATCTGGTCGGGGATGGGGTGATCGTGGCCAAGGTGCGGCACATGCCGGCGGGGTGTGGGACGTGGCCTGCGCTGTGGACGTGCACGACATCGCGGTGGCCGGTGGGGGGCGAGGTGGACATGGTGGAGGGGGCCAACGACCTGGGCCCGCGCAACCTGGCATCGCTGCACACCACGGCCGGCTGCCACATCCCCGGCGGTGCACGCAGCGACCAGAGCGGCACCAGCACCCAGACCGACTGCAGCTACCAACCAGGTTGCTCTGCCTCCTTTGCCACCGACAACAGCTTCGGCCCCGCCTTCAACCAGAACGGCGGCGGCTACTACGCCGTCCGCCGCGAGACACAGCATGGCGACCCCGGCATCGGCGTCTACTTCTGGCCCATCACCATTAACCCCAACTCGCTCCCCGCGGCCGTCGCAGCCAACGCCGACGGCACCTCTGCCCCCCGCTTCGTCGTCACCAACGCCAACGCCACCGGATCCGACCGCACCGAGCTCGCCCGCTGGGGCGAGCCCGCCGCGTTTTTTCCCAACGTCGCCAACACCACGGCGAGCGCCAACGCACCGGCCTCCGGCACCGACGCCGTATGCCAGATGGAAGACTACTTTGAGGAGCACGAGATCATCATCAATCTTACGTGAGTGCCGCCTGCTTTGGTGTTATGCGCTGCGGCTGAGCGCCAAACTGACACTCGGCTGGCTCTTTCCCCTGTCATAACACCAGCTTTTGCGGATACTGGGCCGGCGAAACATTCGCTTCGAGCGGATGCGCGGCACAGCACCAAAACGTCACCTGCGAAGACTACGTCCGCAACAACCCAGCCGCCTTCACCGACGCCCGCTGGGAGCTCGAGTACCTCCGCATCTACGACAACGCCGCCGCCGCCGCTTTCGCCCCAGCACATTCGTGGGCCCTGGCCATCAGCATCGCCCTCACCATCTTACTTACGGTTTCCGGCACCGGACTGTAGCATAGACACTTTTTGGATAGACCATAGATGGCTACACTCGCCGCGTCGCTCTCATTGTCTTTCCTCTTGCCTAGCCTCCAAGGATGGGCAAGAGCGGGGCAAGTGGCGGAAGAGCGGAAGCGTACTGAGCGGTTCGAGTAGGCTTGTTAGGGCGGTAGACAGTGGCAGAGCCGCCTCGGCGCGTCTTTCGTACGGATGATGGCACTGCGACTTTTTTACTCTTCTCTCAAAGGCCACTTTGCGCCTGCCTTTCGCTTCGACCCTTGGCAGAGTCAGTTGAAGATATACTACTAGCAATATCGTACAGTTCTGGTCTTCTGTCACACTATGTCTCTGCGATCGCTAAATTCCGGCTGGCGGTGTGGTGCAGCAGTGCGTGTATATATACAGGTGTCGGAGGTCTCTCGCTGTGTGGTCCAAGATGAAGTCACGGTTGACGGTGGTCTGTCTGGCGATGTCGGTAGTGGGCGTGGTGTCGAGCGTTATATCGGCCGACAAAGCCGCACGAACAGTTGTCGTGTCTGGTTGCCTATACAGACACTGCTTGACCGACTTGTCGTTCATATCGACATCCAGTACGTGGCGCTGGAAGGTGTCGTTTGATGCACCATGACAGGCGCGCAGCAGGGGTCTGGCTCGGATAGAGAACATCGAGGTGCCAGGGTGGACGCTGAGGTGGGAGGGTAGCACTGTACCGGCAAGGCGTCTAGCGGCTACAGTATGACGAAGCGATAGCTGACATCATGGAAAGCTCCTGCCGAGGAAGAATGTTTTTCAGTGCCGGCCAGCGACGTTTTTCACGCCTTGTCCAATCACCTGCCTTTTCTCTCTCTCGAGCCGCTCTACATGGCGGCCGTCTCTTATCATGATCAGCAAGTCCATCCAGTTGTCGCCGCTCTAGCCGAGCTCGTTGTGCCGGCAGCGTGTTTTCCAAACCGTCGTCCATGCTGTCAAAATTCGGTCGTCCGGTTGCAGCCATCCTCCGGCGTCGGCAAACGCTTCCCTCTGCCAGTCGCCTGCATCATCCAGCCGCAAAGCCAGCCGTCACAGCCAAACATCCTCCATGTAGCTAACCATCTCACCCTTTTACCCCGACGTAGTCGTCCAGATCCCCCGTGGTCAACCCAGTGCGATACCTCCCCTCGTAGTGACAGTCCGCCATCTTCGCACGTATCGTATTTCCGCCATTGTTCTTCCCGCTTTCACTACGTAGCACATCTGCGACAGGCTCGACGTCCGCTCCTAGGATCCAGGATTCGTCCAAATTTCCCTCTTAAAAATTCATCCAAGCACCACGTCCCAGGAAGGGCTGCATGGCTGGCACCAGTTCTTATCACTGCGATGCCACTCTTCTCGAATAGTAACGCCAACCGCGCGGAAGGTGGCGATCACCGCCGCGACATAGCTTCGGTCGCCCCACCCTCACCACGCTATTCAATGTCGCGACAACCGTCCCCGCAGGAAGCAGCCTCCCAGTCCGTGGATACCGTTACCCCTTATTCATTTTCTGAGGGCACCACCCGCGTCAACTCGCTCGACATCACGCACGCCTTTGACGCATCGCTCAAAAAGTGGCATCATGACCTCGAGCAAGGCGACTCTACTGCCCTCGCCGAGGACGAGCACTACGCTCATCTTGGCGAAAAGATCCCCGTACATCCGCATGAACGTCGCCATCATCTTAGCAGCGCCGGCGACGTCAGCAGCCACCATGACGACGGAACACGCGTTCCTTCCCCCGCTTCTACCCCTTCGTCGCCCTCTTCTCCCGAGCAGAAAGAGCTGGCGCAGGAAGAAAGGCCGCCAGAGCTCATGCTCGAAGACCACGAGAGTCCTTCTCACTGGCCAGACCGTCGCAAATGGGCGCTGACGGCTCTTGTTTCCTTTCTCTATTTCAACGCCACCATTACCTCGTCTGTGGCAACCGGTGCTACCGCCCAGTATATTTACCAATTCGGCATCTCCCATGAAACCGCTGCGCTCGTCCTCACTGTCTACATGATCGGCTTCTGTCTTGGGCCGCCGATCTGGGCCCCCGTCTCGGAACTCGCCGGCCGCATGACCGTCAACGTGATCACTATCCCTGGCTACCTCTTTTTCAACATTGGTTGTGCCCTCTCGCCCAACATCCAGACGCTACTCGTCTGCCGATTCTTTGTCGGCCTCTTTGCAGCTGCCCCGCAAAGCAACTCGGGAGGAACCATTAGCGACATTTGGAATCCGGCTCAGCGCCTCTGGCCCATGTTTACCTACTCGCTTGCCGCTTTCATGGGGCCTACTGTTGGTCCCATGGTCGGCGGATTCATCGCCGGTAGCCACCCGGAATCGGAGCGCTGGCGCTGGATCTACTGGCTCTTGTGCTGCATCTCGGCGGTTTCCATGGCCCTGCTCATCGCCATCCAGCGCGAGACCTACCCACCCGTGCTGCTTCGACGCAAAGCTGCCAGGTTGAGGTCCGAGACAGGCAATGCACAGATCAAGGCACCTGCCGAGCTCGACTCGATCTCTTGGGGCGAAATCTTCCACGTCCAGGTGCTCCGTCCTTTTCACATGCTCTTCACCGAAGTACCGCTCATGTACGCCACGCTTTGGACGTCGTACTGCTATGCGGTTATCTTTATCTTCTTCGAGGCCTATCCGGTTGTCTTTACCGGCATTTATGGCTTTAATGCGGGCGAGGTCGGCCTCGCCTTTCTTGCCATCGGCCTCGGCAACCTGCTTTCCGCACCGGTCGTCGGCTGGTTCAACAGGCGTTCTATGGCCGTGCGTCGACAGAACGGCGGAAAGCCGGTGCCCGAGTCGCGTCTGCCGCAGGTCTCGCTCTCGGCACCGCTCTTCGTCGTCGCCTTCTTCTGGTTTGGCTGGACAGCGCGCGCCTCGATTCACTGGATCTGTCCGATCCTCGCCGGCATCCCGCTGGGTCTGTCGCTCATCTTTGCCTTCAACGCGCTCGCCATCTACGTCGCCGAGTGCTACCACATCTACACCGCCTCCGCCCTCGGCGCCATGGCCTTCTCCCGCTGCCTGTTTGCCATCTTTGTCCCCCTCTTCAGCCGCCAGATGTTCAGCAACCTCGGCCCCGGCTGGGCCTCGTCCATCCTCGGCTTCATCTCGCTTGCCGCCGTCCCCATCCCCTTCCTCTTCCTCCGCTACGGCAAGGCCATCCGCCTCCGCAGCAAGATGTGCATCAACCTCTAGACTTTTCGTTCCGCCTCCCGCATCCGCCATCTGTACTTTATGCATCTCTGGTCTTAGCGCTGCAACACGACGTGAAGATCCTCCGTTTCACAAAGGAGGTGGGGGGAGGGCAGAAAGTGGCGTCAGGGTTTGTTGTAAGCGGCGAGTTCCTGCTCGACCAGGTGGCCGACGTCGGCGATGGCGTCGGCGATGCGGATACCGGCCTTGCGCCAAAGATTGCGCTTCTGGGCGGCCGAGCCGGTGGCATCACGCCAGATGGCGCCTGCATGGCCGAATACCTGGCCGGGCGGGGTGTTGAGGCCTGCGATGAAGCCGACGACGGGTTTGGTAAAGCCGTGCGTGGTGCGGTAGGGGGAGGCGGGGTCGGCGAGCAATTCGTAGACTTCCTCTTCCATGGAGCCGCCGATTTCGCCGGCGAGGACGATGGCGGAGGTGTGGGGGTCGTCGAGGAGGAACTGGAGCGCCTCTACGGTGCGTGTGCCTGGGTAAAAGTCGCCGCCGATGCCGAGGATGTAGCTGTGGCCGTGGGATTTGGTGGCGTAGGCGGCCTCGTACGAGAGGGTGCCGGAGCGGGAGATGATGCCGACCGAGCCGGGGGTGCAGGTGACCATGGGGGTGATGCCCATGCGGCAGCCGGCGGGGTTGCAGAAGCCGGGCGAGTTGGCGCCGAGCAGGCGGCTGCGGCACTGCGAATGGAGCGCCGCCATGACCCGCATCTGGTCGCGCGCGGGCATCCCCTCGGCGACCGCCACGATCAGCGGCACCTCGGCCTCGATCGCCTCCAAAATCGCCGCCGCCGCCCTAGCCGGCGGCACGAACACCGCCGCACAGTCCGGTCGCACCGCCGCCACCGCCGCCCTCACATCGTCAAACACGGGCACCCCCCAATGCTCCTCCCCGCCCTTCCCCGGCGACACTCCCCCCACCACCTGCGTCCCCATCCCCATCGAAATCGGCGTGTGCACACTCGACGCACGCCCCGTAAACCCCTGCACGATCACCCTCGACTGCGGCCCCGCAGCCAGATTCCCAATCGTCGCCGCATACGACCCGCCCGCCCGGCTAGACGAACTGAACGCCCGCCATAGCGGCCCCCGTTTCCTTGACGATAGGCCGAGCCGCGTTCCGTCCCTTCTCGCCAGTCTGGCGGCTATCATCGTGTGTCCTGGGTGTCTTGAGGAGGCAGGCCGTCCACGGCTGGCCTTACCTATCTCTGTTCGTCGGATGGAGAGAAGAACAGAGGCGTCGAAGCAGACAATTTGACGGCTTGGCCTTGCGATGCAGCGGTGTGGGGACGGCTTGCAAGTCTCGCTCAGCCGTCTTAAGCTAGCCGTGATCGCAGCTGGAGCGCACAAGGAGCCACAAGCTGGCAGAGGTGGGCCGGCCAAGCGAGGAGCAACGCATTCACGCTGCTTGGCACTCACTGCCCCGCCAGCCGCGCACTACTTCCGCACTCTCCCCCGCAAACCGGCCATAACACCGCAACCCCACGCTCTTAACCCCGCATCCCCTGTCCAACGCCGCTCCCTGACGCTTTGCTTTGGACCTGCGGCAGGGGAAGCGCCCCGCTGGCGCCCTTCGCTGCAATGTTCGTAACACCGTAACACGCCGACTTGGACGGGCAGTGAGGGTTGTTACCCGCCACCATCTTGCCAAAGGCCGCACTGTTGCGCTTCTGGCCGTTTTGCTTGTTCTGTCTGGCGCCTTCCCCTGTTAGCTTCTGTCCGCCAGCATCATTGGGATACACGCGCGGCAGGCACGGCAACCACCATGTTCTCGACTAGGTTTCTATCCGCACGGACAGCCACGCTGGGGCGGAGTAGCGCTCTGATCGGCTATGGTGCGGCGGCAAGCGCTGCGGCTCGCAAGGGCAGACATGGGCGGGACTTTACCATGCAGGCGGAGGACGTCGGCGAATTTCTGCGCCAAGCGGGGGCGAACCTGGGGGCGCAGGTCGTCATCGACACGGGCGCACCAGCGAGGGCGGGCGGCGCGGATGGCGCGAGCGACGGGGTGGCGGTGCTGATGTCAGCGGACCGGGATGCACAGCCTACGTGGCCGCGGGGCATGCGCGCCGTGGGGACGGGGTGCTACTTTGGCCCGAGCATCGTCAGTGCGCCGCTGGCGGCGGTCGGTGGGCTGGACGATGGTGCGGCGCGGTACTTTGGGCAGGGCGGACTGGGGCTGTTGAAGCTGCGGCGCGAGTCGCGCGAGTCGGTGGTGCAGATACCGCTGCAGGAGGGCGGGGCGCTCGCCGAGGCCGACGCCACCGCTCTCGTCCACCCGCTCGGCCACGACGCCGCCTCTATTCTCCAGGCGCTCTGGCTCGTCTTTGCACACCACGACGCGCTCTGGTTCACCTTCACCCTCGCGCGCTCCCCTACCGGCCTCACCCTCGCCGCCCCGCACTTCGAATTCGACGACTTTGCCATCCCCCGACAACCCCTCCTCCAGCCCTACTTTGCCCATCGCCCCCGCCACCCCGCCACCGCCCGCGCCCAAGACGGCGGCCTCTTCTACGTAAAGCTCTCCCACCTCCCCAGCCCCCCCACCACCCACTCCACCAACGCCCCCACCCCTCCCGCCAACATCGGCTGCTTCGGCTACGGCGCAGGCAACGCTATGGCCACCATGGACGGCCTCAACACCGCCGGCGGCCGCCCCGCCAACTTCCTCGACGGCGGAGGCGGCGCCAACCGCGCCAACGCCAAGCTCGCGATCCAGACGCTCAACAGCGACCCCGACGTTAAGGCCATCTTTGTCAACACCTTTGGCGGGATCACCAGAACCGAGTACGTGCGCCCCCGAACAAGAGCCTTCTGCGGCAGCGCCCCGTGCGCGCGCAACCGTGAAAATGCGCTGACATTGTCCCTGTACCGCCCAGTGTCGTCGCCCAGGGCATCGTCGACGCCGTCGAGCAAGACAGTATCACCAAACCCATCGTGGTCAGGATGAAAGGCACAGGCGCTGAGGAGGCCGCCAAACTGGTATGCTTCGCACCTCTCCCCTTGTTCGTGCCAATTGTGCCCGCCGTGTGCTCATCCGCCTTGCTTTCCCACGCCCCTCGACGGACAGCTGCAGGCCTCGGGACGGCCATTCGCCTTCCACGACGACTTCAACGAAGCGGCGGCACGCGTGGTCCAAGCAGCTCGACAGGGACACCTGTAGCCGCGCAGCATAATCAGCGTCGCTCCTGTCACCTCTCATCTCATCTGAGCAACGGTTTGATCTTTTCGCGGCTAGGCACATCACACGATGAGTGCTGTGCGGCGCAGGCCGTAAGGAGTGTAGTTAGTCATCCTTCACAGCGGGGCCGAGGGCGATCAGGTTGAAGTTGACTTCCTCGGGGTTGAGCGACATCTGTGCAGATTTGACAGCCGAAGCCGGGTCAGCTGGGTTGCAGTGCGAGCTGCGTAGTCCATACTTACGTATTTCTGTTGGACGAAGCGGACGGCATGGGTGAGCAGATCTTGCTGTGTGGGCACCTGGGTTCTGATGAGGGGGCCCTTTCTGCGGCCGTCGAGCTCGACCAAGTTGCCGCTTGGGTCTCTGATGAAGCAGACAAAGTGGAGGTCCACTTCGTCGAGGTTTTGGGGGGCGGCGCTTTGGCCCGATCCTGCCGTCTGCGCATGGACGGACTCGAGTTCCTTGGACCGGGCCAGGAGGTCGGCGCGGTCGCTCGGTGCGAGCGGGCGCGCCTTCTGCAGCAGGCTCTCTAGCGCGCTCGATGGCTGTACCGCCTTCACCGCCCTCGTGTTGGACAGCGCGTGCAGCAAGCCGATGGTGCCGCACGCATTGCCAATCGTCTGCTTGAACCACAGCGTCTCGCCGGCCGCCTCGGCCGTCTCTGCTTCAGAGAGATGAGCATCTTCAGCCAGTCGCATCGCCTCCACCGCCTTCGAAATCGGGAACAGAAACAGCACAGCTTCCACCGGCTGCGGCACCATCTGCAGCAGCTCCTCGTCCACGCCAAAGATGTCGTGGAAAGCGTACTTGCTCGTATCCAGACCCATCGCCGCAGACCACTGTGTGAACAGCTCGGGATTGGACTCCAGCGGAACCCACTTCAGCGACGATGAGCTGTCCTCTTGTGACATGACTGAAAGGGTGGCTACAAAGGCTGATAAGGGGAAACTACAGATGCCCAGGATGGTGGTAGGAGTGAGGCGGCAATGTGAGTGTCGGCTGGGTTGCTGGTGACAACTTCTTAAGGGGGATGTGGGGGGAAGTGGAAGTTAGGGCTGACATGCGGACAGCGTATGTTAGAGCTTAGCCCCATTGCGTTGGTGTGACGTTTCGCAGCTATGCGTCAGTATAGGGGTTTGATAAAAACACGACAATGATTGATCACCGCACGACATTACCCGATAGCGATCTTGCACGAGCGCTT
>JALBYF010000108.1:0-37389 GCA_023212725.1 Tranzscheliella williamsii
ATTCAAACCAGACAGTAGCCAGAACGACTGGTGTCAGTCTGGTTAACAAAACCACAGGTCGCGCTTTTATGTTGTGAGTGTTGAATCGAGATGGAACCGCGCTGCTAAGCGGCTTCTCTGTTAGATTGACGAGGTGCGGAGCGAGGGAGCGGCTGCTTCAAGTAGAGAGCTACCGCGGTGGATGTATGCTGCCGTCTATCGGTCTTTCTACTCGATCCAGCTCGCGATTCTGGGGATAGCGACGTTGGTAAGCTCAGGGTAGTATGGACTCGCTGCCTACCGAGTTTCGAGCCTATCGGGGTGGGCGACAGGCGAGCGGGTTGCGCACGGGCAGCGGCGAGTCGCGTTCTCAGTCCGGGCACGGTCACCGCGGGCGTGGGCACACGCGTCGTGGTGATGGCGCTGGCCGAGGCGGTAGCGGTGGCAGTGGTAGTCGGGGACGTGGCCGCGGCGGGGCCCCACACCACAGCACCCCGCACCGCCCCCCCGCGGACCCGTCGCAAGATCCGGCCCTCCTGCCCCCGCCGCCGCATACCGGCTACTGGCACGCCTCGTTCATCGAGAATCCCTGGGCCGAACTCGAGAAGAAACTCGCCATCCAGCCGCACCCACCTGTCTCCACCACACTCCCGCCAAGCACGCCCGTACAGCAAGAAGTAGCACCCCACGAACCAGCACAGCCAGCAACTCAAGCACAGCAAGCTCCCCAAGCACAGCAAGCAGAATAAGGTTTCTGAAATGACTGGAATCTACATGCCAACATGTTGTGCAAGCCCGGGTTGCGCGCGGAATGGCGAGCGGCTCGGCCTACGAGGTCCAGTCTAGCTCTCTGGCTGCCTTTCCGAGTGCCCATATGGTGAAGCTGAACTTGTAGTTCGGGTACGAGATGGCGCCTGTAGAAGCATGCCGGAACAAGCGTCGAGGGTAAGCGGTCCATCGCTATGCAAGCCACCACCGAAGAGGCTAGCAAGGTGGAATACTTACAGTTCCTACAGCGTCGGCCACCACAGCATGAGCCACAACGCGAGAGGAAGGGTTAGAAGATTCAGGCCGGGAGCGGGTTGCGATGGTACATTGGGGCCCTTGGGCCACTCACCTGTTGAAGATTCCCTCGATCTGCTCCTGCGCCCACGAGCCGTCGGGCAGCTGCCGGTCCATGATCACCTTGATCGCCTGCTTGATGCGCGTCTGGTCCGCGTACTTTGCATGCAGCAGCGTGATCACCACCCACGCCGTCTGGACCACCTGCGACTTGGCCGCATGCGTATAGACGCCCGTCTCGCACGACTTTCAGCGCAGCAGCAGACCAAACCGTCGTCAGCGCAGCAGCAGGAGGCGAACTCGGCGTCAGTGTTTTCACTACATGGTTACGACCGGCTGCCTGGATGCTCACCTTGTATGTCTCGCCCCATCCTCCGTCGTCCATCTGCTTGCTAATGAGAAAGTCGCATGCGCGCCGGACCGCGTCGCTGTTTGCATATGTATGGCCCGCCAGGTTGAGACTCTCGACGGCAAACATGGTAGCATAGGTAAAGCAGATGGCCCACGAGCCGAACCAGCTTCCGTCGCTCCTCTGTGCGTTGAGGATGTACTTGAGGGCGGCGGCGACGGTGGTGTCGATGTCGGCTTTGCGGTAGCTGTCGATCTGCTGGAACTTGAGCAGCGCGGTGACCACGGAGGTGGTGCATTCCGGGTAGTTGTACTCGATCATAATGTCGCCAAAGACCTCTGCGGCGTTGAGCAATTCCAGATAGGCGGGGCCGTTGATGGTTTCGTACGAGGCGAAGCCGCCGTCGGCGTTCTGCATGGTGAGCATCAGGTCGACGGCGTCGTGCATGCGTTGGGCAGAAACTTGCTTGCCCAGGTAGGGCACGCGCTCCTGCAGCATGATCACCGCCTTGAGACCTTCGCCGGTGCAGTCTGAAACCGTATAGCCCTGCTCTTTGGTGGAAAAGGGCCAGGCACCTTTGGTCGCGAAGCGGTAACACGCCTTCATGTGCTTTGGATTCTCGCGGATCTGGCACTCGTCCAGCCAGCTCAACAGCCGCTGCGTCAGTTCGCGGTTCTCGGCCCTGGCAGCTAGACCCGAATCCACCATGGCCTGCGCGATAAACGACGTGTCCCAGAGCTGGCTCCCGTTGGTCCCACAGGCCATCATACCCTCGGCACCGACCCAGAGGAAGTCCCTGAGCTTCTCGCGATGCAGCCGCATGGCGTCGCTCTCGTGACCTTCCCGGTCCCACCGGCAGACGTAGTTGAACATTTTGTTGACAGGACCGATGCCTTGGTGGCCCGTATTTTCATCCTCCATGACCAGCAGATCGTATGCTCGTTCGATGCCTGCTCTTCGCAAGGGCGGGATATGGCACTGGTCATACGTGGCGAAAACAGCCATGACAGCCTTGAAGACGGTCGTGTGAGGAGCAAAGATGTCCACCTCGGCAACGTTGCCCCTCTGCGCCGGCCAGTTTACGGATTCGTACGGCTGTACGTAAAGCTCTTGGCGCAACGAGGCAATCAGGGGGTCCATCTCAGCTTGGAATCTTGTTCCCCACAGGTAGCCCATCGAGGTAAAGACCTGGCGGGTGTGGATCCACCAGCGCCAAGGGTGGATCGGCAACCACTCTGGCAGGAGCCAGAGCTCGGGCGGGATGGGGTTCATGCCTTGCCACTCGTAGCAGTTCAGGACGGCGAGCCAGACCTTGCCCCACGAAGGGATACGGCAGGCGCCGCCGAGTTTGTGGAGGGTGCCGCGCGCCTTGACCAACATGGGATGATCCGCGGGGACACCCACGAGGCGCAGGGCGGTGTAGTTAAGGGCGGTGCCTAAGACGGTCGAGCAGCCCTCGATATGGATGCCCCAGCCGCCATCGGCCTTGTTGGCGCGGTTCCACAGGTAGCGTGCGACCTCGATCTTCCACTCCTCTGGAATCGGCGTGTGGGTCACGTACATGCCGATGATGAAGCCGGGCAGGAGGAACATGGGACCTCCGTACTCGCCAGCCCAGTGGCCATCGCTGGCCTGGATGTGGCGATAGAACGAGAGGCCCTTCTCGGCAGCCTCGGCCGGCGTCTTGGCTTTGGGCAGCTCGGGAAGCTCGGTGGGCAGGCCAAGCCAATACTTGTCCTCGACGGTCTGCGGCCACGCCTGACACTCGGCATCATCGCGCAGATAGTGCCAGACCTGCCGGCCGCCCTCGGTCGAGGTCAGTCTCCATCGCGAGGGGTCGGTCCTGCCAAGAGGCGGGTTCGTCGTAGCCATGGCAGACGTAGTTGCGCTTCATAGACAATTATGACAGGGACAGGACGAGGTAGAGAAGCGTTGACGAGCGAAAGACCAAGGACGTATGATGTTCTACTGCTAAGCAACCTGCATGTGCGAAGCTGCGAATGCGCTGTCGATACGCGCGTGACAGCGGCGAAACGCAGCCGTGCTAATCATCTCGATCTCACATTCATACTTCTACTGGCTGGAGGATGAACTGTGCCACTTGTCAACTCGCACCTCTACCTGTCAAGCAACCATCGTTGACTGCACCGGCATCACCTGATACTGCGGTTCTCTTGGCCGCATCACGCCGCTTGGTTCATCGCACCCTCTGGACGGGTCTGGCTGTGGCTCTGGCTTCGACTGCGGCTCCCGCTCCCACGCCGCCGCTTTGCACGATGGTAGGTACAGGCTGTGCTTTGGCTGGGCGATGGATGTGCGACTGACACGCAGCGCTGGGCAGTCGGCGCTGTTCAACTTCCATTCGCTGCTCCGGGTGGTGCTGCTGATCATCTGCACCTGCACCTACGTCCGCGCGACAGCGCCGGCGCTTATCGACCGTAACAAAGAAGGGTACGTCCAGCCTGTCTCTATCCTCGCCCGCACTGCCCCGCATCACCCGGCTGACGTGGATGCTCTCCCCCCCCCATCTACCACCCTGCGCCACGCACAGCTTTATGGGCGTTTTTTTTAAGTCGGCCCGCATCGGTAAGTAGACCGCCGAGACCCTGCCTGCTTGCCTGCCCGCCCCTTGCTCACGCCGCCCTCTCGATTGTGTCGCAACGTCTCTACCCTTCCAGGCGAACGTCTGAGCCCTTACGTCTCATTAGCGTGTCTGGTCATGGCCGTTTACGAAGTTATCTAGAGGCCAGGGCTGCCAATGTAATCCGCTTTTACCGCCCGTGCAGGTGTGGGCCCTCGAAGAAGCTGTCTGCGCCCAATGTGGTCTGCTTGGTAGGGATCGTGCACAGCAGTAGCTGACCAGTGCTGCCTGGCACGGACCGACCGTCTATATAAAGCGGTGAGCTGAGCGGCCAAGCCCTCTTCAGAACCCTCTCATCCTCTACCCTCTATCCAACGCAGTCACACTTCCCCAACTGCAGCAATGAAGACCGCTATCGTGACGCTCGCCGTGGCCAGCTTGGCTGTGCTGGCCAGCATGGCTCACCCTGCTCACCTTGCCCTTCGAGACGCAGACGATGACGATCCACGCACCGATCCAGACGGCGATCCGCACGATCAACCCACTCGTCCTGGTCGTTACCGTGGGGAGGGTCGCAGCTGTGATGCGGCCGACACATGCGTGTTCTTCAGTGGCGGTTCCGATCCTGGCAACCTGCTGCATGGCTTCTGTTGCATAGACTTGCAGGATCCCGCCGCCGACGGTACTGGGTAAGTGTCGCCGTGGCTGTGGCGGTGGGCAGGGCGCTGACGTTTTCGCTCTGACATGGTTAGCATATGCTCCAACGCAGACAAGGGCGGAGCCTGGAGCTGCCGACAGACTTGATCCCGCCACTGCAGGGTCAGGTCGAGGCAGGTGAGCGCCAGCGTCGCCTTCCGTATGCAGCTGCTGTTCGGGTTCGTTCTGTGCGTGCTGGTTCGCTGTGTCGATGGCTGGCTGTCGCAGGCGCGGGTGATGAGGGCGAGGCGGGAGACGGCCGGGGAGGGACAACCGTGCACACACAGATAGCTTCACGGTGAGCGCAGGCAACGGCGAAGACACGGGCGCGCGGGGCGGCGAAGCAGATGGAGGCCAAAGCGTGCGTATGCGCATACAAAGAGGGGATGGCCAGCAGCAACGGCACGGGCAGCTCAAACCTTGGACTCGCGGTCCTTGTTCATGCCTTGCTGGATCCACTTGGACGTCTCGGCGGCCTTCTGCGCGTGGTTGTAACGGGCGGGCATGTCAGTACATTATTTCCCTGCGCGAGACCGCGGGCGTGCTCACCTGGTTGGCCTCTTGGAGATGGACCTCAAAGAAGTCGGGGCTGCGTAGCTTCTCGATCCACTCGAGGGAGCCGCGGGGAACCTTCATGCCTTCCCGGACGGCGGGGCGCTCCCAGTTCCGGTCGATATAGGCGCGGACACTCTGCGGCACGTCCTCGTCCTTCAGTCCAGCCCACTTGTAGTGCTGCAGCCAGGGGTACGCGTTGATGTCGGCGATCGAGTACTTGTCGCCCACCAGCCAGGTGTGGTCCTTCAGCCGAGAGTCCAGCACCTGATAGAGGCGCTTGGTCTCGGTGACATACCGGTTCTTGGCGTACGGAATGTCCTCGGGTGCGTACCGCACGAAGTGGTTCGCTTGGCCTGCAGGTCAGACAAAGCAAAGGCAGCAGCACGGATGGGTAAGCGAACAAAGGCGATGTGCAAGGCCGGCTCAAGAAACGTACCCTGCATGGGCCCGACACCGCCGTGGATGAAGAACATCCAGCTGAGGACCTCGCTGCGGCGGTCGACGCCGTCGTCGTGGTCCGACCAGGAGAAGAGGTGCTTGGGGTCGTAGTGCTTCTCGAGGTAGAGGAGGATGGAAGCGGTCTCAAAGACACAGTGGTCGTTGCGGTTGGGGTCCTGCAGCGCCGGGATGCGGCCGTTGGGGTTGATCTTGAGGAACCAGTCCTCCTTCTGCTCGTTCTTGCCCATGCTGATCGCGCGGTACTCGACCTCGAACTCGCCCGGATACGCTGCCTTGAGCTCCTCGGTAAAGTTCGACACCTTTTGGCCATTCGGCGTGGAGGCCGTGTACACGATCACAGGCTTCATCTTGACTGTGTAGCGGGGTGTGGCGGGAGAAAAGTTGGTGGGGGTGTTTGGATGGATGGCAGATGGGAACAATTGGAGGCCGGCTTGGTCCCCCTTTAGTAAGCGTATCTGCTCAAAACGCGGCCGGCTATGCACCGCATTACGCAAGCCGGCCATAACAGCAAGCGTCGAGATAGGCACAAAGCCAGACGTGGAGGGGAAGGACGGCAGAACGGAACGGTCCGTGCGGTTATGTTACATTTCACGATTGTGATTCGACTGAGCTTTTGTTGCCGCTTTCGCCTCACTTTGCTGTCCACCTCCTTGTCCTGTGGACCTATTCGAGGCTGTCGCTACTAATACACACACATGTTGCGCGCAAACGGATCATCAGCAGAGGGGTGGTATAGTGTACCTTCTCACTACTACAATCCCAAAAGGGGCCGAGAGGATGTGAATGTGCTCGAAATGCGCCTTGTTGCAAGGAAGGTGAATGCTGCAGCTGCTGCTACTGCTGCTGCTCTGTGGTGGTTATTGGGTCTTGACATCAGGCAATGGAGCTGCAGGGTGGCTGCGCGCTTCAAGCGCGATCTTGACGTCGTAGGGCGGGTTGCTCCAGCACAGTGCTGACCAGCCGAGCACGAGCGACGCGCTGAGCAGCGGGCGGCATGCGAACACTGGCGCTGTGCATGCGGCTAGCCCAAGAAGACCATGCCATTGGTGACTTGCCGGTCGGTATACCGTCCCGGCGATCGGGGCGGAAACCGCGGCGTGCTCCTGGACGGCATGCTGTCGTGACGCTGTATGTTGGGGGGCGCAGGTTTACCTGTCGTCGCTGTACCAAACGACGGAAATCCAGAAATCGAGGCTTTGCAAGTCAACCTCGCTCGCAATTCTGCCATACCATTAAAGCGCATCTCAGACCACTCCCCCAGACCACGACACAGCCGGGTATACGCAATGCGATAAGAAGGGCACGTCGATGGCCAGCAACCCTAAACGTGTGACATGGCGATATGCTGAGGTATGGAGCCAGTGTTTAGCTAGCAGTCCACAACAATGGTGGTGCTCGCCGCCTTTTTGAGCCGGTTCATGACGGCCAGACCGACGCCGTCGTCGTCGATGGCCTCGACAAAGATCACGTCACACTTTGGCGCGGTATGCAGCGGGCCTTCGTCGAGGATTCGGAGCCCGTCGAACATCCGCTGAGCGTAGATGCCAGGTTCGCCTACAGGACCCAGGTCGAAGGGATGCAGTTGCACCCCTGGTAGACCCTCTAGTTGCAAAGGTCGAGCCAGGTGGGCGTGCGCTATGGAGGAGATACAGTCGACCGGTCGAGACGATGACTGAATCCACTTGGCCAGGTCCGAGTCGCAAGATGCCATCAGACCGACGTGGATAACGGCGGCGTCGCTGCGTACATGGTCCGAGAGCTGGTCTTGAACGATCTTGGCGAAGCTTTGTACTGAGCGGGACGAAGCGTCGGTCAGACTTTGTACAACAGTGGCGGCAGCGTTGGTCGATGGCAACGCTGCTTGATCCGGTTCCAAAGCACGGGCAAGTAGCCGTGACGGCAGCAACATAACCACCCTCGCAGTGGGGCTATAGTGCCGGTACTTCATGCCCGGCGTAGTGGGATTGCTTTCCTGATCTGCACTCCTCTCCAGATCCTTGCCGTAAACGCGCAGTTTGACTGACGTGTCTAGCCCCTCCTCCTTGAGCGCCTGAGCTAGCTGTTCGACAGAGAGGCCACCCGGTCTCAAAACGCGCAGCTCGCTCCTTGCCGTGATGCCATCCACCACAGTGCTCTCGAGACCCACATGAGAGGGCCCGCCGTCTAGAATGTACTTCAATCGGCCTTGGGTCGGTGCCGACGAGGAAGCGCCAGCTGCATCTAAGTCCAATTGGCCGCCGAGATCGCGCACAACATGGGCTGCCGTGGTAGGAGAGGGTCTTCCTGATGCGTTTGCGCTGGGCCCGGCCATAGGCAGATTCGAGCTGGCGATCAGGGCCCTAGCTATCGGATGTGACGGCATCCGAATGGCAACAGACGGATGACCACATGTGACTACACTCGGTACCTTTGGCTTGTCTGGATCGACGGGAAAGAGCAGTGTTAGCGCTCCCGGCCAGAAACGGCGTATGAGTGCGTGGTAAGCTGGCGGTAGGTCGAAGGAGGAAGGTAGCAGCGACTCTAGCATCTCGAGATCCGAGACATGCACGATCAGCGGGTTGTCCGCCGGGCGCTTCTTAGCGGCGTAGATCTTGG
Source organism: Tranzscheliella williamsii (assembly GCA_023212725.1). Taxonomy (NCBI): domain Eukaryota; kingdom Fungi; phylum Basidiomycota; class Ustilaginomycetes; order Ustilaginales; family Ustilaginaceae; genus Tranzscheliella; species Tranzscheliella williamsii. The sequence goes on from JALBYF010000108.1 coordinate 8,277, forward strand.
CGGACGCTGACTGCGAGAGAGCATTGGCGCCAAGTCCATAGACGGTCTCGGAAGGAAAGGCAACCAGCTGGCCGCTCTGTAGATGGCGCGCGGCAACACGCAGGCTCTGCTGTGTGACGGGCGAGGTGATGACGGGTACGGCTCGGGTGAAGGGCTCCTGGCCTGCCTGATACCGCGACGATCCCACTTCTCGAAACATTGGCACTGAGGATGGATCGCACGGCAATACTTCGGTGTCAAACGTCCGGTCCGGGTAGCCAAGCTGGTCGAAGGCCTGAACGGCCATAGTGGTCCCTGTTCTACGAGCAACGTGTCGATGTGGGCAACGCTGGAGATGGAAGCAGACATGCAGTCGGAGCAGGGGTCTATAGAAACTTGCGGTAGGCATCCATGGCCTTCTGGACAGGACGGCACCGGGTTCTAGGTATCGGAGCAGCTAGAGGAGAGAAGTATGCAGAGTCAAGGATGTGCTATCCGTAGCATCCAACCATGAAGCCAAGTGGAGCGCCCAACCTGGCAAACAAAAAAGATTCCAGGGATTCAAATTCCCCGATATTTCCCAGCTTCGACCGTGGATCTCGATCCAATCGGGACGCGTCTTTCGTTCATCGCTTTGCAGCATTTGCCACGACGCACGCTTCATTGTCGTCACTGAGGAACGAGCAACCAGTCACAGTATTGCCACCGAAGCGAGTCGGGTCTGCTTCATCTTGGCTGTAAGGTCAGCAATTTGCCGCGTCGGTTGAGCCGCCAATGTATAACTTACCAAGGAGCGTCTTTGAGCTGCCATTGTATCTTACCAATGAGCGTCTTTGAGCTGGCTTGGCTCCGAGGGCAAGGGCATGTCGATGGCGATGGCGAAAACATCCTAGCGGCCGTTTGCTGTTTGCTTAGCGGCCAACAGTACGTTGCAGCGGCCGAAACCGAACCCATCACAATGCATGGAGCTGCAAGGCTGCAGGGAAGCGGATTCGCGCCAAAATGCAGTAGGCATCAGACTTGCCCTTATGAGAAATGTAAAGCTGGGGGCCAGCTCGGTTGGCAGGTAACTAAGCCCTGCTTCTCCTGCAGGTCACAAATCAACTCGTGCCGAGGCTCGTTCTCCTCCTCTCTCTCACTCGCTGTTACTCTCGCTTTCCTATCCCTCTTCCTCTCTGGGTCTTCTACGCTGACTTGCTCTCTTTCTCTCTCGGTCCTCTTCGCCGACAGCACTCTTCAATGGCCACTGCTAGGCTCCGTTAGAACACTTCGACTGTATTACGGTTCTCGGGTTGCTTTAATTTGGCTCGGTGGGGTTTAGGGTCCGGTTCCAGTTTGAAAAGTGGGATAGTAATCAATACCGTGCGCCAAGAAAAGCTCTCGGGCGCGATCCGGCGCGGATTCAAATTCCCGGTCAATTCGTTGATTACAAACGAGGCCAAGCGCCTGGGGTCGTGCAGCTTACCACAGTTGGCGACTCTGCTACCTCGGTCTCACCGCTGCTCCTCCTCTGTCCTGAATCCCAACAAGAGCCTACTGATTTCGGGTTGGCCGCTGTAGCAGCAGCCCAGCCACCGCAATCGCACTTGTTCTTCCGTTAGTTGTGATTGCAGGCTTAATACGACACCACTACGACTAGTGCGATCCACGATACCAATCAGCGTTTGGCGTCTTCAGAGCTCTTATCAGCTCGTCGGCGGACATCCGCTTCAGGTGCATCCATCGCGCCGATATTCGTCAACTCGGCATTGAGCCTTGATTGGTGCTCAACGCCTCTCTTCTCGACGCGCACCATCGCCAACACCGCCAATACTGCCTCTGGATTCGCGACACAACAACCAACTACCTCAGCGGCCGAGACCAGCAAACGCCCCTGCTTGCCGTCGCCATTCTCGTTACGATGTTTCCCAGGCGTGCTGACCATGCTCTGCCCAGTCTTGCCGCCGTAGCCATGCTCGTAGCGAGCCTGCTTTTGTCGGCCATATCTTTGGCCAACGCCGCCACAGTCGACATCCCTCCGTCGCTCGACATCCCTCCGCTGTACCAGTGCGAGCCAGCGACGATACAGGTGCAGACAACAGGCAACTTCACCATCGAAGCTCGCAACAATGACACCGACAAGCGCGTCTTCCGACGACAACGCAACGATGTACAACAAGTAGACTGGAATCCCGTGGACCTCGCTGCCAATACCACCGTCCAGTTCACCCTTGTCGACCAGGTCGCGCTCAACCAGACCGCTGACACCGTGGCGTTCGCCCTGGTCCTCGATAGTCCTACCTCGGACGACTCGTGTCTCCGCTCCTCGAAAAAACACAGGGCGACGAGCAGAGAAAAGTCCATGGTGCCGACGATTATCGGTGCCTCGCTTGGCGCCTTCATCATCCTGGTTATCCTGCTCGTCGGTCTGGTTATGTGGAGAAGGAAGAAAGAGAAGCTGGAGAAGGGCGACATTGACAGTCTCGACGCCAGCCACGACGACTACGCGATTCCGGCAGGCGGCACCTACATGTCCAAACTAGTCCCCGGCCTGAATCTGCAGGGCGCGAAACCATTACCGCGGGATCCGAATCTGGAGATGGAGCAGGCCACCTGGGCTTCCACGAGGCGCGGCACGCGGCTCCCGCATGCCGTTGGCGCCAATCCCGATGTGGAGCTGCCGACGTATCGACAGAGCCAGCAGGGCGCCAAGCCTACGCACAAGGTCGCTAGCAGCTACTACCGGAGTGACGGCGCGGCGGTGCACCGGGCGAACAGTTCGCTGAGCGCGCCGTTGAGCAGTGCCGGCCATGGCCAGCGGCACCCGTACCACACCGAACTGAGCCCGGGTCTGCAGCAGGACCGCGCACAGCCGGGCAGCAACCCGTTCGACGCATCCGCCGACTCGCTCGGCGCGGTCTACCGCCACGACGACGCGCAGCACTCCCAGGCCTCCTTCCTCGACTCGGCACCCCAGCCGCGCCGCACATAACCCTGCCGCACATCCCCGCCCATGCCTCACCCCTGCCCCTGCCTATGTATTTGTACCATCACCCGCCTCCGTGTCCTCACGGCCGCACTTCAGTAATGCCTACGAGCCGTTCGTGCAGCGCTTCCTCTCCGTGTGCACCCCACACGCCGGCGACGATGCACGGCGCCTGGTGAGCTCGGCGTCCTCCGAGATGTCAGGCTGCCCAATCCTCCGCGCGGCAGATCAGACCGTCGCTATCCGGCCACACCGACACCCGATTGCGCGACGACACAGACACCTGATCGGCAGCAGCAGTTGTGTGCATGACTAGGGGCGTAGGTGATGCGGATTGCAGAGAGAAACGATCTGACATGCTTGATTCATACATTCTCATGCTCCCTAAGGAAAGAAAGGAAGCGGGATATGAGTGGTTCGGGAAGGACCCCGGGTGAGAAGGGGCACTGCGAAGAATCTGGTATACTGTGGTATGGAAGCATGACCACGCGATGCGGAGGCGCAGGGTCCGAGTGCGTGTTTTAGTCTCAGGACCCTGCCATGGGCTTGTACTGTACCGTACCGGGAAGGAAGAATGCAGGGAAGGGAAAAGGATGGACACCGGCTGCGTTCACATAACGATGCAGTCCGACTTCGACGAGACTCGGCGCGACTTCTTGCGTTCAACGGTAGATTGGGGAGTAGGCGTCACTTGGCCTGTTCCGGCGCCGTAATTCTCCATCTTGCGTATCTGGTTGGAAGCGGCGGGGGGAGCGTTGCCAAATCCAGAGCTCAGTCGTCGGCGGAAACGGTTGGGGATGGCCGATTCGTCATGAGAAAGGTTCGTGGCGTTGAGTGCAGGCGTGGAGACGCCGTTTTGCATACCCAAAAGCTTGTGCTGCTGAGAGGAGTTACCTGAGCCCGTCTTGGCCATGACTGGGCCGCTGGCGCTTGACACGCTGCTGGATCCGCTGATGCTTCCGTAGCTCATCGAGCTATGACGCCTTGTGCCATGCAGCGTCACGTTGGAATGGTTGGGCGAAGCAACGCCGTTGTGCTGTACAGCGTTTGGAGATGGCGACCGCTGGCGACCAGGAATCAACGAGATGCGGCGCTTACGCACCACATTAGCTTCCTTGGCAGGCTTTCCAGACAACACATTCGGTGGAGATGGGGGAGATGCGCTCTCCGCCCCAGGGCTAGCAACTCCGGTTGCCACAGCGCCACCCGAAGCAAGAGGATGCTCGGCATTGGACATCTTCACTTGACGTTTGATGCCAAAAGGGAATTTGAAGTTGATTGGCGCAGCGCTGGCGGGAGCTGCACTGCCTAGCAACGGTGAGATGGGACGACCGTGGCCAACAGAGGATCCTGGGCTTGTCTGATCCACGGAAGCTCGTTGCTGGAATAAGAACAGTTGAGCCCGTAAGTCACATGGTGAAGGCGCGTGCACAGCGCACCTAGCATGACAAAGAAGACCGCACTCCTCGCAGAGCACCGCATGTTTCTTGACTGATTCTCGGCAAATCTTGCAGATGACTGCTTTGCTAAAGGTACTCTTGACGAAAGCGTGCGCCTTGAACTCATCACCGGTGGCAAGCCCAAGGTCGAGGAGCGAGGAATCAGGCAAGGGAGTCGGCATGCCTGGGCTGACGGGTACAGAGGCAGGTGCCGGCCCAACAGATGTTTGCGTCGCCGTCAGAATATCGAGGCTAGGCAGAGGCATATGATGGAGCAGAGGAGAGCTGTTTGGTGTACCCGTTGGACTTTTTTCCGTGACTGTGCCGACAGATGATTCGGCTGGCGAGGTCTTCGAACGAAGTGCATCTAGAGTAGGACGTTGCTGAGTGGGAGGCGGCGACGACGTTGACCTTTCGATAATGGGCTGCGACTGAAGAGAGTTTTCTTCTTTCTCGAACATACGGGGATCGAGTCTTCGCATGTCAGCGCTGATCCTTCGCAAAAAGGGAACACTGTCTTGAGGTCGTAGGTCTTTGTTTCCCGACCAGACCTGTCGGACCCATTGGTGCTCGAAGAGCATCTCGGCACTCGGACGCCGGCTTGGCTCCTTATTGAAACACTGAAGCAGCAGGTCCCGCAGAGCGTCACTGCATTTGTCCGGGATCGGTGGGCAATCATCTTCCACGATCCTGAACATGGCAGACATAGCGAGCATGTCGTAGTACGGTGGCTTACCCGTCAGCAGTTCAATTATAGTGCAGGCCAGCGACCAGATGTCGGCGGATGTAGTGGCTCCTTTGAGCTCAATCACTTCCGGCGCCATCCAATTCGGCGTCCCGATCGCATCGTTCTTGGTACCCATCTCCTTCACTGCTTTCAGATTGAGCGAAACACCGAAATCTGAGAGTTTGACGTTACCATTTTTTGTCGTCAAGATGTTGGCTGCCTTGAGATCACAATGAACGACATTCTGCTCGTGCAAGTAGTTGAGACCTTCGAGAATCTTGACCACATAGCTCGAAACCAGCTTCTCGGGAAAGTTCCCAAAGGCCTTGAGGGTATGCAGCAATGAACCATTTTCGACATACTCCAGGATAATGGATACAACTTCTGGACCACGGACAAGCCCTTCGTACTTGACAACACTTGGATGCGTCAAGCTTTTCAGGAGATCGACCTCGTTCATAAGTTCGGTAACCTCATCGTCGCTGCGGCCGTCGAGCTTGATCCGCTTTACCGCAACCATCTGCCCTGAGTTCAGGTTGAGCGCTCTGTACACTGACCCAAACTGCCCGCGACCGATGCAGTTACCTAGCTGATACGTGACGTTCGGTTTTCCGGTCTCAGTGACTACTAGCTTGTGCTTCGGAGCAGGCGCGTCTCGGCCACTTTTAGTAGCGGTAGAGCCAAGATCGTCACTGGTGAAGCTGCCAAGCGTATTCGTATAGACTGAACCCATTTCCGAGTCGAATCGAGTTCTCGAAGAATTGATGAAGGAGCGCTCGTCCGTGGAAGGATCAGGTGATCGACTGCTCATTGACGTAGGTCGATGCAAGGAAGCAAGATGAAGGTCCGAGGAGTATCGCATGTGCCTGAACTGCGGGCGAGCGCTAACTTTTGGGGAGTTGCCAGAGTTGTTTGTGGATGAGCCGGACACAAGGGAGATAGAGTCAAGGCTGCCAGCATTCATTGAAGGATGCCTTCCAAGCCGACGTGTCCCTGGCGAGTCGTTCTGTATGATACCTCGCGGAAAGGGGACACGTGCGGACGGAGATGACTCGGGCTCTGCGGCAGTACTCAGAGTGAGGAGCGACTCTCGCGAAGGATTCAACAGCGAAGGCCCGGCGTATAGGCGGGCGCTGTGCCGCCTTGTAGGTGCATGCCGAGAAGGGCTTCCGCTGCACCCGGACAGAAAGTCATCCAGATTGTCTGTCGATCCGATCACAGCATTTGGTAACTGCCCAAATGCCAGTTCCTGGCTGATGCGTTTTTGCGAAGAGTTCCGAGCCAGAGGCGGAGCCTTCATCGTAGGACCTTGAGCAGATTTGTCTGATTCGCTACTACCTCTCCGAATTTGACTAGGTTCGATAGAGGAGGCGCCGGAAGAATATGTGCGCTTCGGCTGAGGCGTTTCGGAAGATCCAACCAGGTCCTCAGGATCTTCCTCAACGACGCCAGTCAAGCTGATGGCAGACTCGCTCAGTTTGCGATCCCGGTATGGAAGACGATTCTCTTCTTCGGTGCTGAAACTCGTCGACTTGACAGTATCAGCAAATGTAATTGACGAAGTCTTGGACTTGCCGGTAAATGCGTCGTCAGACCGTCGTCTTCGGGCGGCATTAGTTAATTGTGTGTCCCCAGTTTCAGGTCGACCCAGCGAGACTAATATGCGCTCTGCCTCACGCCTGTTCTGCTGAACGGTCAGCGAAGCGCGCTTCGGCGTGTTGTCTTCGAGCGCTGCGTGCTGGCTTGATGCTTCCAGATCACCTGCCAACTGTTTGCGGTCGTATGCCCGCGGCGTTGATGGCGGAGTCATAGATGTTGTCCGCGGCTCGATTCTTACGCCGTTGCTCCGTAGAGCTGCAGCTTTGGAGCTCCGTTTAGCAGCTCTTTCAGCTACTAACAGGGTATGGACCACTCGGAGCAAACCTTCCACAGTGCAGTCAGTAAGGTCAAAGGTCTGGAAGAGGTCTTTGGAACGCAAGCCAAGGTGATCACGCGCTGCCCGGAGGAATCGGGAGATGTTGTCCGCTTTGATCCATTCTGCATCTCTTCGGTCAATCCGGTCGATGCAGCCCGGTCTCAGACAGTTAGCCAGGATGCAAAGCAACACGCCGTCAGCGATGCTGTGCCAGAATTGAGATGCCTCGAGAGTAGCATCAGGCGTGTCGGCATTTGCCTGTGAAGCCAGAAGCTGAATTTTGTGCTGATCATGACCCTTTTCCTTTGCCGGCATCCGCCCGAGCTCGCGAACCATGAAGGATCGGGCTTTGCGAATGCTATCGAGTGCCGCCTGGGGAGAGGCTAGGTCGTCCATGCCAAAGGAACCATCTGATGTAGTAGACAACAGAGTCAGATTGCTCTGCGGTAATGTGGTGTCATTTTGCGAAGTAGCTGCACTGGTCAGACTTTGGTCGGCGGAGACAGTGGAATTTGCGTCCTCGCCTCGATCGTTGGTACTATCGCTAATTGCTTCAGTCATCGCCTTGTGACGGCCATTTCGCTCACGCTCACTGTTTTTGCGTGGACGCATGAGCCAGGTGCCGGCTGTGTTCACGGCAGAGGTCATTGGTGATCTGCGTGGAGCCAAGGTCGACTCTTCTGCCTTTGGTGGAGCCAATGTATCGGTGCTGACGTTCCTTTTTTGCCATTCGACCGATTCATCTAGACGAGTCGGCGCAACCCCAGTCTTGGGACTAACGCTCGAATTAGGCCTGCGCCGATCTTCGGCCGAAGGTAAAGTCTCAGTGCCACCACTTTGGTGCTCTACTGCATTCATGGCAGCTGAAAAACTAGAATATGCCACCGATGGAACGGCTGCAGAGACAGATTCAGAGCTTCTCGTTCGGCCATGGACCAGGTTATGACGTCCGCTGCCAGCATTAGAGACATGATCGATCGCGTGTGTCTTGGAGGTGCGTGCTAGTTTACGCAGAAAGGAAGGCTCTTGCGTATCGAGCATAGGATCAGATGCGAGGTGAAGCTCGGGAGTCGAGAGTGAGGCTGCTTCGAGGTTGGTAAGATGCTGTTTTCTTGAGATTTTCTTGGTTCTATCCGCCGGGAGATCTCGATCGATCTGGGTATTTGGATGGACGAATGAACCAGGAAGTACCTGCGACGCGGACTGGGAGGGTGTGATGGAAGAAAACGAGGCGATGCTCGTACCCAGTGGCGATGCTGATTCGCTCACAGAAAAACCGTTGGAACTAACATCTTCATCGTCGTGAAAATGGTGGTTTGGGATGAGTGGTGAGCTGCCTTGACTTGAGGAGCCTGGTCTAGAGAGCTGTTGGTTACTGGGTCGAGAAGGGGGCGAGGATGGGGCCGAAGGGATAGACCGTTGAGGGCGTAAGGGTCTTGGCCTCGGGATGGACGTAGCTAAGCTACTTGATTGAAATCGATTGGCACTGTCTGGAACTCGATTACTCATGTTGGCAAAGTCGGGAGCCGTTGGCAATACGGTCTCGGTAACAACAGCCATAACAGCGTCAATCAATGTGGCAGCAGCCGCAGAGGAATTGAAACGAGCAGTTGCAGAGGGCTGGCAGAGATTCTATGAGGCAAGCATATCTCCCCAGAGTGGGCCTTTTGAGTTCCGATACAAAGCAAATCTAAAAGGTCTGAATGGGGAAGGGAGCGTCACGACTGGATTTTAGTATGGTCCTTATTTGTTGATGACGATGGAAGTCGGTGACGGATGGCTGCAACTAGCGAACGAGCTAGTGGAGAGCATAACGATGCTGTCTACATGTAACTTACGATGGCTGACGGGGCGACTGACTGGCAAAAAACCTCAAGAGAAGACAGGTTGAGATTGTTTCATAGGTTCGAATCAAGCTCAACTGCAATGAACTGCCGAATTACCGACGTATGATGCCGCTTGAGTCTTCAGGGCGAGAGTAGCAAAGGGACACTTGGAGCGCGTGGTGGAATATTCGGTGTCGGCTGCGCGATTGAAGCGTGTGGCGGTGAAAAGAGATGAAGGTAAGCCTCGCCGGGAATGAGCACCACGGCACAATGACAATGGTATGAGAGCGTTGGTCGGAAGTGGCTACCGCACGCGTGTATACAGCTATGACTTCCTAATCGAAAGAGAGGCCGACAAATCCAGTGGCGGCGATCGGATGGATGGCGGTAGGAAAAGCGGGCGTCGAGAAAGTTGGCGCTCAGCACCAGTTGCTGCGGGACACAGCTTTCAGGAGATAAGACTTCGGCGATATCACAAATGTCTACTGCGCCGCGGTGGGCGGGCAGAAGAAGTCCTCAGGAAGAGAATGATAAGGATGAGCGCAAGATGACGGTGGAACTGCCAGGGTCTAGAGTTTGTGTTGATGATTGACCGTGAGCAAATGAGGCTAAGTTCTGATATTGAGAGAAGTATAACCGGCGCAGCAGAGCTTCTGCAAGAGACTCAAGGTGTGTATGCCTTCAAGACTGGATTCGAGCAGAAGGATGGCGCTGTATAGGGTATCGGGATTTGGCGGAGCAGTCAACAAGATGATGAAGGTGAAGATGGAGAAGATGGTGAGGGCGCCTTAGCAAGCGAGTGAGACATCCAACGGAGGTGGAGAGGGACGAAGGGGGAGAGCAACGAGTAACAACGAGGCAGGAAAGGAGAGGAGGCCACGATCTGGCCCGAGAGGATGGGCGTGCCAGTGAGTGTGTGTGTTAACTGTAGCAAGGGTGATGACTGTGACTGTAACTGCGACTGTCACTGTGACTAACGTGCGTGAGAAACGTATTGAGAGCGCGTAGGCGTGGACCAAAGTGGGTTGGCAGGTGCGTGCGTATAGGTTGGGTGATGTGTGTCGGCGATGATGGACCCAGAATCAATAACACGAAACCCCGAGTCTAGCTCGTCGATTCAAGCTATTTTCTCCTTTTCCCGTTACTGAGCCCATTTTCGTTTCTGGAGTTGCCAAGAAGTGAAGCGGCTGTCTGCAAACTGCCTAACCGCGCTTACGCAATGCATCAAGCTGATCCACTATCACAGCTGACCTATTATTATAAGTGATGGTAGACTGGTTACATTGCCTGCCGTCACGACAAAGAATGGTTGTATGGTTGATGCTAGACGTTAGAGAGAAGACAAAGTCATGACAGACGTGGGAGACCTGCAACGGGGACAGATCTCAGGGTGCGCTTGCCTCGGCTAGGCTGACTTGCGACAACGGGCATGAGCTTGCTGCTCGCAAACCCTCCAATCGTCACGCAGAGCAACCCAAAGCGCGTCCAAAGACAGGGGAAATTTGCGTTACGCCGACAACGACAAAAAAGAAATCTGTCAGACGGACCACCTAAGACAGCTTGCATGCAGAAGTCTCAGCTGTTTGCAACTATCCATTTCAAGCTTCCTCATATCCACTCTGGCACGACGATGCTTTTTGACCGTGCGACGAAAGGTGCCGCTCTTGCCGACAACTCTCGCGATGGCCAGACTGTCAGGGTCAGGCCGCGGAGAACCGAAACCGCACCACTTATCTCTTACTTGGAGGTCGCAATCATGCAAGTTGCTTGACTTTCCGCCGTCTTAACCGGGTCAATTGCAGATATAAGCTGGGCTGTGAATCGGAATTATATACTATATTGCTGGTGTTTCTGGCATGTTGCGAGTTCATTCAAAATGCAAATACTTGAAGTGTGCACTTTGCATTTGAGGCTTAGCCGATCCAAGCAAACACGTTCTGCTTTCGCCTACAAAGCGCGGAAGCATCGAATATTCGTTCACCTGCCTGATCAGGTTCTGCAGCCGCAGCAGAGCAGCGGTTCTTGCACTGTGCATCTGCGCCTCGCGATGGTCACATTATATTGGTGATTCATTTCGATGCTTGAACTTGGCCTCCGATTGCCGAGCTCACCTGTTCGTAAGCTGGGAAGCGTGCGTAGGTCGCGCTTGCTCGTCGCCGCCCGCCCTGGACAGCTTCCAATGTGTAAGTTGCCTTTCCGAAGCGTCTCTGTCTCCAACGCGGGTAGTGTGAGTATACACATCGCGGGTACACTACAGGCGACAATACATGCCTGGTTCCGTCGGGGGCTGCCGAGGCCGCTTCTATATTGCTGCGGCTGCCACCACACACGGACTTCGATCGGCATGACGCGCAACAGGCTTCTTCGACAGCGATGGTTGCTTCCTTTGCAAGCATCCAAGTTTCAACCGCTTCGGGACCTGCCAGATACTTAGCGACCCTAGCAATATCAGGAACCTTGGACGGGTCTAAAGTACTCGCGCTGACTGAGAGATCATGACACCATCGCCCACTCCCAACGGCTTCCTCGATGAAGACCTGTTCTCAAGAATGACTACGAGTGTAGTAAGTGCTTCCAGCTCTATCGCTTTTAAACCACTATCTTGGACGGGGACGAAACTGGACGCATGCAGGACGGGCTCGCAAGGTCTTACGCTCACAGTGATAATTTGATCGTGAGGTGCTTCATGCGCTGCAACGTCTTATGCATGACCGTTTCATCGTGCGTCCCTTGAGCCGTAAAATTTTAGTCCGGATACCTCCTTCGCCCCCTCACGCTAGGCCCTTTCGCTTGCAGACGAGCGCTTCGCGCACATGTCCACGCTAAGTATAAGCGGGTGAGGAGGCATGATGGGCAAGCGCCGGGAAACGGGTCGGACGTAAGTACGAACATCTGCCTGTTATGCAACCGCGCTGGCTGTCACGAGCGGGTGATTACGACGTTCTATGTTAAGCATATCAGGGTCGAAGTTGGTCTGACGATGCCGCCGACCGTGCGCGTGGATTTGGCAGCCAAACATGGACCCTACCGCAGCGGCCTGTGCGGAGGGCGCCGACGACCATCTATACAAATACCCGGTAAATTGGATGCAGGTGCCGCTGATGCAGGGGCAATAATGACAAGCAACCCGACAGAGGCTCCATTTGCTCGCTCTTCGCTTGCGAGCGCGTCACGGAGTTCCCACTTGCCCCAGCTGCAGCCGAAAGCTCGCCGTGATAACAAGCGCAGAAGGGCTGGTCTCCCTCTTCAGCCCCTGTGCGTCCGTCCTGCTCCGGCCTGCTCCATCCTGCTCCTCCGCTCACTTCCCGACTCGAACGTGCACGATGGAAACCGAGCAAAGTAGTCGTGGGCGGGCTTGCAGCACGTGATGCAGGCCGCAGAAGTGTCACGTCACTTACGGGGGATGTTGTGATGTTTGGCGGCACCACGAATCGGTAGCGCCAATTGAAGTTGACTAGGGTTGCTTAAGTCCGAGCAGTGAAGGAGACGAAGGTGAGCCATGATGGGGTTGGGCATGCATGAACAGCTACCAAGCACCGTACTGCCGTGACTGTTCGGTGCACCCGAATCGTGCTTGGCTCAGGTAGATAGAATACGATTTCGCGACGTTGCCTCCGCTAGCAAGCACGGCAGGGGCAGGGGCGGGAACAAGGTCCAGCCGAGAAGTGGCTTCGGCCTCTGCTACTAATAAGGGTGCTCCAGTCCTGTCCATGTCTCAGGCTATCCGGGTAGACCAAGGATATTAGCGGCTACGCCTCGCAGCGTTTCCGAGTGGCAGCTCCTTCGAAGTGCTCAACCTTAACCTGCCATCAGATATAGTAGATATGTATATCGGCAGATGCGAGCATACGAATCAAGTGGGGCGGTGTCTCCTAACCCACACATATCCATTATTAGAGGCATCTTGCGCGCGTTTTGTATGGCCGATTGGTTTCTTTTTCAAGCCCTAAGCATGATAATTAGCTGGCATCCTGAGTGGTGCATCGCCGACTTGCCTTCAGCGCACTCGCCTCTTTACATGTAACTATGTGGCTTACGACCAGAGCGATCCGTCACGCAGCGAGTGGACCCTCACATTCGAACAAATCGCAGAGAGGTCCAGTTGTGGCTGTACAACAGCTCAGTGGCTTCGGCCGGGACAGTTGAGGCTCTGTGATACCCGAGCTACCAGCACTGCGGTTTCCCCTCTCCGCAGCGCCACATATTGTTATGTAGCCGGCAACACAGCCCCCCCGCGTTCCCCGTTCCCCGGTTCAGGGCGCGTTATGCGTTGTCAAATAACAGTCCCCGTGACGACGTCCGCGCGCCACAGCACTTGGGCCAAGTTCTCTGTTTCCCTGCCACTGTTTCCGCCCCGTCTCCCGTCACTGGACCCGTGATGTTGGAAGCGAATGCGAACTCGCGACTGCTGGCTGGAGGGTTCTGTGTCTCAATGCCTTCGATGGACAATTGACCATGCGCTTTGCACGCGCAGACGGTCCGACGTCGTCGGCTTCTCAATAGATGCATCGCCGTTGCGCGCGGGTCATCTGGCATGATAACGCGTGCAGCGGCTGTTCCTGCCTCGTTCACCCGCACATCCTGTTATCTCGAAACCCCCTACGTGCACGCCCACCCCGCATTTCCTCATCGGCACCAATGTGTTTGCTCGCCTTCTCACAGCCACTGTGTCACCCAGATACGCAAGGGACCATTACGTACCCACGCAGCCTCATACTAAACAGTGGATCAAAACGGGAGTGAGTGAACGCGTGCCGTACCCACCAGCTCATTTACCGCGGTCATAGCAGTACACAGAACTTCGTTCAACAGACGCCCACAATATCTACGTACATTCACAGTGTCCTCACTAGGGACCCAGACTTGTCATCTGCCTTCTGTAAGTGCGTAGTAGCAGCAAGCGGCGGTCTTTTTCGCGAGGATACTTTGCCCATGAGGCGCCGCGACAGCCGACAAAATAATGAAAAATGTTATGATTGGGGACAGCGCTCTTACATTAAGCTGCGTTGCTAACAGAAGATACTTGTGTCGCCGCTTGGCACATGTGTTGACGCTTGCAGCTTCCACGATTGAAATGCGATTCATGAGTCCAGTTCGCTGACGCACTCCCAAGCACCTTTGAGGTTCTCTTTCCACAGCGTGATTTTGCCGTCGCCGCAGCTAACTGCCAGCACGTTTCCACTAACGCTCCAGCTAACTCTCCAGACCGTGTCTGGGAACTTGTTCGGACCAGATGCGCCAGCGGCATTTGAAGTCGGGTTGAGGGCCGTCTTACTCCATGAGGAGGTGGGAGAGTCTTGTGTCCAGATAAGAACGGTGCGGTCTTGGGATGCAGTGGCCAAATAACTGCGAGGCAAGCCGATGTTGGGAGCAAAGGCTACATCGCGGACCCAGTCAGAATGCCCTTGCAGGCTCTCCGTCTCGACATATCGATTAGCATCATCGCTGAACTGCCAAATCTTGACGGTGTTGTCGCAACCTGCCGATGCAAATCGCTTCAGAAGCTTGGTATCGTCGTGCGACTGACCCGGCTGAGACCCGGTCGGTTGCGCAGAAATCAACGAGCCGGGGACCACAGCCGGAGCCCACGAAACGGCGTTGCATCCGATCGGGTGTGCTGAGACAATGTCAACAGCCCATGTACCATCGTCTTCAGATGGTGAGCAGAACAGGAGCGGATACCAAGTGTCAGTGAAGGCCAAGATAACAGGAATGACGGGGCGGCAAACCATTTTCCGAGACTTACTGTTGAAAGTCAAGACTGAAACGTTGCCATCGGAAGAGGCGCAGGCAAGGATGGAGCCTAACTCGTGTGGTGCCCATGCAATGGAATTCACTGTGAAAATGCGGTGGGTAAGAATTGTCAGCACAAGCCTGGCTGGGACGAGATTGGCGAAGCGATCACGCACCTGACGCGGTATGAAGAGCGTGTTCCTTGATCTTAGCCCAGCCGCCTGCAGTCGAAGAAGGAGCGCCGTACGGCACAGATGTGGCGCCGTATGGACCTGTGGAGGCGGTGTTGGGGGCAGCCCCGTTGTCTTTCCAGATAATGACTTTGCCGTCGTAAGAACAGCTTGCGAGGATGTCTCCGAATGTAGGATGAGCCCATGCTACCTGCCAAACAGGCCCTTGATGTTCTCGAAGAGTTTCCCCGGTGGGAGAAGGGGCGCCATTCACAATGTCAAACACCTTGACGGTTCTATCGGAAGAACAAGTGGCTAAACGTTTGCCGTAAAAGTCAAGCTGAGCATCATGAATCATGTCCTCATGTTGAGTTTCCACGCTTTTAGGCTTGTCAGCCGACAAAGCCAGACCTGTGGATGTTGAAGCAAGAGCTGTCATGATTGGAGCGTTGTCAACTTGTTCCTGGCTTTTGAGGAAAGTTTTAAGCGGATTGGCTCGTCGGGACAGAGAGCGACTGGCTAAGCAGCTCGTCTTGGCGTTAGCAATATCAGCAATAACGGTGGGAGAACGCGTACAGAGGCGTCAGAATGTAGGTAGGGTAGTACGGCGAGAAGGATGATTGGGAACGCAGGATAGGGATGGTAGTGGTGATATATGATTAGGCTTTGATGTAAGCGCTGGCGGAGGACGTGATCGTGCGTGCCGGTCTTGTCAAAAAGCAAGCTCGTTGTTGACCTGTGCGTTTAGACCTTCCAGCGCGACAATTCTACGACGTTACTATCGGCCGAGATGTTTTGGGAATAAGCAAATTTAGGAGAACATCGCTTTCTAAGCCGGCTTCCTTTGGCCGTCGAATTTCGCGGTCTTTTCGGGAGTACAGAAGAGCCGTAACGTTTGCACGCTTGCTGAGCACAAGAGTGTGAGGGTGTATAGCCTGCCTGTTTCTACGGAGTGTTGCTGAGTACCCTTCCTGCCCCGCATTCACAATTGGTTGTCTCACCCACGCCGAAGTCTGGACATGAACTGTTCGTTTGGTCATCGTCTTCATCATGTCGTTGAACAGAAGCAATAAGGGAGCAGCCATGCAGAGGTCGACGTCGATGTCTTCAACGCATAGCTCAGAACGGAGCCCTCTCTTGTCTCCACGGCTTCTGCCGAGCACTCTCGAATCTGGCGGTAGGGTCTCGCACCGTTCGCTCTCTCCTTCTTATTCAGTTGCTCGGAATGGAGCTAATATAGATACTGACGCACATCGATCAAGTCAATCTCACACTTCTACCATACCTGTGGCTGGTTCTGATCTTACGCAACGTAACGGTAGCCAAGTCGTCGTGACGGACGATGGCGACACGCTTGTCGATGAAACCCTAACGGATGAAACACATCACCTACTCGAGCCCAATGGCCAGGGTCAGCTACCTGAGGGTGAAAATGGCGATCGTATAAGCCCCCGAGAGATAGCAGATCCGGAGATGAATGTCCTTCCATTCCCTTCCCAGGATGACCCCTCGAAGCCTTTGCGACCGAAAAATTATCACTTCAATAATAAGGCCGGACGAATGAGAGGCTTTGTCAAACGTAATGAAGGCATTCTCCTCCTCGCTCTCGCCCAAATCTTCTTCAGTACGATGAATTTCTTCTACAAGCTTATCAACTTGCTTCCCCCTGAAGAGAGCGAAAGGGTCTCAGCGCTCGAGATCATTTTCATCCGCATGTCCATTACATGGGTTGGCTGCGTCGCCTTCATGCTTGCCACTGGTGTTGAAGATCCGATCTTAGGTCCTAAAGGTGTCCGAAGTCTGTTGGCGCTTCGTGGCTTTGTTGGCTTCTTTGGACTCTGTAAGTAGCTGCTGAAGAACTGGGAGAACCCAATAGTATTGCGCTCTTGCTAATGACGCTTGTCTACAGTCGGCCTCTATTTTTCGCTAGAGTATCTTTCGCTGGCAGATGCTACTGTCATCACTTTTCTGGGCCCACTAGCCACCGGCCTGCTTGGATACATAGTTCTCAAGGAGCCCTTCACCGCGCGTGAGGCTCTGGGCGGAGTCGTCAGCCTTGGCGGCGTCATCCTGATCGCTCGACCCGCTTTTATCTTCGGCAGGAAGGTCGCTGACTCGGACCTGGAGCTACCGCTCGCCGAAGCAATTAGTAGACCCACCAACAGCACTCTAGCCTCTACGTCCGCCGAGCTACTTATTCGAAGCCTGGAAGCTCTTTCGTCCAACTCGACAATTCCGCAATTGCAGAGTGCCGAAATCGATACACTGGCAACAACTGAGAAAGAAAGGCTGCTTGCTGTAGGGTAAGTCATGACTTTTTGTGCTGTCTCATGGCAACCCTATTCACACGTCTGTTATACTTGGATAGCCTTGCGCTTCTTGGAATCTGTGGAGGAGCAGGGGCTTATATCACCATTCGTGCCATAGGACGAAGGGCATCTCCGACACATTCGGTTGCGTACTTCTCGCTCTATTCTACGATCGTCAGTGCCTTCCTCATGTGGACCACCGGCACGAGCTTTGTTTTACCCAAGGACGTCAAATGGGTTGTGCTTTTAGTCTGCGTGGGCGTGTTCGGGCTTGCAGCACAAGTAAGTAACCAGGCCACCTGATTGCCACGGTTGGCCTTCGCGGTCTCCCACAGAATCATTTGCTGACACTGGGATTCATGACCGTTTGACAGATTCTGTTGGCAATGGGTCTTCAGAGAGAAAAGGCCGGAAGGGCGGTTTCAGCGACCTACCTTCAGATTGTATTTGCCTCAGTCTACCAGCTGGTATTCTTACACATTCCGATCCAGCTTCTCAGCGGTATCGGAATGGCTATCATCCTACTTGCAGCAGGCTGGGTCGCCGCTGGCAAGGCGTGAAAGCCCGGTACCATATGTAATTTCGCAAACCTTGCCACGTGCCATACTAAAGTGGGAGACAATTGCGTTTGCAGCAAGCGGAGCCCCACAACAATTACGGGCCAGTGAATTTCACGCTTCGTTCTTTCTGCTGCTGAAAGAGATGACAATGCCAAGCATTGTGAGTGAGTGCGGGCTTGGTATCCGGAGGGCGACACGACGGGCGCGCGGCAGCTACTGGCAGTAGCTTGCCCAGAGGTGCGAAATCCGGCAAAGCCGGTTACAGCTGATACTTTCAGCCGCGGATTCAAATAGAGACATCGACTCATTGGCCCTCTTTCTCAGCCATTGTCCGCTTTCGATATGCCCTCTCACATCACACCTCCATCCGGTGGCTCATGTGTAGGAACCGGCTATCTGCACAGCACTATTTTGCACTCTACCACACCAGCAACAACGGCAGTGGGACCTTACGCAGGAATCATTTCAGACCAAGAAAGTGTATGCAAAGATGCGTTCAATGTCACCACGGGTAGACACGTAACGAGCTGATTTTCAACGACCGCACTCAACAACGGCTCGCTAACATGGTCACTCCTGCTGTGAGCTCCGGTCAGCCATGGCTGCAGAGGGACCGGGAGGCCAACCAACAAACGCGCTGACGGGATGAGGTGCGGTTTTCTCTGCCGGTTGATTAATAGGTAGATCAGATATCCCTAGCAATGTCAAAGATGGGAACGACGACAGAGTCAGCAAAAGGCCATGGACCTGTGAACCGGTAAAGGCGCTACATCAACTTACAGCCAGGCTTCTTGTCACCATCAAGGTTGTCTTCGAACTCATCCTCGTCCTCGTTGCTATTGGCGGACTCGTCTTGACCTCCTGACTCGAGCAGTTCCGCACCAGCCACCCCGGCGATCAGGTCAAGACCGCTCGTCGTCTCCTGCTGTACAGCGTTCTGTGGCACAAGACCCTGCGTGCTGCCGGGAGCATCGGACGTGCCAAGCTTGCCCCCATTCTGCGTTCCGTCGTGGCTACCATTACCGCCTGAAGAGACCTTGTGGTGGCGCTTTCTCAAGCTGAGGTCCAGGCGACGGGAGGCGGATTGCATGATCTGCAGTTGGCGATTTGAAGCCGTGAACCGGCTGGACAACTGGCGGAGGAGGTCATACGCAAGCACCAGCAGTTCTTGTGCCTCCTTCAGTACGGCTACCGAGTTTGGATCTTGCGATGGATCCATCAGCCTAGACGTGATGTAAATCGCTGGAATCAAGCCGCGGCCAGTCTGGCTCAGTTGGTAAGACATGACAGATCCGAAATCTGTAAACTCGCCTCGTTGGATCATCTTGCGTTGCGACAGCAAGAGTTCTCGGCACCATCTCACCATTTCGTCCCTATAGTCGATGCGCGGAGGCTGGCGGGACAGATTGGTATTGGCCATACAGAAAAGATGACGGTAAATAAAGATCTTGATGAAGGCAGCTGTCGTTCTCAGCCGCTCGATGTGCGCCTGGAACATCGCATCATCTTCATGCGCTGAAGTGGGTGTTGGCGTGTCCGCGTACCTGAAGTCGTCAATCACTGTCAAAATGGATAAAGAGGACATACCGAGGTCAACAATAGGCAACAATTCGAAAGCATGCCATTTCCGCGAACTACGGAGAGCGGCAATAGCAACTCACATTCCAGCTCTTCGCTGAACCCGATGGCTTCATGGTCCGCCATGCAGCTTTCGTCGTGGTTTTCCGATTGTCTCGGACGCTTTGGTTTTTTACGCATCACTCTTTCGAGGGCGGCAGACGAGCTGCAAGCAGGCAGGTTTATCTTGTCTATGACACGCTCGAGCACGCAGAAGAGACGAATTGTGGCTCGATGCCATGGGCGCAACGTGCAAGCCCGGTCGAAAGAGGTTGAGGCTGGAAGTCGTTCGGTGTATTCATCGGAATCCACATCGAGTTCCGGTACATCAATGTCGGACAAGCGGAGCATGACCGGCCTTCCGTAAGCGGCCGAGATCTTATCGCCACAGTATACTGCCCAAAGAGTCCGGCGTCGAGCTTCGATCTCGGATCTCGTGAACGCATCCGTGTACGTTTCGGCAGAGCGGTGGAGTCCTACATCAAAGCATTTGGATACGCATCCGTTGATCAAGTAGTGAGCCCTCGTGACCCCAAAAGGACCCGACGCGCCGAAGCAGTAGTGCGACAGGTAGAAAAGCGCTTGGATATGATTCAGCGAGGCCCAATCCGTGCTGCGAGGAGCCAGGCGGCGAATATCAAGATATAGCTCGAAAAAGCCGAAACTTCTACCCCACTCAGCAGCGGCCCCGCCCTTCGAACTTCCAGCCTCCTGCCGTGCTGCTACGGCACAGCATGCGATGACAAGGCAAACAAAGGTGGGGTTTTGCCTTTCATGTTCGAGTTTCAGTGTTGCTAAGAACTCGGAGAGGATAAAGGTCGGCCATAGGACGTAGGTCGTCGACAAGAAGATGTGGATCAGCGCACGCCGATGATGCTGAGGTATCTTTGTTCCCATGAAAGCCCAGAGATCCTGAGGAGGCGGATCAGTCTCGACATGGGACTTGGCGGGCGGCTCCGGATGGCATGGTGGGAGGTGCAGAGAATCAGTCCGGCGACGACCTCGACTAAGGCTTTGTGAAGACGTTCGTCCGTTTTCACCAGTAACTGCAGGCGCTGTCATCGGCGAGGTTGAAGAGGAGCGATCGGAAGCGCTTGCGCCGGAAGCTGTGGACTGCGCCGGTAATCTAACCGAGGGGACATGGCCGGATGCATGATCAACTGCGGCATCAAATGTAAAGGGCACTGTGAGCGAAGGTGCTCCTCCAAGGGCCCAGTCGGCAGAAAGAGAATCTCCAAACACATTGGACGGGGCACCGAGGCCATGGCTCAAGGTTCCTCCATAGGAGTGTGGCGACAGCGATTCGTTCTCGAGAGCGAACATCTGCATGTTTCCACCATCCTGATTCTCGCCCTCTAGCACTTGCCACAAAGCGTCGAGAAATTGCTCGTTGGCCAACTTGTGATACTCGTGCAGGTAGGAGAGGGTCCCGAGACCTGAAGACAGCGACAAGGCTTTCAAGTGGCCGAATTCGTTTCTGTAGATCGAGTCCTGCAAAATCTCGAGGGTGGGTGGAAAGGTGGCGAGATGTCAGTAACCAATCCAGGCGGCAAAAAGGCCGAAAGCGTACTGTGGACTTACGTATGGGTATGCGAGATAGCGATGACGATTCGGATCGGGTTTAGGAGGCCAAGCCACTGTATGCCGGGACCTTTCGTACGGGGTATTCGGCCAAGGAATGGCTGAGCCTGACCTCTCGGCACGAGCATCATAGTCGAAGATATGTGATGAGGCGTCAAGAGGAAGGTCGGGCGACGGGCGCCCCCTAAAATTCGAGCGGACGTCGTAATCATGCGGCTGAGACCAAGGCGCCGTCGAGCCCTCGGCGGTAATGGTATCGGGCAGAGGCAGAGGGTGGGAAACGGCCTGCATATATTGCGAGCGATCTTCACCGGGACGCCAGTCGCGGCAGGCAAGTCCAAGTGAAGTGCAATTCTTGCATGGTCTCAACTCGCCACACTTGATCTTGCGAGCCTTACAACGGTTGCACGCTTGGCGCACTCTAGTTCTCTTCTGAGCGCGTTCGTGCTGCTGGCTGTGTGATAGCTGCTGGGAGAGGTCATCTATGGTGTTGGAACGACCCCGCTTGGTGAGCGATGGCGGCGAGGAGACGGAGGCAGGGGTGGCAGAGCGGAAAGAGGTAGGCGAGGGATCGGTAGACATTCTGTCGGATGCCAAAGAGGTGTGCGTCGAGGAAGGAGTCGACGTAATGATGCCGGCGGCAAGATTGCGGTCGAAAGGAAGACTAGGTACAAAGATGTGACCCTTGTCCGAAGTGATAAAAGAGGGATGTGGGACCTTGATTCTGCGAGACTTGCCTTGAGCAGTATGGTGGGTCGACGGCGTTGATGAGGACGATGGTATGCAGATGGTCGGCATGCAAGGCAAAAGTATAAGCTGCGGAGCGAATCACGGTTTGTGATTGAGCGAGGCAGGCGGCTACGGTCAGCAAGGGTGAAGGTTCGCCTAAGGCGCATGCAACTGGGTTAGCAAGCGGAGAGGAGAAACGCGCCTATGTGCGCGCGCCTGGCAGACAAGTGGACCCGGGTGCGAGCTGTCGACTGCGAGCGTCGTAAGAGAAGCAACGTGGCCAGGCTGAAGTGGAGTGATGATGCTGATGGACAGATGAACGCACGGGGCGAGCTAGCGGGGCGGAGCAGGGTCAGCGGGAGGCAATCCGGGATCACTGCGCACTACGTATCGGAAAGAAGAGGATGAGGCGGTCAAATAAGATGCTCCGAGGTGAGGTGGAGGCGAAGGGCGAGAAGGCGAAAGGAGGCCAGGCATTCGTGATTGCATCAACTGGCAAACTGCAATGGTCGTGAGGGCTGGCTGAAGGGCGATGAAAGCGACGTCGTCTGATTTGTTCTGCCATGCCCTTTGTGCCATACGGATTCAGGGCGCATGAAACGTGGAAAAGCAGTCAGTGGCACTAGCTACTACACTAGCTACTACTACTACTGACATCAGCGACTACTACTGATGGGAATTGTCAAGCCCAGAAAAGTTGAGCGGCAGGCGCGGGTGCAGGCGCTAAGTGGGGGAGTTGAGGCTTGCCGCTGGTGCTGCGAGTCGATTCGGTGGGAGAATTTGTCTCGGTGAGCATGTTGGGGTTTGTGAATTGGCCGTCAAGCGGTCGCCATTCTCTTTCCCATCGTTTTCATTCATTATTATTTCGCCCCTTCTTGCCTTTCCCTGATTTTCTTTGCCACTCCTCACCTTCCTTTCCCCCAGCGAGAAGCATGCATGTTATCCACCAGCACCGCTGAATTTATTGTCCGATTTCGAAGACCCAACGATTTTTCTTAAGCAGATGTTCAACCCTTCCACAGACTCATACCACGTTGGCAGCCTTATTGGATCACCTGTGTAGCGAAGCCTATTTGGGATGTGTGATGATGCACGCGGCAAGCACGGAAGAGCATGGTCGGCTTCCGTAGCCTAAGATCTGTGAGCGTGGCAGAAGGTGCAGTGCAAGCTGGATGCGCTCAAGTGCGACAGATCAGTAACGGCTTGGCAGCGCCTTTTCCCCGCACCCCACCTCTAAGCATCGAGCATCGTGGAGCACCGAGACTTCGCCGTACTTTCGCTTCACGCCTCGGGTTTCCATCGATGCGAAAGCACCAGGCATGCCCTGCCCAACCCGGTATAACCCGAATCCAAGATATCCGCTTTCCTATCGGTTCGCATCCCTCGAACAATTGACAGCGTGGTTCAGACATTCTCGCGTCGTGTCAACGCTTCTTGGCATTGTGTCAGGGCAATGACGCGCCATACCAATCTCAAGGCAAGACAACTGTACTGCGTGCAGTTGTGCACATGAGTCACCTCCCTTCCGGTGATTGGCCCCCATCAATGTGGATCAATAGGGTTGTCCGGGGCAATCGGACCGGGCCTCCGTGACTCTTGCTTCTCAACTCTTTGCAGCACGGAAACATCCGGATCTTACAGTAAATTGGATTCCTCGCGTACCTAAAACGCGAGTGCGGATCTCTCCGTGTTCTTGTTTTCTAAAGCTCGGCGCTCCATCCATGATTAAAGTTGGGTCATGTGCCATGCCGCCCGAATGTCATGTTCGACAACAGCTCGGCTTGCCATGGCCCAACCTCGCGCAGTATATCGATTCTCCCGGCGTGTCGCAGCCGCACCCCGTGTGTACAGTGTCGTAACTTTGGGGGGTCACATCTCAGCACCTATTTCGATTGATAGGAAATGATCCACCCAGCTGGCAAAGTCATCGCAGATCATATCCACTTCTTGCTTGCTTTGTTCCTCATCCTTTTCACGATACTTCCCGGTCCGCACTGTTCTCATCATGCAGTGGATGTCAGCTCCTCAACCCAGCTTGTTCTGTCAAGTGTAGTCTTGTCGACGCTGGCGCACGCACCTAGAATTCGTTTCAGTCCCATCTCGATGGCTCCACCGCCTAAGTCGGCTTCGATGTCATCACCGATCTGTTGCATGGTGAAAAGCAAAGAGGTTAATCTAGATTCTGGCCACCACCGGCAGTGTGTATACAGCCTCACAATGATATTGATCTCCTCTGCTTGAGTCTCTGTCGCTACCAAGCCGTTCCTCATGCCGCTGAGGCACTCCTCAATGAACTGAGTGCTTGGCTTTCCGCAGACTATTGTAGCATCATGCCCAGTTTTGGAAGCTGCTTCAAGAGCTGCAACGAATGCGCCTGGCCCCAACGAGAGAGCGCTGTCTGCACTTGGCCTGTGATACAGCGCTGAGAAACGTTTGGAATCATATTTCAGAGTCAGCACAGGTAGTGATTAGCCGGCAACCGCCTTGCCTAGTGCTACTCACCACGATGAGTCGCTACAAGCATGGCAGGTCGATCCTTGGAGTATTCGCCAGCCACCAGTCGGAAAGCCTCGTCAAGCCAGACCTGCTTCATCAGTTCCGGGCACAGGCCTATGATCACCGCATCGCAAGACCTAAGCTTTTCCACTTCGGACGCGGAGAGTGCCGCCGGGTCGATAGAAGGCTCGGGGAAGAAACATCGGATTCTTGTTTCGTCGTTGCCTCTAAACGTAGACTGAGCGGACTCAGACAAAAGCAACAAGGGGCGTAGACGCT
This sequence comes from Tranzscheliella williamsii, assembly GCA_023212725.1. Taxonomy (NCBI): domain Eukaryota; kingdom Fungi; phylum Basidiomycota; class Ustilaginomycetes; order Ustilaginales; family Ustilaginaceae; genus Tranzscheliella; species Tranzscheliella williamsii. The sequence goes on from JALBYF010000108.1 coordinate 32,602, forward strand.
TGCGCTGCATTAAGCGCTGAGCCGCGTCGAGACTTGTGAACAGATCCTCTGTTTGAATCAGCGCAGGGCCAAAGCCAGCACGTCGGAGCTTCTGAAGAAGCGAGGTGGTAGACTCCTTGGTGGTGTTGCTACAAAATCGAAGGTTAATTGTCACCATTCTTTCCTTCTGTGCCATGCGAAGCTTGCTTATTGCCTCAACTGCTCTTGGGGTCGGCTGTTCACCGATGTGACAAGTACCGTTCAAGTCGATGAGGAGGTTGTAGATCAAGGAGCGACGAGTCATTGCAGCAACTGGGCAGCAATTGTCGAGAAGATCGACCACAATCGTATATGTGAGCGCAGCAGACGACCGGTAAGCGCTCTATGTCCGGCCGACTATGGTGGTAGCCTTGACCGCCAAAAAACCGCCAAAGTGAGTTCGAGTGAAAGGTGGAGGTACTTGGATGCAACATGATATGCACAGGAAACGCACGTGATGAACTTGGACACGATAGGTCTGAGAGCTGTTTCCCTGTGTACCTTCCCGGAATCTTGCTCTTCGACATAAAGACCAACACTGCCATGACTCAGTCCGATGCCCCCTGTAATCACCTGTGCAACGCATGACAGGACTCTTCAGCCGCCGAAAATCGGATAGCAACGGACGTTAGAAGGCGTGCAATAAGCCTCGCCCTCGATTGTCCGTGGTGCTATAATTGGAGCGATCACCGTTCGTTGGTCGGTCGAAACCTTTGATAGTAGTCTTTTGTCTTTACTTCACAGGTTTCTGCAAACGTTTCGGGCAGTTCCCCGATATATCTTGCTGGGCTACCGCCATAGATGCAGAAAGAAGGAATGACAGTGTTCGGCGCCACAACGCTACCTTCAATGATCCTTACGCAATCTTTGATAATCACGAAACGTCCAATGAGGCAGTTAGCGCCAATCTCGACATGGGATCCAACCGAGGCTGCCTCGAGGATGGTGTTGGCCCCCACCGTGACGTGATCCCCCATCTTGATAGGATAATACGAGAAGGTGCTGCGGCCAGAAAGAACGAAAGGGCGGCAGAACTGGTGAGCTTAGCGTCGCAAGACGCAGTGGTAGGAATCGAGCATGAGTAGGCTAGGAAACAAGTAACCTACCCCTTGTAAGTTTTGTAAGGGGGTCTAAGTACGGAGCCTTCTCCCAGAAGACAGTATCGACCAATGAAGATAGCTACAGGCTGAGTATGTGTATGCTGTTGCCCTTTCTGCTGTTGTGATGTGCTAGAGGATGGAGATACTCTTTTCAGATCTCCCCTGATGATGGACCCATGCTGAATGATGCACTTGCCTCCCAAGATGATATTCTGAGATCCGAGGATGGTCGCTTTCCGCGAAACCTTGTTTCCCGTCAACGCAGTCTGGATATATTCATTCGGGTGATATGAGGCTACATAGCCAACGGTCGACGGCATTGTGCTTATAGAAGAAGGGTACCAACTAGGTGGGAGTAGTAGGTGGGAGTAGTTGGAACGCAGCAAATAGAGTTGATGTCAAGTTGGGACGCAGAAGGAGCCTTGAGACGACTTAACATGGTCCGGCTTCGACTCGGATTTCGGAGGGAGCACGGATCAACGAGCTGCAACTACGAAGGCAAGCGCTAGCGGTTTAAGATGTGCAGCGCCTTTACAACTTACTACATTCACATAACACTGCTCAAGGGAGGGCATACAACAACAGTCTTGGCCACGCCATCTCCTCTAACTCCCTTGCCGCTGCGGTATGCTTCGGCGTTGAGATGGACAGCGTACGGAAATTTTGAACGATCTGATGGCCTGTTGTGTCCACTGCATTTGCGTGAAGCTCTACCTCGATATCGCTATCACCCTCATCACACGCAGCAATGGATGTGATCAAAGCAGTCTCTGCATACATTCAGCGCATGATCACTGAGGCGCCAGGAATTAAGGTGCTTCTTCTCGACCAAAACACCACACCAATCATATCCACCTCATTCACTCAAAGTGCGCTGCTGAGCCATGAAGTCTACCTCACAGACCGGGTAGACAATTTCAACCGAGATCGCATGCGTCATCTTAATTGCATAGCCTTCCTACGCCCAACCGCAGAGTCAATATCTGCACTCACAAGAGAATTGAGGCAGCCCAGATACAAGTCATACTGGCTTTACTTCTCTAACGTGCTGCAGAAGCAGGACATCGAATCCCTAGCCGAAGCCGACGAGCACGAGCTAGTCAAAGAAATACAAGAGTACTTTGCCGACTACCTACCAGTCAACCCGGGTCTTTTCTCCCTGAATCTGGAAGCACCCCCTGCAAGGATCTGGGACCAAAACATATCCACATGGGAGAATCAATCACTCGACCGGCATGTGAAAGGTCTTATGGCCGTCCTCCTCAGCTTAAAGAAGAGACCTGTGATCCGCTATGAAAGGATGAGCGCCCTCGCAAAGAAGCTCAGCGAAGAGCTCTCGGTAAGTTATAGGCTCGACCCGATGAGCACGAACGCATATCACGAAATACGGCTGACGATTCTTCCAATTCCCGTATAGGCCGAGATCAACAGCAGTCAAGCTGGGCTCTTCGATTTCAGAAGAACGGATGTTGCTCCTGTACTTCTCATTTTGGATCGCAGAAACGATCCGGTGACGCCCCTTCTAACTCAGTGGACTTACCAGGCTATGGTCCATCAAGTTTTGGGCATTCGAAACGGCCGAGTCAGCCTTGCTGATGCCGAGGGCGTGCGTCCAGACCTCCAGGTGAGTCACCATTCAACCCGGCCGAAGATGGTTGTTTTCTGTCTACTAAAACGGGGGCGTCTACTCTTCTCTCCGTGTTTGGTAGGAGATCGTCCTATCTGCTGATCAGGACCCCTTTTTCGCGGCCAACCTCTTCGACAATTTTGGAGATTTGGGTGCCTCCATAAAGAACTATGTGCTCGAATATCAGTCAAGGACTGCATCTAGTGCCACGATCGATACAGTGGCCGACATGAAGCGCTTCGTCGAAGAATATCCGGAGTTTCGAAAGCTCGGCGGAAACGTGAGCAAGCACGTGGCTCTTCTAGGAGAACTCAGCCGAAGGGTAGAAAGAGAGTCTTTACTAGAGGTGTCAGAGTTGGAGCAGAGCCTTGCAAGTGTAGAAAGTCATGCCACAGATCTCAAATCCGTGCAGACCATGATTGACTCCAGCAAAGTGTCGGAAGACGCAAAGATCAGGTTAGCAATTCTCTACGCCTTACGCTACCAGAAGTTGCCGGGTAACCAAATACTGCAGGTCACCCAGCAGCTCCTGAAGGTCGGGATAGCAGAAAGCAGGGCTGCCTTGGTCTTTGTGATGCTCAATATCGCCGGAACTGATCAACGTCAAGACGACCTTTTTGCCAATGAAAATATCTTTTCGAGGGGCAAAAGCGCACTGAAAGGTCTGAAGGGTGTCGAGAACGTCTATACTCAGCACTCTCCTCATATCGCTCAAACCATCGAGAATCTCATCCGAGGTCGCTTGAAAGAGCAGAGCTACCCTTTCGTCGGCTCTGGACATGCCCCAACAGCTTCGACAACACCGGAGCGTCCTCAGGATGTGGTCCTCTTCATCATTGGGGGTGCCACGTATGAAGAAGCCCGCACAATAGCGCTACTCAATGCCCAACATCAGCGAAACGCTGCTTCAGGCTCGCATCAGAGCCAATCCGCAGCTGTTGGAGGGGCCTCCGGCACCGGTATGAGGTTCCTCCTGGGCGGCACTACAATACACAATAGCAGGTCATTCTTGGACATGGTTCAGGATGCAGCGTCACGCTTCGACGGTCGCGTGGCGAAACCTCCGCAGAATCTTAGTACAACCACCTCCGGCCCTGCTCTGAACCTCAACATTGGTCCGGTGCAATTGGCAGTAGGCGGTACATCGGGACGTGCTCTTGATAATTCCATGACAGGCGCGTCGAGCCTCCTCGATCCAGAGTATCTGGGGGAGGCTGCAAGCGGTGCCAAGGACTTAGCTACGGATCTTTTTGGCAGAGTCCGACGTGGGGTAGAAGGAACCATAAGTGGGCTTCAATGAACCATAGGGCCACTTCAAATCTTTTGCGGGCGCGATCATGAATGTATAACATAGGGTCGTACATCTAGTCATGAGTCGTAGTTGTCCAATTGAGACGCATGAGAACACATGTGACATGACTACGCTTTTCAATCGTGCATCAAACAAGATAGCTGATCATAGCAGGGAGGGAGGCGACGAGTCTTTTGAAACCATCTAACTTCCTAGTCGTAGGGTTATCCTAGGGGAAGAAATTACTTTAAGGTTCGAGTCCTGTATACTTTCAAGCTAAAAATACCCCAGGGTGTCACGACGGAATTATGAATCATAAATCGTTTTCGGACTCCTAGGGCCCTTTTTCCCCCAGATTTGTGCCGAAATGTCTTCCCCTAGGAGCCCGCCTAGGACTGTAAGCTACACCATTCATATTCTAGACCCTCATCAAGGGAGATTTTCCCCTTGGACTTTTAGGAAAATACCTACGGTAAAGTATCCCCTCGGAAGCCACACCCCCTCCTATGGAAATTTTGATTTCACAATTATCAAGGTAGGACGTATGCGTAGTTATGAGGGCGTGGATACGGGATGAAATTTCCCCCTAAGAGTTCACGTAAGATGTCCTAGCGGGAATAAATTCTCTGCTGAACTTCTAGGATTCATAGCAGGGGGCGGTGGGTTTCGGGGAATCTTCCCCTAGTGCTCCCTAGCAATCCTAGGGGAAGTCCTAGGGGAAAACTTCCCGTAGTATTTCAAATCGTAGGGGA
>JALBYF010000109.1:0-36929 GCA_023212725.1 Tranzscheliella williamsii
GTGGATAGCCATTGGCGGCGCTGGCGATGGTGTGAGGCTCTTTGCGGCGCACGCAAGCGTAGAGAAGCAGCGCCGAACGGCCGAGCTCGAGCACCATTCTGGTCTTGCCTGTGCCACTGGATTGGACGATGGGCGTAGACCTGCAGTAGGCGTCAAAGACTGGTTGGCGAAGTTGACGTGCATGATGGCGCTGTTGTACAAGACTGGTGTCGCGCTGATCATGATCATGTTTGTTGTCGTCGTCGTCGTCGTCGTCCTCATGGTCAGTATTGTCGGGCACACGGGTAAAATGTTTGATAACATTGACCACAAAGCACAAGAAGCGGCGAGGAGCGTCGCCGCGATATTCGCGACGCAGCTGTTCGGCCAAATGTTGCTCCAGGTCTCCGAGGTCATTGGCTCGATTGGGAGTTGAATTGGAGGTAGGAAGCCGGGCGATGACGTAAGCGACGATTTGTTCGTTTGACCAGGGTTCGGAGAACTGGTCGAGGCGCTCGAGTGTGTCGACAATCATGGCTGCACTCTCATTGTATTCAAGAGAGACGTGTTTGAGCGCAGGGATTAGGCGGACAAAGCTGGAGCGATACTGAAGGAGGACGTTCAGAAAGTTCCTGATGTGAGATTCGATGCTCGCTTCCGCGACATCGTCGGTGTTGTTGAGCTTTCTTTTATGCAATCTTCTGCGTGCATGGGTGAGACTGCTGCACATTTCGTCCCAGTCTTGTGCGTCGACATCTGTGCGTATGCTTGGAGCACATTTTAAGGCGAGAGCACGGGTAGGCGAGGCCGAACTAGTGTCTTGATGCATAGACTGAGAGGTGTCGGACGAGGAAGTGGACACAGACTTGCGTGCAAGCAGGTTGAGAGCGTCGCCGAGAAATTGGCAAAGAGCGGCGTGATGATTAAGGGTAAGTGTTGTGTTCGACGTCATGGCCGAACGGAGCACTGCGCAAACCACCTTGACCGCCCCTTCCCTGCCGACGGAGACAGGCTCTTTGGCAAATCTGAGGGCGAGCGGTGTGCCTCCATTCTGCTCGACGAGCCTTTCTAGGTGAGCGCTGAGACCGCTGACGTCGAACAATGGCTTTTCCGTCATGATGGAAGAAGGTGGTGGTGGTACGAAAGAGAAGAGACCAGACACGCCAGACCAACTGTGGAGAAAAATCCAACGCTCAGTCCGACCAGCTGAATTCGGAACTAGGACTGCCGGGGTTCTCAAAACCGTCCATACATTGAGCAAAGGCTCACAGACCATCATGACTCCAAGTACGGCCAGCCCAAACAAATCCGCGCACCCGTTCTTTCCCCATGGTGATGATCAGAACTTGCACTTCAACACGACGCAGGAGAAATCTATCGCTGTCAGCTTCTGACTTGATTGCATGCGTCTTGCGGCCGTTGAAAAATTGTACCGTTCAGATACCTTCCACGTGGAAAGAGTCGGCGCGGGGAATAGGCGTGTTCCGTCGAAACGCTTTGCCGAGTCGCCGACCACTTACATCTCAGCCCTGCCGCTGGCCAACCTACACCCTTTTTTTGCTACCTTCAGCATCGCTGCACAGACAGTCCAGTAGGTGCGCTGTCGAATATCCATTCCCGAGCAAGTGAGTGACTCTGCCCAAGGGGTACAGTGAGACTAGCGGGGGCTGTAGTGTTCTAGTATTCTGCAGCGTCAAGCCCATCCCATGCCTTCGCTGATCTTGTGAGCCAGGGCTCGTTTCATAAACTGGTCGCGGGCGAGCATGCGAGTCTGTTTGAGGAAGCGCTCCGTATCGATGCGCTCCGTGTTCAAGGCGCGCGCGAGATGATACATGGTGTCCTCTATCGCGTTGTCCTCGGCAATCAGATCGACGAGCTGGTTGCCGACAATGCTCGTCGCCAACACCATCGTGTCCGGGTCTGGCTCTTCGCGCTTGTTCAGCTCAGCCGTCTGGTCCTTAGCCGCCTCCACCGCGGCCGAGAGTCGGTCGCCTGTGATCTGACACACGTCCCGTACCGCCCGAAGCCGCGACATCTCATCCTCGATAGCAGGCAGTCCGCGATCCAGATCCGACGAAAGCACCTCCAGGCGCTGATTTGCAGCCGCAAGCGTCGACGAGAGCTCGGCCAATCGCGAGCCGATCTTGGAGTACAGCCGATCGTGCATCGCCAACAACTCGGGATTCGGTGGTCGAGGTGGCGGCGGAGCCGGTGACGAGCTCGCGCCGCCAGTGTTGCTCTCTGCTCTCTCTTGATCACCACTAGGAGCGTCATCCTCATCGAGCAGATTCCTGACAGCCGACTTTGGAGGAAGTGTTTGGACCGACACGCCAGGGTCAGCTCGTGTATGGCTCTGGCTCTCCTGAAACTTGTGATCGGTCGATGGCGCTCGAAATCCGGGTTGAGGTCCAGGCGCAGGAGGTACCTGTGGCGGAGGCGTGGGTCTAACCGCATGCGAGTCGTATTGTGGTTGCCATTTTCCTTGCAAAGGCTGCTGGGGCTGTGCATTCCGCTGCATTTGTGGATGGTGGTCGTCATGGTGTGGCTCTGGGTAGTAGCTATGACCGCTGCCGGTGTTGTATGCAGAAGGAAGAGGCTGGCCCTGCGGGTGTGGAGTATCTGCCCAAAATTGCTGCATCGGCGTACTATGTGCCGATGATGGGTTCGTATGCACAGAGGGCTGGGTTGATGCTGTCAGATGTATGGATGCTGAACGGCTTGGTGGTTGGCTGGGCGATGAAGCAGAGCTTGCAGTAGACAAACGACGTAACTGATTGTTGTCAGGCGGTGGAGAAATGTGTTGAGCATGTTGCTGGGGTATGTGCTGCTGCGGGCGGGGCTGAATGTCTCGGTATGGCACCTGTCCGTTGAGAGCAGTATGGCGAGGGTCCATGTACGGCAGCCTTTCGCGCGGGCTCTGCTGATAGTAGGCGTCTGGCGTAGAGGAAGATGCCGGCTTCGGCGGTCGATGTGGTGCCGGCTGTAGCTGGCTTGCAGAGGCGGACACAGAAGCCGGAGTAGCAGGGGCCGGCAGGATCGGCGCCGGCCTCCCGCTTGCGTCATACGAAGTGGATGGTATGGCGCTGCCATAGCCTTGGAAAGAGTGAGCGGGTGAGGACACTACAGGCGAGGGACTTGCCGGCTGGGAATATCTCTGTATGGTTGATGATGCCGATGCGACAGATGTAGCGCCGGCCGAAGAGGGCGGCTGCACACTTGTCGAAGGTGTCGTTCCCTTCGGCTTAGCATAGACAGGAGGCTCGCTACCGAACATGTGCTGACAGTCATGAACGAGATCCAGAAGGTTGCAGGCCTCTGGCTTGGTCCTCCATCTGCTCATATAGGCGCCTCCAATCTCGCCGCTGGGGTCGACATGGGGGCCTTTGCGAATGGCCATTTCCGGCGTAGGCACTACGAAAGCCATAGGAGGCTCACGAGGATAGGCCAGTGGCAACCAATAGGCGACAGGTATGTTGTAGGTGGTATTACGAAACTGAACGGGTATCGTCCCGTCCAGTGTCAGTAGCAGTTGGGTTCGTCCATCGTTGAAAGCTGTTGAGGTGAGGCGGGCAAGGGTGGGGCAAGGGTGAGTATCAAGTAGGCTTGGCGTGATTATCTATTGGTTACTTACTGAATACCTCGGTTCTAGGGGAGAGCGAGGAGACGGCGACGAGCGTACGGTCGGTGTCTGCAAACACCCTGTCCTTGTCATGGTAGGGTGCGATCACCGATCTGAGCCACCTTTGGACAACGGCGTGATCCATGACGGGCACAGCTGAGGATCACGAGCCGCTTGTGGCGACTGCACGGCAGGCTTTGCAAGATGGAGCGGAAAGGTAAATGGATCATGGTCAGGAGCAAGGGCAGAAAGCACCGTATCTGAGGGTTAAGGTCGTTGACTGGCTCGTTCGCCGCTTCTTGTCAGATTTCGCGATCGACGACTGATATCGAGATCCGAGCCCGATCCGAGATCCACTCGAGCAGAAAAGGGTCGATGTGATCATTATTAAGGAAGAAAGAAGAGGTGAGCTCCACCCTACTCTGACCCTACTCCGAACGCTTTGCGGCTGGCTTTGCTCTGTACGCAGTTCACTCTCGTCCTCTACACCCATACTCACGGCCTGTGTCCCACAGCGGCTTGGAAAGCATGAGAGGCGCGGCTCCCCGTCTTCTTTCCCAAACCGCAAAGAGGGCGCCGGGTGCTCAACATCTCGCGTCCTCGGCGTCGCTGTCTCGGCCGTCTACCATCAACCCAGGAGTCAAGTCGCTGCACGTGCAACAGCGCACGCTCTTTGGCTTGCCATTCTTCGGAGGGAAGAAGGGAAAGAAGAATGAAGCGTTTTCGCTGCCCCCGAAGCCGGCGAGGAAGCCTGCCCTGACGCAGGACAATCTCTTCCATCCCTTCTCCAAGTCGCCTATCGCAGCGATTCGCGCTCGCGGTGAGCGGATTCGGTCACTGGCACCATGTCCTGTCAGCATGTCCAAGTACAAGGTTAGACGGCTTGTCAACTTCGAGTGCCCCGATTGCGGCTGGCCGACTCATTATTCCGAAAAGGAGTGGACCGAGGACACCGAGCATGGCAAGTATGTGGCTAGGCTTCGCGAGGCTAACGAGGACGAGCACGACCTTCGAAGCGGCCGTGAGATGACCGAATTCAAGCTGCCAGGTCCGCAAGGCTTCGAAGAGACCATCAACATGTCCAATTGGGATGTCTTCTTCTATACTAGGAATTTCAACTCGATAGAGTCCGACCGAAGCAGAAGACATGTCAGCAAGCTCTTGACCTTCCCTACCACCATGGGCGCTGTCATTCACGAGAACAGCCCCTACACACGCAAGTCTCGGCGTCTCACTCACGAAGGTCTCCGAAGCATGATTGCAGTACGCCAGACGCTCCATCCCAAGGCCGGCGACAAGCCGTCACTCGACCGGATGCGGATCTTTGTCGTGGGGGCGAGGGCTGAATCCACTTTGCCGCCCGCCGTCTGGGACCAACTGACCTACATGTTTCCCGGCGTCCCCTTACACCTCTTCCTTATCGGCCCTGAAGCCCACATCCCCTCGGAGCAGCAACTCGAGCAGCAGAACCGTGCCGGTCCCGGGTCCGGCGGCATCTCCATGCATAAGGGTCGCGTTAGGAAATCCAACTACGGCGTCCCTGCGCGCAGTGTAGTTGTCTCGGAAGGTCTAACGATCACGACGATCCAGTGCCATTACGAGCATGTCCATGCGCAGCTCGAGCCTTTCGACCCGTACACCGATATCTTTTTTGCCTTCAGTCCCGGCTTTGGCTTCCCGTCGCAGATTGCAGTAGCCGAGGCGGACCAAGCGCGTCAGGACGAACGCGACCACGAAGCTCAGTTTGCCAAGGCCAAGAGTACGTACCATGCGCAGGGGGCCGAAGGGGCCGAATCGACGGAAGCGTCTGCGCAGGCGGCGGCGGATGATGCTGTCCGGTTGGCGGAGGCGCAGATCCGGGAGGGGCGGGAGCATGTCGAGGGTGTGGCGTCGGTCGCGGCTGCGTCGTCGCCGCCGCGCGCGGCGTACACTGTCGACGCAACCGCGTCGCCCGAAGGCGGCGATGTCCCGGCCGAGGAGCCGGCGCCCGTGTTGGCCTCGGCCGACGGCCACACCTACACCGCACTCACAGCAGTGCCTGTCGTCCAGGCGCAGCGCGAGTGGGCCAAGGCCATCGGCCAGATCCTCTCCACCCGTTGCGCGCTCGTCTCCACCGGCTTCTCCCCCGCCGACGTCGAACGCGACGTTCTCGCCTTTGAAAGCGTCGACGGCGTCCGCGGCGAGTTCGAATGGCTCATTACCCCCGGCGAAAACACCTTTGCCTCTCAGCAGTGGGCCATCGCCGACTTTGACCCGCGCGTCGCCGTCAAGGCCAACTGGGGCCTCTGGGCCGTCAGAGGAAAGAGATACGACATCCAGGGCCCCGCAGGTGTCTAAGCTGCCATCCGTCACGAGTCCCCATGTAAGATATCAGGATCTGCCAAACAACCGCTCCGATCGTCTTACTACAATATCCCGCCATGGTGTGTATTTGCGTGTATCCCAATTAAAGACATGAAGTTGTCAAAGGATAATCAGCTAGATGCGGGATTGCTGTCATAGAGAGCCTTCCTTGATCCGCTCCCAGTACCACTCGGTCATCTCGCGAAGGCCGTCCTCCAGCCTCCATCTGGGATGCCAGTCAAGAAGGCTTGTTGCACGCGTGATGTCCGGTTTGCGTTGCTTTGGATCGTCCTTGGGCATGGCCAGGAAGCGGATCTCCGGGTCGTGCTCCTTTCGGCTGCTGCCGTTAGGATCGCTCAAGGTACTGGCGCCAGAGGGATCGGCCGACTTGACCTGCCGCACACATTTCTGGACGAGTTGAACGAGCTCCATGATGGTGAACTCGGCTGGGTTGCCGAGGTTGACCGGCGAGTGGACGTCGGCGAGATGGTTGAGTGCTGCAAAGTAGTGGCCGGACGATTCGGTTTCCATGGTCGCGTCACTGGCTTGAGCCAGCAGAGCTGGGGTTGTGGCGGCCGATGCAGGAGCGGGCACGATGGTGTCGGGGGCCTCGGCCATGATCTTGCTGGCCAGTGCGACAGGTGACGCGGGACGATGCAGGGGGAAAGCTGCCTGAGCAGCGAGGCTCTCGTCCTGGGCCGCTTCTGCATTCATCAGCGCTATGAGCCCGTCTATGAGGTCGTGGATGAACATGAAGCTTCGCGTTTGCATTCCATCTCCAAACACAGTCAGGGGCTCGCCCTTGAGAGCCTGCAGAATCAGGTTGCTGACGACGCGGCCGTCATGAGGATGCATGCGGGGTCCGTAGGTGTTGAAGATCCGGGCGACGCGCACATCGACGCCGTCCTGGTAGTAATATCCGTACGTGAGTGTCTCTGCCACCCTTTTGCCCTCATCGTAGCATGCGCGCGGGCCGGTCGGATTGACGTTGCCATTGTAGGTTTCGGGCTGTGGATGGACGTCTGGATCGCCGTACACTTCCAAAGTGCTGGCAAGCAGGAAGCGAGCCTTGGTACGCTTGGCCAAGCCGAGCGAGTTGAGCGTACCGAGAAAGTTGGTCTTGATGGTCTTGATCTGGTTTGCCTGGTAAGAGATGGGACTAGCCGGACAAGCCAGATGGTAGATCTGGTCGACCTCAATGACGAGCGGGTTCACGACATCGTGCCGGATCATCTCAAAGTTCGGATGACCAGACCATTGCGAGAGATTCCTCTTTTGCCCTGTGAAGAAGTTGTCGAGCACAAGCACCTCGTGGCCCATCAGCATGAGACGATCGACGAGATGGGAACCGACAAAACCGGCGCCTCCGGTGACAAGGATGCGCTTCTTCTCTTCGACTGGCAGAACCCTGGTTGGCAGATACCCGTAGGCAGAGGCGGTGGAGGTACCAGCCCCACCAACCTGGTCCGGCCCAAGGTTGATGGAGGAGACAAAAGAACCTGGAGGAGCATGGATGTAGCTCAGCGAGGGTTGATGCAGAGGCGTATATGGAGAAGAAGAGCGTGCATTGTTACCATGCGCTAGAATACTGACGTGTGACTCTGGATGTGCATTGGGCACGTTTTGAGCCCAGAAAGAAGAAGCGGCGGCTCGGGACGAACGGCCGGCGCCGCTATCAGTGCGGACGTGATGGAGAGGCGGCTTCGAGCTACCTTGAACGGATAGGACTGGAGTCGTTTGCAGCTGCCCATCGATGGACTGCTGTTCTAGCCAGGGTTGGGGCGGCGTTTGGTAAGGTGAATAGGATGCGTAGGTTGCGCCTGGCGTGGGAACGAGGATACCAGATCCTAAGGCAGGGCGGAAATAGAGCGAACGGAGATGATCTAGCGGTACGTGATAGTCTGGCGGATGGTCATGCTGATTGGTGGCGTCGGCAATCGCCTCACTGTCGGCCATGCTGAGCTGCTAGCGAGCATGCACCTGCATATAGCCACTGCCCGGGCAATGTGTACAAGCGCCAGTGGGTTGTCGTAGGCCAGCTAGGACATGCTGGGTGAGGAGGGTGGCTAGAAGGAAGTGAGAAGGATGAAAGAGAATGTTACCTGTTAGAGTTGGCGGTAAGGGCGGTGAATGTGTTAGACCGGCTTCCTGTAGGCGGTGCTGCACAGCACTCGTTGAAAGCTGCCCAAACCTGCAGTCTCCACCTTTGCCCCTGAATCGTCGTCGTCGTTCGCTCCCGCTGTCCCGCCATCATCGATCTTGGCTACAGCAAGGCATGCAAGGAGCACAGACTGTCGAGACGCAGCGGGCGGCGCCGTTGCACGTCAAGCTCAAGCTGCAGCCGCTGTCCGATGGTCTGGCTCCGAGTCATCATGTGCTTGCACCGGCACCAGGTACTACCTGGTCCTCCTACATGCCGCACTGGAACGCCCAGCCAGCAGAAGGCCAGCGTTTGCCATCTGAATCAGATTGCGCCCAGGCTAGTTCGGAAGCGCTTTGGCAGGACCAAGACAGTAGCAGCACCGGCGTATCGTGCCTTGCGTCTGCTCCCATCTCTCTCGTAGATCCGTCCAAGGTGGTTCGCATAGGATTCCGCAACCCATGGCCAAGCTGGCATAAGCCCAGCGTCGCAGAGGTGTGGCAGGGCCTCGAGTGGGGCGAGGACCGCGATCCGGCGATCCCATATGCATTGCAACAACTCGCGCCGGAACAGCGAGAGGGTCCTCGCTTGCAAGACCAGCCGCCCTACCGAGACGACCCTGCGAAGGCGACCGACGACACTTCAGAGCAGACCACCGATACGGCCAGTACATCATCCCTGCCTGCATCGATTGACGCCTTGTCAAATTCGAAAGAAGCAACCTACAAGTCGGCAGCCCAGCAGCTTCTGAAAGTGCAAGAACCAGAGTTCGACTTGCCATCTCTTGATCCGGGCGTCTCCTCGGTAAGAGCCACCTGGCTGGGACACGCCGGCGTGCTGCTACAGCTTGCGCCGCTGCCGAACGGCAAAGAGCCGGTCCGTGTTCTGTTTGACCCTATCTTTTCGCAGAGGTGCTCTCCCACCCAGCTGGCTGGCCCGATCCGATCCTATCCTGCGCCCTGCGCTGTCTCTGCCCTTCCGCCCATCGACCTTGTCATTATCTCGCACAACCACTACGACCATCTCGACTACGACACGGTCAAGCAGCTTTGGGAGGCCAATTCAGAACGGCTTACCTTCGTCGTCCCGCTCGGCAACAAGGAGTGGTTCATGGGCGGCTCAACCAGCAACGCCGAGGCGGCGACGACCTCGACTCTGGGCATTCCGGAAGGCAGGATCATCGAGCTAGACTGGTGGGACGAGGCTCTCCTGTCACCGGGATCGGCGGCGGGCTCCGACGCCGCCAAGCCGGGGGATTCGCTCAGGGTTGTGTGCACCCCAGCACAGCACGGCTCGGGGCGGTACGGCGTGGATACCAACTGCGCGCTGTGGGCGTCGTGGTACGTGCAGCATCCGACGGCGCCGGTCAGCAGGATCTACTTTGGAGGTGACACGGGCTGCCAGTTCCATGGTGCGTCGTTTCCGCCAGCGCCGCCTGCGGGGCTGCTGCGTGCGTCGGTGGAGGAGAGGACGGATGGGGAGAACGGAGCGGAGGAGGGGGGGTATGCGTGGTGCCCGGTGTTTGGGGAGATTGTGGCGCGGCTGGGGGAACCGGAGCTGCTGATGCTGCCGGTGGCGGTGGGTGCGACGGTGGGGTTTCTGCGCTCGTACGTGCCGCTCCCGGACGCGCTCTCGCCGTTTCCGCGCCTCTCGGCGGGTCTGACGGCCGCGAACCACCTGCCGCCGTGGGACGCGGTCCGCGTATTCCGCACCATGTGCCCCACGGCCCCCCGCGCCGTCGCGCTCGCCATCCACTGGGGCACCTTCATCGCAGCCCCCGACGAAGTCCTCAAGACCCTCGGCCAGCTCCAGTGGGCCTGCACCCAGCACGACATCGCCTTCGCCCGCACACTCCCCCCCCAGCACACCCGCACCACCCCCGCCCGAACTTTCATTGCCCTCGACCACGGCGCAAGCATCAGCCTCTAATTCGCGCTCGTCTCTCCTTCCGCTCCCCAACAAGACTGTCTAGATGAGCGGCCAAGTCGCTTACTGGTACGATAAATTACATTGCCGACGCAGCGAGCACGCTCAACGTACATGAGAATGTGCCAGGCATGGTGGATGCGCCACTTCCCGGCTGTGGGGTTACTGCTTATCGGAGCCTTCGGGCGTCTCGGTTTTCAGCTCGGCCATGGACCCGGGCGTCTCATTGTGGTGGGAGCTTGCGCTGCCATTGAGCGCTGGCTGCTGGTCGATGCCGTGCGAGCTCTGCGCAATCGCCTCGATCAGGCCGCCCCACGGCAGGAGGCCCCAGTCGCCGACCGCGCCGCCAACGGCTGGCGCGCCACTGCCCGCGTCGGCCCCGCTATCTCGGCGTAGATCGGTCGCGTTGCTGCTGCTGCTGGAGACGGCCAGCTGGTCCGCAAAGCTGCCGAATTGGGCACCGGGCCCGGTCTGGTTGAGAGCCCGCAGATGCGGATGCGCACTGGGCGGGAACAACGGCATTCCGTTCTGCTCTGACACGGTTGCCGGCACGTTGATCGAGCTGGTGCCGCTTCGACCGTCGGCGGAAACGGTGGGAGCAATCGAGGCGACGTTGGGGGATGGCCCTGACGTAGAAGGTGGAGTGGTAAAGTAGCTTGCCAGGTCGAAGCCTGCAGCAGAGTCAAAACCGACGCTGTTCGAAGTATGGCTTGCACCAAAGCCAAGGCCTGAGCCCGCAGTGAAATTAAGCGCATCGTTGGGTGTAGGATTGAGCATGCCGAAGCTGGGTTCGTATCCACCCAGCTGGTCGAAAATGCTCTGCGCCAGATCCGTAGCAGCATCGCTCGTGCTGCCGGTGGAGACATTCCCGAGGGCGAGGCCTTGGGCGACGCTGCTGCTTGCGTTGCCAAACAATCCGGCAAATGGCGGCGGTGTGATGCTGTCTGCGGTGCTAGCCGAACCATTTCTGGCCAGCCGCCCGGCACTAGATCGTGACGCAGTGTTGCCGAACACCAGCGCCGAATTGAATGCGGATGTACCCACCGAAGCAGTGCCTGCTCCGTTTGGCCGTGAATCTGATATACGAGGTCCACTCAGCCCAGAGACAGCAGGCTTGGAGCTATCGGTTGGCGCTTTGCCGCCGTCTTGGCCGACGTGGCCAGAACCCTGTTCGATCAAAGCGGCCACATCCCTCTTGCTGGAACCGGTTGCTGAAGTGGCACACCAGCTTGGGTCTCGCGCCTTGGCTCGGAAAAGCTCGATGATCTTGACCTCGCGCTTGCTGCACTGATCCGCTTCGCCTTCTCGATGTCGATGGAGCTCGATGAACTCGTCAAGATACGACTTGAAGTTAGGCGCCTCGGGTCCTGTGGGATCCAATAGGAGCGCGATGCCAATCATCATGGTAGCGTTGAAAAGTCGATAAAGGCCGCCCATATGCACTTTGCGTGCCTTCTCTGGCTCCCATGTGACGTCCTTGCGGTACTCCTGGCGGACCATACGATCTGCCTTGGCGCTTTCGAAAGCAGCTTTGCGCGACTGCGAGTATTTTTCACTGTTACGGAGCACGTAGGGCCTGTGCAGGGCGATGCGTACGTAGTGATACTCGATATTGAGAAGATACCGATGGAGGGGCAGCCACGGGCATACGTCGTCAAACTCCTTATTGGTGCCCACTGTGGTGCCATCTTGGTCGCGATCGACACGATAGATGTCGGGGATATCCTTGCGGAACTTTTCTAGCTCCTCATCGAGAGTAACAACGTCGGCGTACCTACGTGGGCTGGCGAGGTTCTGAAAATGTTCAACAATTTTACCAGTGAGCCTGGTCAGCTCATGGCGGATCGCAACAAAGAGGAAAACACCGGGGGGCGTATTCGGACGCGGCTTGGTGCGAGGAACGTAGGGCCGGGCGGACCGAGGCATGGTATCAATGTCGACATCGGAGGGTGGCAAAGTGTCGCAGTGGAACTCCTGGATAGCTTGAGGCCGACCGAGCAGGATGCTGGTCGTTTTATCCATGTAAAAGATGAGCGCCCACAACCGGCGTCGTCTTTCAGTGGTGATGGCGTCCAGGCCGAGCTTGCTGCCGTCGCGATGCAAGCCTATGGCCTGTGCAGCACGTATAGCATTTCCGAGCAGCGACCAGCTTTCGGCGCTCTGACGCTGACATATGAGGAAGCGAGCGGCAAAGAGGTGGGCGAGGACAAGGTCGATGTGGTCCACCCGGATGGTGGAGGCAATGTTGATGGTGCGGCGGCAGGCGTGATAAAGACGCATGGCGCCTTTTTTTGCTTCCGACTCTGTGCCTAGCGATTCGGGCAACGATCGCATGGCTGTCGCGAGGATGGCGAAGAGAAAGGCGAGAAAGGGGACGTGACGGGCGCCGTCGTCGCCACGCTCTTCCTTGGCATTGCCCCAGCGGAAGTCCATGAGCTCGTCGTAGGATTGGCGGAAAGTGCCCTCGTGGATAGGAAGACGTGTATGGTTGATGTCGCGGAAATAAATGTCGAGCAGACGATCCGTGTCGAGTCTCGAAGGCAGACAGTTCATGAGATCGGTGAGGATGTTTTCGGGAGCGCCGCCTTCGTGGATGAGACGATGCAGCTTGACGGAAGCGGGGAATCTGGGGAAGTTGGCGCCGAGCTCGAGTCGTTCGCCATTGATCTCAGTCTCGATGACACCTCGGCTGACGGAAGGCAGAGCGAGGGCACCAAACCAGCTGTCGCCATCACGGGCGAGGCCGCCTTCGAGTGGATTGCCGCCGAGGTCATATCGAACATTGTTGGAGGGTTTTTGATTGTTGCTGGAGTCGATGACCTCGCCTTTGGAAGCAGCGATAGCTTGGGCTTCGGAGTTGTACAACTCTTCGCGCTCGATACCTCTGGCGGTACTGGGACGAATGATCCTCCTGCGCTTTTTGGGTTTAGGTCTGGCTGCTGCATTAGGATCGCTGGGATCGACCTCCTGCTCGTCGTCGCTGGAAAGTATTTCGACGAAAGATGCCACTTGGTTACGAGATTCTTTGAGCTCTTTGGCGATCTCTGCGTGGGCTATGGCGAGGCCTTCCACGATGTCTTCGAGACGCTGGACGCGGTCTCTCATGTCACCAAATTGATCGCCATCTTCAAAAGGGCGACAGGTGTCGGCAAGGCCTCGATCGATGCACGGCTGGCAAGGGGTTTGTCGATCGCACTTGTGCTTTCTGCGGTGGCACTCTGCACAGCTATAGTGAATGCGCTTGCGCTTGCGTTCACGCTTGCTCCCCAGGGAGGCGGCGACGGCATCAGCCACGGTGCCGTGGTTGCGAGAGTTGGCGGCAAGCTTGGCGGTGAGAGCAGCTGCGTTGACCTTGTTGGCATGAGAGAGCTTTGAGGTGGCGGAATGTGTAGAAGCGACATTGCTTGTGGCGCTGGGGAAGTGAGGATCCGGCGTGGCGTTGCTGGAATCGTGGGACGGAGATCGCGCGCGTGGCGATACAGAGCCGGCAGCACTCACGGGGCCGGATGCTCCTACAGCGGCCGAGCTGGGGGGCGCGGGATAAGGGGCGATGGGCTTGGGCTGCATGTTGTGAGCAACGAGCAGCGGCGAAGGCGAAACTGGTGAACGAAGAGGTGCAACGTGAGACAGCCCAATGCCACGAGGTGCTGATGGCGATCAATGCGAGCGCATACTGAGGCAGGGCCAAGCTAGATGTGGGTGTGGCAGTGACGATGTGGATGGTGGTGGTTACGCTGGTCGTTTGCCGGCCAGAACAACCAGGCACATAGGATCCTCCTCCGAGACCTGAACAGCCAAGAGACAGTCCTGAGTCGCAGGCATGAGTGGAGTGCGAATATGATTCTTCGGCGGCGGCGTAGTAGGCAAAGTCTAACATGGAAAGCATGTATTCACTGAAGACAACCCCACACTTCATTTTAGAACCGAAGCAGAAATATTAATTAAACGAGTCATCGGCTTGAACACCTGACTACGGCAAGTCGATTTACAATTCATACGGCTGAGCTTTGGACCCTGACGGGCTACGCCAACAATTTACTCGCCCGAGAAACGAGAATTGCTGCGCATTGCTGCCACTGTCTCTCTGACCGTCTTCTCGCACAGGTAAGTGACGTTACTTGATACGAGACGGGGGTTGGTAAGCTGCGTCAAGGAGTGGCCGCCGGTTAGGCTTGATGTTGACCAACATCATGATGCGCTTCAGCGGTGCGCTGCTTTTGCTCTTGGGACTGTTCTAGGTCCATGCGGCCCGCCGAGGTCTTGAGATGGCCTGTAACGCGCACCAAGGGCGATCGCCACAGGCCGTCGCCGCCCTTGACGACGCTGGTGCCGAGGCCAGTCGGCTTTGCATTGCCATAGACGACCTCCCACTGGCCTGGCTCGCAGTAGAAAATCTCGTGTGCGATGGTGATATGGTCGAGCTGTTTGATGTTGTGGTTCCACCACTTCCATCCCTTCCGATGCACGGCATGATGAGCCAGGTTGTGGATGTCTTGGACGGAGCGAAAGTATCCCACGGCGAGCCCCTCGTTGTTGCATCTGCGGTCGGCCATGTTGAGCCACTGTGTCATGCCGAGGAAGCCACGTCCATCCGAGTCTTCTTCCAGCCATGCGACGCACTCGTCGAAAAACTCGCCCAACTGTCGGTAGCCAGGTGCGAGTATTCCCAGCGGATGGTTGCTCCTTGCCGAGATGTGCAGCACGGCAATCGGCTGGTTCGAGGGGGTTCCGTTGTAGTCTCCTTCGGCGTTGGGAAAGTGGCAGGTCGTCATGCCCGGCACGATGCCCTCCATGTGAGCGTGCTTCCGTACACCGGCGACCTGCAGCAGCGTCTCGAACAGCTTCAACCCCAGAACGCCGACGGGGAGCGCCATCACCCACCAGTGGCGGCCAATGACCGCCAGCACGCTGCACTGCAGGCTGGCACCGAGCAAGAGCCAGGTCGATATGGTAAAGTTGTCGCGCAAGCCGTTGTGCACGACAGTCTGGAAGCTCTGCGGCTGCTTGGGCCGACCGGGCCTACTGAATCCGTGCCCACGCGCGTACTCGCTCCATGGTTGCTCGGCCGCTGGACTGAAGATGGGCTTGTATTCGCCACTTGTCTTTTCACCCTGCATCTTAGCTACTTTGCCTCTGTGGCGGAGTGCGGCGTTTAAAGGGGCAAATGGGCCGGAGCGCCTTGCGGGATGGCAAAATGCAGGAGGAGCTTATATCTGCAGCCAGCCGTGACGCCGTTGCACCTATGCACCAATGCCGTGTGGCATCTCAGCTGGCGTCACCGTGCGCCCAGTTGCTGAAGGTGGACAGGCGAGGCAACTCCCAAGGTACTGGCGTCGTCGGTCATCCTAGCCGCGGACGCAGTCCACGCTGAAGACCACACTCGCAAATCAAACTCCGCCAGCCTCGGATCTCCATCCCACAAAAAGCACAGCAAGATAAGGACGTGTAACATGACGGCGCATGCCGCAAAGCTTCATGCCTAACACGACAGGCTGTCTTGTGGGGCTCACATCCGGATCTACGCCGCTTGTGCGCTCTCACAGAAGACAAGCCGCAGCTGTGCATGTGCTGGGCCTACGTCCCCGTATGCCATTTCAAACAAGCGGCGGCGCGAAGCCCAGATCGCCCGCCGAATGATGAATGCCAACAGACGACATCGCCGCGCCATCGTCAACCGAAAAACAGCGGCGATCGTCCAGTCGATTGCGGGAATGAAAAACGTAAAGACAGAAAGAGCAAGAGCAAGTAGATGCGAGCGCCAGGACCAGAACCGGTGGCAGTCAAGCCAGGCTTGAGTTGTGCGCACTGTGCTGTGAGCAACATTGCTGCTCCGTTGCAGGCCTAGCGCGCGTGTTCCAGCGCGGCCAGCCAGTCCAGGTCGAGGTCCGCTCGGCCGCCTACCAGAAGCCAGCCGTCCATGGAGGCTTCGTTTGCCGATACGAACCCGGGCGCTGCGTCGGGTGAATAGTTGCCCCTCTCATACCTTACGGGAACGGCCGAGATGGGGCTGCCTGTCCGCGTGGCCTGTCCGTGTTGGAAGCGGTGGAACATTGAGATGTGCGCAGCGTCAGCGAGTTCGACCGTCGTCTCCCCCGTGAACTCCGGCAGCAGTGTCTGGCGCAGCCGGAAGTGGAGCCTCGCGTTGTTCCTTAGCTGCTCGTTAGCCAGCGCAGCGTTGATGAAGTCGGCCAGCGCGCGTCGCTGGCTTTGGTAGCGCTCAGGCGTACGCCTCATTTGGTAGATCATCCTGTCGACTTCTGACTGATCGCCATCGCGAAACGGGAGCCAATTATAGTATCTCTCACTGGTGTAGCTCCGCGCCCTGTTTAGCTGCATGGCCCAGAATGGATCCTTGAGCGCCAGGTCCAGGTTTTCGGGGTGGTAGAGTTGCTGAAGCTTGCTGTAGAGCTGTTTGCCGCCATTCTTGGCACTGTAAGACTGCGCCGAGCTGGTAAAGTAGACCTCGGCGTGCGGGTTGTTCTGCTGGACCAGTTTGCGCAGGGCTACGACTAGTGCTTCCTGCAGTTGAGGCGTTCGCTGACGGCTGTTGTAGCCGTGCAGGAGCATGTAGCTCTGCACTGCGCCGGGTTCGCTGCTTGCCAGGACCTTTTCGACGGTCGCGATCGAGGTGGGTGCGATCTGGAAGATGGAGACGTCGTGTCCGGCGAGTTCTGGCCGCAGGGCTGAAAGGGGGGCTGTGGGTGCTGGTGGCAGGTCTCTGTACCACATTTCGTGCGGTGCGGCGGTGTCGAGCGGGTTGTCGCTGCTCAGCACGCGCAGTCGGGCCAGGTCGACGCCCGGCGTGCTGAACGCATTCTGGCGGGCCAGGAACTGCCGCAGGCCGGCGACGGCACGTCCATGGTCGTGCAGCCCGCTGGTAACAACCACCACACGACTGTACTGGTCGTCGCGCAGCAGAGCCCAGATGGCCGCATTGTCGTCGAACTTGACGTCCGCCAACACCACCGCCACCTTCGCCCGGCGCGTCGACGACGGCCCGACGCCAGACCCCGCCCCCCAAGCGCCCGATACCTGCAGCAGCAGCAGCGAAAATAGCCCAAACAGACAAGACAGCTGCATCGTACTCCCGCTCTGTCAGGGCAAGCGTGCAGAGCGCCGCACCTTCACGCCTCCGCCAGAGCGAGCTTTTAAAGCGGTGCAAATGCGCTTTCTAGCACGCTTCCCGCTTACCAACCGTCTACAGCGGGCCGTTAGGTAAGTTGCTGCGACGGACCGAGATGCAACTTCATAACCTCCCGTAGCACGTGGGTTTAGGACGTTCCCGCTCAGGCGGTCAGGTCTGCACGAGCGCTCCTCTGCTGCAGCGCATTCCATGCTTCTGGCATGGTGCACCACCTGCGGAAGCGGAGCATTTGGCCATGCTCGGCAGCTTCAAGCGCAATAGGTGTGTCGTAGTAGCGACATCTTTCCTGCTACCGGCTGCCGATGAGCTCCATGCATTTGTAGCGCTGGCGGGCGGGGGCGAGGCTGGAACAAGCTCTCGGTGAAGAGCTGCCTCGGTCACTAGAGCTCAAAGGCCAGCGGACAGCGCATGCAGCCGTGTGCCGCGGTCCGAGTCGAGTCAAGCGCGACGCCAACCTCCTTCATCTGCGCGGTTGGTGTATATCTTTGGCTGCTTGTCCGAACCGCAGCCGTCCCACCACGTCCCATCGCACTTCATAGACCGCCGGTGACCAACATAAAGCCGAGTGGGTCGTGTGGGCACAGCTTGGCAACGCGCCGTCGCTGCAGATCACAGCCAGTCCAAGCGTGCTGTTCTGGTGGACGGCAGCAGGCCGGGATGTAATCTCCGCGAACCTTTGCCGCCACGTAGCTCCATGTCGTATAGTAAGTTCATGACTGTGATCGCGGCGACGCGTGGCTGCGTTCATCTATTATACAGATTCGTGTGGGTCGGAGCTTAACGCAAGGGTATAGACATCACATCGTGTCAATCGTGGTTGTGGAGTGCACTTCGTAAGCCTAGCGAGGGGATAAAAGAAGCCAGGGTGGAACGTGCGGATCGGCAACGTGAGTGGGCAACGAGCACGCCAGCGCGGGTGGGCGTTCACATGCGTCGCTGCGGTGGCCCGGGTGGGGCGGCGGGCTTGAGCTGGGCACGTCTAGGGCCCTGTTCGACGGTGACCAGGAAGGCCAGGAAGACGACCAGTGCGAATTGAATCCACTCTTCCGCCCAGCCGTACGTCAGTTCCGCGACCACGGCAGCTCTCTGCTTCACCATGGTTGGATGGTAGCGTGCGCGGAACGAGGTAGGGAAGTAGTCGGTGCCGCGACCGCCTTGTTTCTTCCACGAGGGACAGTCGAGCAGCTCAAACTCGGCTTCACCTACGGACTCTTCGTCTGACACCTTTTCCACGGCATGGGCATCGACGCAGCTGAGATCCTTGACCCACTCCTCCGTCGAACGGTGCGTGCCGGGGCGTGTCGGCGTGAGACTTGATCCGGCCCAGCCCGAGCCGGAGGCGCCAGAGCTCGAGCCGTTCCGTGGCAGCCTTGCCGGGCTGAGACCAGACTCGCGAGCCGCCCACGCTCGGCGCGAGCGGTCTCGAAGTCGTTGAGGTGAGTAAGCGTAGGTGGTCGCCAGCTCCTCTTCCTCTTCCTCTTCCTTTTCAAGGGCATCAAAGCCGCGCTCACGCAGCAAATCAACTCTCCTTTTGCGCAGGAGCGCTTCTACATGGTTTCTCTTCTCAGCTTGGTCAGCGCTCTCTAGCTCGAGTGTTGCTCCGATTCGCGACCCGTTTTTAGTCATATGACCGCTCCATCCTGGCCCAGTTTGGTTGCCCCATGAATGACCAGAAGGAGGTCCACCACGCTCGGCGCCGCGGCGTAGAGCATTTATCGTTCGACCCGCCAAGTTGGAACGGGGAGCGGGACCTTCTACGAGACCCAGCTTGACCGCCTCTCGTTCACTGATGGTTCTGCCGTAGTCATCGTCGTCGGCCCATGCCACAGGTTCCTGGCCCACTACAGCAGCAATGAGATCAAATTGAACTCCTCTAGGTTCATCGTTGTCCTGGAGAGCCCCGGTCTCAAATATTTGCTGACCACCGAGCCATTCGCCATTGTCCTCAGCTTGTACACGCGCAAATAGACTGGCGTCCCTGTGGCGTAGCGGCGACTGGGAGAGAGCGAACTGATCGGGTTGAGGCTGACTATTCTGCGTCAGAACACATTCTAGATCGTCGTTGTGCTCGTCTATACTCTCCGGGACGAGGCGGCCATAGGTGGCGGTAGGACGATCCGTCTGGAATAAGCTGGGGTCCTGCTTCATAAGCTGGCGGGCCGCGCTTTGAGACACAGAAGCGGACGAACTCTTGATGCTGCTCGTCAAGTGTTGCTCAAGGAGCCCAGTCTTCGTACGCCTCCCTTGGGGGAGGTCGTCGTCGTGGAAGTCGTCACGGCGATCATCACCACCGAAGATGCTTCCCAATTCAGTTCCGAGGGATTGTCCCCTTTGTGTGCTTGTATTTACCGACGTGGAGAGCTGCCCAGGCACTCTCTGCTCCCCATCTCTATCTTTGTGTGAGAAAAAGGGACCAGTGGCCTGCTGCAAAGGACCAACATTGCCGCCAAACCGTTGAACGGAGCTGAAAGAGGACGATCGAGATCTCGTCCGATAGGTGCGACGAAAAGAAACCACATCGTTACGGCCCGAGAAAATAGCCGCCTGCGATGTGGCCAACGATGTCGCACTCGGCAAAGAGGTGCCACCATTAACTTCTTGCAGTCCGCGAGTTGGCCTGCGACGGGGGGATGCGTCTTGGTTTGTACCCGACAGCAAGGCGTCAGAAGGTTTGAGAGAAGCATATGTCAGGAAAGAGGACGAAGCTGGACTGGCAATGTCCGTCCAATCCCCACTGCCGCTGGTTCCGTGTCGAATCGACACTACGTCTTCTTGCTTCTTACGCCTTGCCCCAAGATCTTCAATGGAAGGGGTAATTCGGATTCGGGGTCGCCCTGGTGGACCCAGTCCCAACGATGCAGAAGAGGCCCTGTGCACCAGTCGTGCACGCCGCGGAGAAGAGGTAAGGCTACTGTCCGCGCTCAGATCGATCGAGTAGGATGCAAGAGATGCGAGGGATGTATCAGTGGAAGATCGAGGCATATTCAAGGTGGTCTGGGTTGTCCCCATGTGTTGCGCCTCATCGGCGTTGAGGGCCAGCTGCCTTTTTGCTTGGCGTACGGCAGCACGAATGGCCTTGCGGTGCTCGATGGTGTGACGATTGCCCGGAGCCCTGCGACGTCGGGCAGGTGAAGAAGCCACACTGGAAGGCGATGGTTCGACCAAGTCCGATTCATGTTGGGCACCCCGTGGGTCCAGAGAGACTAGCAAATGCTTATCGGTAGAAATGGCATCTGGTGACAGCAATCGCGAAACCTCGGAGGCTTCGGTCTGATCGTTGCTGGGCTCGTGTTCGTGTAACGCTCGGTCGAGCTCGAGATCCTGGCCGGCTACGGAATGTTCGACAGCTCTATATGCGTCGCGTAACCTTTCATCTTCCTCCATAGCGCGGCCCATGCGGCTGCCAAAATCTTCTTCGGCTCTTGCCATGGCTACATTTATGTCTTCAAGCTCCTTCACTTTGGCCAACAACTGTGCAAGGACGGCACTCTCTCCTTCTGACGAGCAGTGAACAGATGATTGCACCATTGCTTCAAGATTGGAGGTCGATAAAGGTAATGCGCTTTGGGTTTGCGTGCCGCTATCGACCAAAGCAGGTTGTCCGCCGAGGGCTTCGGTGGATGGTTCTAGCTCGACTGGCCCTGTAAGCACGCTCTGATGTCTCCGAGCTGGTAAAGGTGATGCCACGGAACCCGGCACGGGGCGAATTGCGAGGCGAACAGCAGGCGATCTCGGCGCTGAAGGCGGCCGTGGGACGCTGACGGTATTTTCGAGCTCGTCATTGCGCTTTGTCGCAGCTTCCAGCTCGGCTTTCAAGCCACGGATTTCTTTGTTAAGCTTGTTGAGTCTTCTGCTTCCGTCGTTTCGTGCGATCTCTGCTTCACGTTGCAACTCGGAGATCTGCAGATGTAAGATATCGTTTTGTTCGCCAAGCATTGCCAGTTGACGCTGATTGTCAAGGGCTTGCATTTGGAACAGTGAGGGACGAGATCGATGGCGGCTGGTTCTCGTGTTGGATTTTGAAGCGGCGCTGTCGCCATCGCCTCGAGGAGAGGGAAGAAAGTCCGACGGTCTGGAAGAGAAGCTCAGGACGGAATTGCTAGGCGAGCATGGGTGTGAAGAGATGAGTCCGGCATTGCTGGGCACCCAGACATGCTTCAACGGGCTTTCGATAGCAGGTGTGACGCTGTGGCTAGATCGACTTTCGAAGGCGGCACCAAGGGAAACTGTATGCTTGGGGCGCTCGCAGAAGTAGTCTGCGCTGCCGCTGGTGGAGGATGGCAACTGGTACGCTAGTGGTGTAGCGTCTGAATCGGTCCTACTCGGCGAAAGATCCGGTTGTGACAGTAGGTCGATGTCCGTAGTTGGGGGTGAATTCAGCGGTCCAGGCGATGTCCTATGATGCTCGACAGCGTTAGTCGGCTCAGGCACGAAAGCTGGGTCTGTATGCTGGGAAAAGTCCTGTAACATGGCCTCAACATCGCCTAGACTGTAAAGGCTCGAGCTGGAAGCCATGCTGCTCATGATACCACTGCGAAGCGTCAAATTCTTCTCCAGCAGAGCTTTGCCAATGTTAGCGGCTACGAGGAGCTTCTGTTCACGTTCACGGACCTTGCGACCTGCCTCGATGAGTAGCTGCTCAAGTTCGTCACGTTCGAGTTCTCCTAGCCATGCATGGTCGGGCACATGCTCTGCTATCGGCGTCGTTGAGCCGGATGGGCGCTGCTGAGCTTCTGAAGAGAAGAGTCGATCCAAATTCGGTCGCCACCTCTTAGCTCTGGACTGCCTGGGTGATGTATTGAGCGCCGCCATTTCGTCAGTTGGGATTGTATCGTCCATAGTCCTTAGTGTCTCCTTGGGCTGTATGTCCGAAAGAACGTTGCGGGTTAGGCCACCGGCTTCAGCATGGTAAATGGAGCTGGCTTCAGGGCCGCTTGCGCTGGAAATGGCTACGTCAAGGGAGGGCTGTGCAGGATCGGTGGGCTGGACCGAGGAAATGGGATGGTTATAACTAAGCTTACGCGCGGCGGGCGGCTTCGGCTTCGCAGCTATACGCTTGGCAGAGTGGGCCGACATGTTGTATTACCTCGGCTCTGGCAAGATAAAAGATTGCCGGCGATCACCGCTAGCGATGATAGACAAAGGCTAGCACGGGAAGGGGCTGCCAGGCATAGGGACCATCAGGTCGAAAGGATTGCCATCAAAACGTCTGGAGGTGAGGAGATGATGATCTGCCGTGGAGAGGGAAATTCAACCGTAAGGATGATGAGCCCTTTGCTGAGCAGCGTCGATGGGGGTTGGCGAACAGTGACACAGCGATCACTTCGCTACGGTAGCCGTGCAGCAAGCTCAGAGAGCTCAGGGTGAAGGCTGGTCTATGCCTGAGCGCATATGTTAGCTGGGAATGAAGCTCGAACTGCAGAGGACGGAGATATCTATGGATGCTTCAAGCGCGATTTGCGGAGAGGAGAGCGCTGCAATCCAGCAGAAATTGGAGACAAGGCGGACGCAAAGGGGACAGTGGAGAAAAGCGGCTTGATGAGGCTCGATTATGAAGCGTGAGAAGAAAGATATGCCAAGGAGGAGGCTAACCATGACCGCGCTTCTCCTCCATGTGCAATTCTGGGCAAGTTCGACGCTTCTGCCTCGATAGCCTAAAGGACGGCTAAGCAAGATGTGCGCAAGAGGATTACGTTCCGCTGCCTGTATTCAGTCTCAGTCTAATCCATCAAAGACTAGTTCCAGCGTCGGAATCGGCCATCGTCCGCTTCTGCCTAAGCCACTCAAGCAACGCATTACCTCACTGAGGGCTTTCAACATTGTCGGCTTGTTCAGCCTTCAGAGCTGACTGGATAGGCGACTGAGATGCAGCAGATCAGCGCCAGGCTCGCTTCTGCGCTCCAACGGCTGTAAGAAGGGGAGCGGTCGACTTCCGAACCCTTCTTGTCTAGCTAGGCATTTAGAGCCACAGTAGTAATGTGAACTTATGACTACTGTTGTTGCTTCGGCTTCGAGCTCCGACGCGAAGTGCGTGTGTTGGTCTCGGAGAAAGCGAAAGCAACACTTTCGAACCACAGTAACGCTCGATGGCATACGCGCAATTCAAAACAACCGCCTCAGCTTTCACGACGAATGACTGCCCTTTCCCAGCCGCAGCATACACCACACTTCAGACATTGATCTGGCTCTCACCACGTTCAAGTTGATTTGGCGGAGATCTTGCAGTCATCACCTGTACCAGTTAACAGGCGGTCGCTACAGTATCAAGAAACAGATGGCATGCGTGAGGTGCCAACGAGGAGCGACAAGGAAGCATGGACACCATCCCTGCTTGGCAAACGCCTGGCCCTTTCATGCGCTTGTCAGGGGGTCCTTCCAACGGGCTAGTGCTCGAGATCTCCCGATTGTGTTGGTGCATTAGAGGTGGCTTGCGTGAAATTAGGCCATGGGAACGCGCCATCGCAGCCAACAAGCGACGCGACATGAATCACGCTCCTTGTCCCCGGCGACGGTCTGAGGAATTCGTGTCACATTATTTTCGTAGACTGCATCTGCCAACAAGCTTGTCCCCAGCCGGTTGTACCCTAGGATGAACGTGGCATAGTTGGCGGTCTCTCGATTCCATGAGCTGCAACATGCCTTGGCATGCCCTGATTCGCTTCAGAGCAAAGATACAACACGCTTACCGCTTGAAAAGATCTAACATTTCAACATGTCATTGTGACGATCGACTCGGCCATGTTGTCTGAGTTGGCTTGCCTATTGCCAGGGCCAGCAGACCGCGGTAAGTCATAGTCACAGAGTTTGTGAGTACCACAAGTCACAGTGTGAGTGTGGAGGGCAGGCGCCATATCATGTTAGATCAAGTCGATATGGCTGGCGCTCGAAAAGGTTCGACTTTTTTCGATGGGATTCATTGGCGAATTTGTTGCGGCCGAGACGTGGCCAAGAAGAAGTAAGCACGACCGGGGATCACCATCCAGGTGCGCACGACATCCTCTAACTGAGCATACTCGGCGCGATACAGCTATCCTTGGCCCGCACGCATACCGCCTAGCTTGGCTGCTACGAAGTGCCACCCTTCGCAACCGAACCATGGTCATCTGTACACGTCGCGGCTGCGGCGTCGACTTTGATGCCTCGTCGGCGTCGGCGGGTGCGCAAGAGTGTCATCACCACCCCGGCGCGCCTGTCTTCCACGAGGGCCTCAAGTCGTGGTCGTGCTGCAAGGACACGAACAAGCCTGTGATGGAGTTCGACCAGTTCCTTGCCATTCCAGGCTGCCAGTCCACCACCGGCCATTCGACGGAGAAGCAGGCTGCGCCCACCGTCAAGAGCGGCGCCGTGGTGTCCGACTCGGAGGCGGCCAGCTCCTCGGGTGTCGAGGTGGTTGCCAAGGATCCGGCAGGGAAGGAGACCTTTGGCACAGCGAATTCCGGTGTGACCCAACCTCTGACCGGCAACTCGCTGCTAGCTGCGCAGAACGCGACGGCGTCCTCCAAGGCGTCGTCGTCGTCATCCGCGGTGCCGCAAGAGGCGAGCGAGGAGCAGGATGCACCAGCATCGGATGCGCACATTGCGGCTGGAGCGGTGTGCAAGCGCGGCGGCTGTGGCTACAAGTTCGAGGGCGGGGTGCGCGAGCGGTCGCAGGAGACGTGTAAGCACCACAAGGGCTCTCCGATCTTTCACGAGGGGTCCAAGGGCTGGTCGTGCTGCAAACGGCGGGTGCTTGACTTCAACGATTTTCTGCAGATCGAGCCGTGCACGGTCGCCGCGTCGGGGCATCTCTTCGTGGGCGCGGCCAAGGCGGCGTCCGACGGCAGCGTAGGGGAAGAACGCGTCGACTGTCGGATGGACCACTACGAGACACCCAACGACGTACGGCTGACGGTGTACGCCAAGGGCGTCGACCCCGCCTCGAGCAGCATCGACCTCCAGGACGACCAGGTGGTCTTCTCGCTTGCTCTCCCGCCCGCACCCGCCTCCGCCGCTCCCCGCCGCTTCCAAAAGATCCTCCGCACCTTCGCCCCCATCGACCCCTCCGCCTCCTCGTACACCATCACCAAGTTCAAGGTCGACCTCATCCTCACCAAGCAGGCAAAGGGCCACAGCTGGCCCTGCCTCGAGTCCGGCGACAAGGTCTTCGGCTACGGCCTCACTTTCGGCCGTGACAAGGACAAGTAGCCCTCTTGCACTGCCTACTCTACCGTCTTGCCATCCCTGTACAACTCGAACGCATAATCTTTCTTCGCAGCATACCGGCACGCACAAGTCTGTGAGATGCTCGTGTGTCTTGGCCCTGGCTCGGGAGTAGGGCGTGGCGTGACACTATCTACAAGAGTGCCGACATCTTGAGGGGGCGCCGGACGGCATTGGAGAATCCCTCGTGGTAGCGGTAGAAGACCTTGATTTTGGGCTGGTGGGCGGTTGCCGGGGGTTGGGTGCGCTTGCCGAGGATGGCTGGGGTGGTGTGGAGTGAGGCGGTGGCGGTGGCGGTGGTGGTGGGGGGTGCGATGGGGCGGCCGAAGAAGTCGAGGGCGGCTTTGGTGGGGGCTGTGGGGGTAGTGGGGTTGTTGTGCGTGTTGGTGCGGTAGATGGCGGTGGCGGCGCGGGAGGTGTTGGCGGCGGGCAGGTGGGGGGCGGGGACGCGGCCGCGTGCGGCGATGCGCTGGAGCTCGTTGGCGACCAGCTGGCGGACAGCGAAGCGCGAGGGCGCAACATCGCGCGAGCGCTGCGCGTCAAACTGGGTAAAGACGTCCAGCGGCGGCTCGAAGCGGTAGACGAGCTGGCCGGGCGCAGTCGCGCCCTCGTCCTCCGCAACGCGGTCCTGGACAAACCGGATATGGAGCGCATCCATGAGCGCCACCAGCGCACCAAACGTCTCCTGCTCGCCCCGCCGCGCCAGCTGGTTATTCACCGGCCGCAGCTCCGGCGTCAGAATCCGCATCAGCGCCGGCCCCAGCTCCGTCACCAGCGCCAGCCGGCTGTACTGCGCGCGCACTCCGTCCGGCAGCACCCCCTCCACCTGCGCCACAATCTCGTTGAAGGCGCTCAGCTTCAGATAATGCTCGTGGTCCGCCTTGGGATACTCGGGCAGTGCGTTGCCGACATTGGCAAACAGCAGATGCCAGCAGACAAACGACCACGGCACAAAGCCCAGCAGCTCGTGGTTTCCGTGCGACCAAATCCGCGCATGTAGGCTCTCCCCAAAGTACAGCCAGTCGTGCGCCTCCCGGTAGCGCTCCCAGCCATCATCGACGGCACGCAGCGTTGGATAGTGCTCGAAGCAGCCCTGCGCCAGCTTGTCGTACTCGTTGCACGATGTCACTTCGTGCACGATCCGGTTGATGTTCTCCTGCGGCGTATCCACCATCGCATGGTCGGCCTGCTTACCGGCGCTTGCCGAGACCGATACCGCCGAGGCCTTGCGCGACGAGTTCCAGGGCACCTCGGCAGACTGTGCATTGGAGCCTTTCATGCTCGAGGCGACCTGTTGCTTTCGGTTCTGGCGGCGGAAGAGGACCTCCCATGCCTTGTGCACGCTGCTGCCCGTGTCTTTGATGCCGAACTCGGCGCTTTTGACCGCGGCCTCGGTCAGCGCGATGTTCTTGGTCTTGGCGAACT
This sequence comes from Tranzscheliella williamsii, assembly GCA_023212725.1. Classification (NCBI taxonomy): domain Eukaryota; kingdom Fungi; phylum Basidiomycota; class Ustilaginomycetes; order Ustilaginales; family Ustilaginaceae; genus Tranzscheliella; species Tranzscheliella williamsii. The sequence continues at coordinate 26,776 of JALBYF010000109.1, forward strand.
CGAGCGCATTGAGGCAGGAGCGAATGTCGCCGTTGGTGAGCTCAGCGAGCAGCGACAAGCCACGTGTCTCGACGGGGAGTCTCTCGATCTCACAGACCTCGCGTAGACGTTTAACGACGAGAGCGGTGGCAGGTTTGTTCAGCCGGACCAGTCGGGCAAGCGGGCGCAGTGCGCGCAGCGCGGGGGCGTACAGGTCGTTGCAGATGCAGATGATGGGACGCAGCAGCGGCTTGTGGCCCTTGCGCTTCTTCTTCTGGCCGCGCGCCGCCAGCCCCGACACCTTGGCCTCGGAACCCTTTCCGAGTTCGATTAGCTTGACGAGGGCGCGGACAAAGCCGGCGGAATCACCTCCTTTGCCGCCACCTCCACCGGTGGCACCGTCAATCTCGTCGATCACCACGAGCGTGGGACGCGGATCGCGAAGACTACTGCTTTCCAAGGCGGTCTTGATTGTGTCTTCCACCGCGCCAGCGGACCGCGCGTCGCTGGCGTTGAGCTCGTAGACGTTGTAGCCGGCGTGTTGGGCGATGACGTGAGCCAGCGTTGTCTTGCCAAGGCCGGGGGGACCCGAGACCATCAGTATGCGTTCGCTCGGCCGGCCATACGGATCCTTCCACGGCGGCTTGGTGTGCAACGCGTCTGGGTCGGCACTGTATTTAGCTTGGAGATGCTGCTGCTGGCGTTCCTTGCGCATGTTCCGGCGCTTGAAGACACACTCGTCCCACTCCTTGAGCCAGCCGAGCACAGAGCGGTGCACCCGCTCATCGCCAACCAGCTCGGTGAACTTGGTGGGGCGATGCTTGTCTACCCACATCCTTGCGCTGGACGGGCTGGATCGTGCTGGCGCAGCCGCCTCGTTGTTCCGCTGCTCGGCCTCGTCGCGCTCCACAACCTCGAGCGCCTTGAGCGCCTCGACCGAGTCGAGGAGCTGATGGATAGGGCGCGACAGGAGCATAGACGCATCGACGTGGCTCATGAGTGCCGGTGGCTTCCACCCCTTCATTTTCTTTCGCTTCTCGAACCGGACGCTTTTCCCGTCAAGGGTAGTGGCGTTGATAAATCCCGCGGGGATATACTTGGGAATGGCTGCTGGTGGCGCGTTTCGTGGCGGCCTGGAGGGGCCTGGTTGTGCTGATGGCGGCGGAGACCCAAAAAGCTCCAAGTGCTGATTGCCATGGCCCTGCACCGGATCGTATGCATCGCTCGTGCTCGGCTGAGCCGCGGGCGGAAGCGTCTGCCCTCTTTGTACTCCGTATACTATTTCAGCGAGGCGCGGAGAGCCGTGTCGCGGCGACGTGAGCAGCAGGCCGTTCGACTCGAGCATGGTGGGAGAAGTAGATGCAGCCGAGGAAGGCTGCGTCGGTTGCGCCTCGGACACAGATGACTGCGAAGCCGCTGCTGCTTCGGTCTCTGCCTGCAAAAACGCTGCTAGCTCGTCGTCATCCCGCGCTGCTGTGGCATGCTGCGGGTGCTGTGCAGGCGGGGTGTGTCGGCGCAGCTCGGCCTCGTCATCCAGAAGCTGGTCCAGGTCAAAATCGCCGTCGAGGTCCATGCTCGTATCTCTCTCCTGGCTTCCTAAGTAGCCAGTTTTTGCAGCGGGTTGCAGCGCATATGCATTGAGCGCCTTTTGCACCTCGCTCTGCGAAAGGGGCGGGCTGAGCAAATTGACGTCGCGCGGAGCGAGCGGGCGAGGGTCGAAGGCGAAGAGGTCATCTGCGCACGGCACGTCCACGTCCAACAGACCGTTGCCCTCGAGAAGCATCGTGTTGACAGGCTCCGTTGCAGGCCGGATGGGTCTCTGCAAGAAAGGGGCTGACAGTGGACTAAGTGGCGAGCGAGGTGGGTAGAAGAAGAGGGTCGAGAGAAGCCAGCATTGTGATTGTAACGCCAAAAGTAACACCACACGAAAGCGTATATCCTCCGTGGCGCGACGCGTAAATGGCGTGATCTAACATCTCTCCGCCAACACAAATTCGTGACTGCTTCGCTACATTCACTCTTACACACAGACAGAGACGAGCTGGTCATAAGGACCTCGGGGTCGACGCCCAGACGCAAGAAATCCCGGACGGCATGCTAACGGGACGTTGAGTGCGGGCTGTGTAGATATCAGTGCCACTGGGAAAGAGGCTATGATTTACATCCTGTGCGAGGAGGGGCCCAACGATAAGGTCAGTATTACTAGTGTCAGAGGGTGACCGACGAGCAGCGGTAGGAATGTGTGCGCTCACCTGTATACGCCGTCTCCGTAGCTGTTGCCGTCCCAAGCAGGATGCCTGGCGCCGCCAGAGTCGCCGCGTTGGGTGCTCCTCCACCGGCCGGTGTTGGCGAGGCTAAGGCCGAGGGCCAGCACGCTCCGTGTGTCCTGGGGACGGATGATACCGTCGTCCCAGAGGCGGGCCGTGGCGAACTCGGGCTCACACTGCTTCTCAATGGCGTCCTTGAGGCCGTCCTGCTTGCTCTTGTCGCTACTGACGCTGCCCATGACCTGACTCAGCTGCTCGCCGCCCATGACGCCGACGCGTGCGTTGGGCCACATCCATAGGAAGCGCGGGCTGTACGCCCGGCCACACATGCCGTAGTTTCCGGCGCCGAAGCTACCCCCGACGATGACGGTGAACTTGGGAACGCTGGCACAAGCCACGGCGCGCACCATCTTGGCGCCGTCCTTGGCAATGCCAGAGCGCTCCGCCTTGGTACCCACCATATACCCGGTCACGTTGACCAGAAAGACAAGCGGGATCTGGCGCTGGTTGCAGAGCTGGATGAAGCTGGTCGCCTTCTTGGCCGACTCGCCGAACAAGATGCCGTTGTTGCCGATGATGCCCACATCCTGCCCCGCGATTTTGGCAAAGCCGGTGACGATGGTCTTGCCGTACAGTTTCTTAAACTCGTGGAAGCGCGAGCCATCGACCGTTCGCGCGATGATGTCCCGAATATCGAACGGCTTGCGTGCATTCTCGGGTACGATGCCGTTCAGTTCGGCGCTGTCATAGACCGGCGCCTGGAAGGTGTCTTCGGCCGCGACTGGCTTGTGCTGGCCACACTGGCCTAGGTTGGCCACCGCCTCTCGTGCCAGTATGATTGCATGCGCATCATCGAGCGCTAGGTGGTCGGTGACACCAGACTCGGTACAGTGCATCTCGCCTCCGCCGAGAGTCTTGAAAATGCGGCAGAAAGAATCATAGTAGCGATTAGTAGGCGTACGGGGCCAGCGCAAAGAGCATGGAGCGTGTGGGCCGACTTACCTCGTCATCGACGACCTCGCCGAGGGCCGCTTTGACGAGCGGTGGCCCTGCGAGAAAGATGGTGCCCTGCTTGCGCACGATGATGGTTTCGTCTGCCATGGCGGGGACGTAAGCGCCTCCGGCGACGCTGATGCCGTGGACGACAGAGATTTGGGGAATCCCGAGGGCGGACATCTGTGCCATGTTGTAGAAGATCCTGCCAAAGTGGTTCTCGTCCGGGAAGACGTCAGCTTGGTGCGGGAGCGCCGCGCCACCGCTCTCGTTGAGGTAGACGCACGGCAGGCGGTTCTCACGCGCGATGGCCTGGGCGCGCAGATGCTTCTTGACGGAGATGGGGTAGTAGCTGCCGCCCTTGACGGTGGGGTCGTTGGCGACGATCATGCACTCGACGCCAGAGACGCGACCGATGCCCGAGATGACACCCGCACCGGGCACATCGTCGCTGCCATACATCTGGTAGGCGGCCATCTTCGAGAGCTCGAGGAAGGGCGAGCCATGGTCGAGCAGTGCGGCGACACGGTCGCGCGGCAGCATCTTGCCGCGTGAGATATGACGAGCACGCGCCTTCTCGCTGCCGCCGAGCGCGAGCTTGGCATGCGTCGCATCGAGTTTCCGCACCAGCGAGTCCATGTACGCCTTGTTCGCAACAAAGTCCTCCGAACTTGGGTCAACGTTGTTCGGCAGCACGCACTGCTGCTCCTCGAACGTGGACTGCCAAGACGAGCGGTACATCCTCGCTGTGGCTGGTGCTCCCCTTGGCGCGACTGGCACAGCTTGTGCGGACGCGGCAACCAACGCGCGCAGCGACCGCCTGGTCGTAACCAACATGCTGCCTGAAAAGGACGGGGTGGTGGATCTCAATAGGGCGAGCTGAGGCGCGATCCTGCCACAAAGTGGTAAGACGAGCGGAAGGGCACAACTGTCAGTGTCGGTGTCAAGGTAACGTCCGGTGTCAGGCTAATGTCCAGTGCATAGGTGATGTCCTGAGTCAAGATGATGTTCAGTCTTGCTGTCGAGTATGGCTTGCCTGGAAGCGTCGGTCGGGCCAACTTGGAAGCCCATCAGCCAAAATGCGGGGTTAGTCGCCCCGATGCGCGACTCGACCGCCAAATGCGAAACTGCCTTTTGCCGGTCCGACGCCTGGTTGTAGATCCCGATTCCGTCCCCCGATCCCGTGCCGATCCACCTCCATTCGCCGATTCGCTGGGGCGCCCCTCTGAGACTGTCTCTAACCAGCTTGGCAAGCTTCCCACCCCCATCTCCTAACCTTTTGTGTTTAACGTTTGGCAACTGGCTGCGGCGCTTCTGCGAATGTCTACGCTGTCATTCATGAGAGCAGGTACGAGAAGAGTCGAGGGTGGCTTCCGAGGCGGGGGCCAATGTTAGGTCGTACTGCGCCTCTGCATGACAGAAATGCGGTTGCGCACGCTCCGACAGACGTTGGACCCTTACATTCATGATTGACGTGGACGACAAAGACGGTGCTGGGCATCCAAAGCACGCCGGCGACGCGATGGCGGGCACGAAGCGCAAGCGGGAGGTGGCTGAGGAGGTGGTTGAGGGGGGCGAGGTAGAGGGTGTGCTGGCGCGCTCGGTGGCGGAGCTGCGGGCGGTGGCGGAGCGGCTGTCGGGGCTGGAGGGGGTGGTCACGGCGGGGGGGTGTGTGCGATGTGGGGAGCTGGAGGCGGAGGTACGGGCGCTGGCGGCGACGGTGCGGGCGCATGAGGAGGAGCGGCGTGTGTGGCGCGAGTTCAAGGCGTGGTGGTGGGAGAGCCTTGCGCGCCGGCGCGCGCGCGACCCGGCCGCCGTCGTCGCCGCACTCGACGACCGCACCCGCGCCCTTTGGCAGCGCGCCGACATTACACCCCGCAGCCCAACCCCGCCGCCTCCACCAGCCGCGTCAAATCCGCACCCCGAGGTGGGCCACATCGACGACACTCCCGAGCGCAACCGCCTCCGACGCCGCACTATGCTCGACCACGACTGCCCCGACTGCGCCCACTTCTACGCTCACCTCGGCCCCTCAGGCCCCGCCGAGCGCGCTGCCTGCTCCCGCCACCGCTCCACCCACCCACGCGCAACAACTCCGCCCGGCTACTGGAACATAGCATTCCCCTCCACCCAGGACGCCGCCGACATCAACCGCGCCGCCCGCCACCGCTAGCATTGCACGCCCAGCTACACACCTGCTTTGCGCTAGAGCAGTTCAGCCTCTTCATCCACTCTCACCGCAATGATGCGCTGGTACCAAGACAGGCGTTGGAGCCTGGTCCCGAGTGCGTGCAGTGAAGCTGGTCATATGGACGTCAAGCTCCAGCATCGTTCACGCAGCGGCCTGTGGGCCCGCTCGAGTAGGATGACAGAGAGCGGATGCTGTGCAGTCAAGTGAATCCACATCAGGATCTGCCCCTAAACAGCGCAACCCGACCTTAATGCTACAAGCATGGCCCCCCTTCACTCTTGTGCACTCTCAGCCGCTCCATGGTCGAATTAACCTGGAGCAGTCTATGGCGATGACGAGCGCTCGTCCGCGCCGGTCTCGATTATAGTGGGACAACACCATGCAGGCAAGGCGGCTGGTTCCTTATTCGCACCACCAAGGTACTGGCACAGGTCACGGCTACTCCACGGCCGTCCTTTATACCGATGGAGCACGACGATCAGTGTAGCGGCCGCTTCGCTTCTATCAAGGAGACCCACCCTCGTCAAGTGTTTTTAATGGTGCTCGTACTCTCAACTACCTTCCCAAATCTGACCCAAAAATGGGCCACTGCTATCGAGACTATATACAAGGCGAGCACTGTCAGATTGCCAATAACACCAGCGACAAGAAGGCTGATAACGCCAGCGATAAGAAGGTCAACAACACCAGCGACAAGAAGCTAGAGTTGCCACCGCTCAGATTCAGTCCCAGACTCACTCTGCGCAGTGCACCCGCTTACAGCTCGCCGAATAGGTTAATGTAGGCGCGTATCTACAAATGCTCATCATGAGTCTGCCGACTATGAGCGGGTGCTTAGCCATCCTTCGCCAGGGCTTCACCGCCGGGGTGGAGGTGGGAGGCAGTAGATGCGTGATGGGTTTACTCAGCCGGATGTTCGTCCTCGTGCGGATGCGGCACCTCGACGCCATCCATCCCGTCGCCACCCTCATCGACTGCGTCTGTGCGGTTGTGGTAGGAGGCGCATGGAGTAAAATGTGCTCAGTGCGGTGCAAATGTATCGCTCACAAGGGCGGCATATAGTCGTTGACGCTCTCATGAGCAACCGAAGGATCGGCCAGTAGTAGTAGCGCCCGGAATGCTGCACGAACCTCCAAGAAGTCGAGGCACGGCCGCAAAGCCTGGTCCTGAACACCCCAGAGATCCAAGAGCCTGGAACGACTCTCCTGCGATCCTTCCGGTGGCTGTCTTAGCAGCATGGTACCCACTGAGGGTGCACTGAACTCTGTCTCTGTCCCTAAATCTTGCAAGAAGGGTAAAAAGCTGTATTTGCTGAGTGCAGTGTACTGGGGGAGCTCCTAGTAGTCTTGGCCTCTTAGGAAACCTGCTTGACATCCCTGTTGAGGAACTGGTGGGTGTAGTGCTGATCCTCAATGTAGTCCAGTGTGGGTTGTGCAGCCCTGGACTGCACTGCTTTGACAGGCTGTAAGACAATAGTGTTACAGGGCCCCTTCTTCAGCATGCATCAAGCTTGGTTCACCAACTAGTGTTCTAGTTGGTGTAGTGGTTTTGCTGCTGCACTATGGAGCATGCCCTTCCAGCTTGGGGCCCGTAACAGAGCCCTTCCGTCAGGGTTTGGCACGTCGCTTGAGTGACCTGCCAAATGGAGCGCTCTCAAGCGATCCACCATGGAAGAAGGGCTCGCCCATTACAATACCCTCAAGATGGTATAGACCATGTTTTACTTTACTAGACTGGAGGGAGATCCACCTCATCCAGTCTTGGAGCACTCTACTATATGCATGCAAGCATTCTTTCTTCCAACTATTCAGAGCCGAGGGGTTGCAACTTTATATGAAAGGAATGTGTAACTGCCTGATCCAATGACATGTGTTACGGGCCCCAAGCTGGAAGGGCACACTCCATAGTGCAGCAGCAAAACCACTACACCAACTAGAACACTAGTTGGTGAACCAAGCTTGATGTGTGCTGAAGAAGGGGCCCTGTAACAGAGGGTATCTCCCTGCTCAACAGGCAGCAGGGGTGATACCGATGGGCACTCTGCCCAGGACAGCACCGCAAAGCATGTGCGCTCTTTACAGTGCTGGACACCAACACCATCAGCACGACTACTGCACAACAGTGTAGTCACTACAAGCATACTGACACCACTATTGTCCTATAGCATGTCAAGGTAGCACAGTCCAGAGCAAGACAGCCCACACTGGACAGTGCTGGGGACCAGTGCTACTCCCACCAGTTCCCTCAATGGGGTTGTCAAGTGGGCTTCCTAGTAGGACAAGACTACTAGGAGCACACCCATTACAATGAACTACTCTATGCATGCTGAAAACACTAAGTCATTTCATCCATTGTGGAACATTAGAGTCATTGTGATTGTGGAGATGACCACAGTCTCTGGTTACCACCATAACCATGTCCACTCCAGAGGTCTGTAGGCTGTTCTGTTTAAAAACACACACCAGAAGTTGGACAGATCACACATTCTCATATTTGGATCTGTGAACCTGCTCCAAATTCGCACCAGAATGCTCAATCTGTATTGAATTTGACACAGAACGGAGCCAGAATTGCTGGTCATCACATTTCCTAGGACTGAGCGTTGGATTTTTCTCCACAGTTGGTCTGGCGTGTCTGGTCTCTTCTCTTTCGTACCACCACCACCTTCTTCCATCATGATGGAAAAGCCATTGTTCGACGTCAGCGTTCTCAGTGCTCACCTAGAAAGGCTCGTCGAGCAGAATGGAGGCACACCGCTCGCCCTCAGAGTTGCCAAAGAGCCTGTCTCCGTCGGCAGGGAAGGGGCGGTCAAGGTGGTTTGCGCAGTGCTCCATTCGGCCATGACATTGAACACAGCACTCACCCTTAATCATCATGCCGCTCTTTGCCAATTTCTCGGCGACGCTCTCAACCTGCTTGCATGCAAGTCTGTGTCCACTTCCTCGTCCGACACCTCTCAGTCTATGCATCAAGACACTAGTTTGGCCTTGCCTACCCGTGCTCTCGCCTTAAAATGTGCTCCAAGCATATGCACAGATGTCGACGCACTAGACTGGGACAAAATGTGCAACAGTCTCACCTTTGCACGCAGAAGGTTGCATAAAAGAAAGCTCAACAACACCGATGATGTCGCGGAAGCGAGCATCGAATCTCACATCAGGACCTTTCTGAATGTTCTCCTTCAGTATCTCTCCAGCTTTGTCCGCCTAATCCCCGCGCTCAAACACGTCTCTCTTGAATACAATGAGAGTGCAGCCAGGGTTCCAATTCTCCCGTCAACCCTGCATTTTTTGGAATTTTTTAAGGGTCCAAATAGAAAAGTACAGTGGCAATTATAAAAGCATAGGGGCCAATACAAAGGTACAGGGGCCAATACAATAATGGAGCAGTAAATACAAAAGCACAGTGGCAATTACAAAAGCACAGCAGCCAATACAAGAGCACAGCGGCAACTACAAAGATAAAGTGGCAAGTACCAGATTAGAGCAAAAAATACAAACAAGAGCGGCAACTATAAGATTGTATTTGCAGCAATGTGCTGTGGAATTTGGTCCAACATATCTCACTTCATCACCATCATGGCCACCCTGATCTGCCCACTCTGCCATTTTGGCTTTGCAGCAACCAATATACTTGATCACATCCACCGTCGTCACAAAAATGTTGCTGTTCCACCTGATGTAGCTGCAGCTGTTGGGCTTGTTGCATGTCCATGTGGCCAGGTATGTGTTACAGGATTGGGTCCTGTCACATTGTGGCAGGTCGCTCCAGCGACCATCCAGGAAGGGTCGCTTGGAGCGACGCGCCAAAACGCCCGTCGCTCGAGAGATCACCGTACGAAGGATGTCTCGGGCAACTACCAAGGCGCCTAATGAGGTAACGGGCGGAAGCCCACCAAACCCCAACTTCCACGTCAGTGTCTAGTGTCGCGCACGCTCGTGTCTACGACCTCACTGGGCCGTCTCTCGGCCGAGTGACTCGAGGCGCAGCCACTGAAAACGCCTCGCGCCTCCCCTTCGCGGCCTTCGAGAGAACATCGATCTACTTGCTTACATTCGTCTGCGTGAACGCAGCACATGGTGACACGAGTGGCTCGCTCTTCACCTTCTGACACCCCAGTCAGCTGTGCCGCGTAAGGGCGAGAGTAACTCAACGTTGACCCCCTATCGAAACCATTAACCTTTTAGCCAACCTCTCAAAAGGATAACTTACAAAAGCAACGGCTAAAAGATTCTTCGTCAGCAATTGGCACAGGCGCATACCTTCCGACCACGCACAGACGCCTTGACCCCTAGGCGGAAGCCTGCACGCCTCCCACGCATATAAGAACAACCCGTTGTCCGCCTCCCACACCTCAAATCATCCCCAAACATCCCGAGCAACACCTTACCCAAACTGTTAGAATTTGGATATCGCTGCGTCCAAGTTCTAATACAGAAGGCTGATCGCGAGATCACATGGTAACTAAATACTTCAAGTTGAAATCTCGGCTCAACTATGCAACCTCACAAGGGCAACGGACAAAGACGCTAGGAAAGCTAAAACGCGTACCAAGCAAGCGACAGCCCCGATAGCCCAAACTCCGGGTTGCACGGAGTTATGGCGATAATGGTAACCCTTATCGCCGGTAAGCAGATCTCAACGACAAGACCTCAGTATGAAACACCTGACAACTAGGTGAACACCGACACCTAGGATGCAATTGTGGCTAGGTGACTGGTGAA
>JALBYF010000011.1:0-313681 GCA_023212725.1 Tranzscheliella williamsii
CCCGGCCCTGGAATCCGCCCCATCGGTGCTCTTCCTCCTCCCTCCTCTCCTCCTCCTCCTCCTCCTCCTCCTCCTCCCCCCCCCCCCCCCCCCCCCCCCCCCCCCCCCCCCCCCGCTCCCTTGCCGCTGTCTCTGCGCTCCGTCCCCCTCATGCCTATCCATCAGAGTGATCAAATGAGCGTCTAGTGCGGTTGGCGTGTTTTGTTGGATCCGATTCCATCTGCCAGTGGGCTTTAGTTATGGACGGTAGAGCCCCCCCTAGGCCAGTCCCACTCTTTCAAACTTAACAACGTTTTTACTCCCCACCGTCTGCGGAAGTGTGGAGGCCCAACCGGAACACGGCGAAGCTTTTCTGCGAAGAGCATATGTATTTGTCAGAAGTCCATCGTGAGCAAGGCGCCTCTTGCCATCGCGGCTCGCACATCACCATCGTCTTGACGCCAGGCGCTGCACTCAGCATCCTCCATGCGGCCAAGCCTGATCAAGCAGAGGGACGTGGCGCCTGTCCAGACCTTCGCCAAGGCTGCTGCCAAGTGCTCCGACCAGGTAAGCTTCCTTCCGGCACTGTACAGACGCATCTAGTCTCTTCTGCGGCGAGCACCGTGGCTCGGTTCTTGTTTGATCCCCTTCAACCCGGTCAGCAGACAAGGGCCGCCCATGCATCTGAGGTCTAAGTCTGTGGCTGCTGACCGCACGAACCTCACTTACTTGCTTGTCGCAGGCTCGCGTTTACGGCCAGTGTGTCGTGACCAACTATGAGAATATAGAGAGGAACATGTGCCACAAGGAGTTCCTCGCTTTCAAAGTCTGCGTCCAAGAAAAGGTGAGTGATGATGCACCTCGCTGGCAGGAGACACCAGTGGCACTAGCGGGCAGTCCTCTGATATCGTTGCCACGCCACCGACCTCCCCACTGTCCCCGCAGCTCGGCCGCAAATGGTGACCGACGCCCGCCTGGAAGCAGCCGCATAGATCTTTCTTGAAACCTTGTAGTCGCGCAATCTCTGGCTTCGGCGTGCTCGGGAAGCCGGCCGATCTGGACAGCCAAACAGCTAGGTCTCCGCTCTTTGCGCGAGGAATGGCCCAGAACAGTGAGCTGAAGCGACCGGCTGCTCGCGGGTACGCTTGACACTCAAGGCACATCTTATCAGGTACAGCCATATTTGCCCGAGCGTATAGGGTTTGGGTGGCCAATTGGGGTCCGGTTTGTTGCCCTGTGGAACGCCAAGAGACACTCGGCATGCTCGGTCCTGTTTGCCGAACCGGTGAACAACGGCAGACTTTGCAATACCGACAAGACCTCGTGGCCAGCTGTTCTCGCCTCGCTATCAATCGTCGGACGCTCGCTGTACCACAGCCAAGGGGGAACCCCGCCCTATGTACAGTACTATCATATCGACTGAGTATCCATCTGTTCCTCAGCATATTTCCTAAACCCCCCTGTGGGCGTGGTCCGGTAGAGAAGGCTTGCTTTGTATTATGTCCAGCTCAGCTGCACGCTTTCTATGGTCGTGTCGGCTAACCGTTCTGGCTGTTCATGGCCTCAGGGCGGTGGTCGATCAACTGTGCCTTGCTAAAAAAAGCAATCGTGTACGTGGCTGTACTAGCACCGCACCGAGGGTATATTGCCTATATGAAGCGAGGCCGGACAGAGGGCGTGGGCGTAAGACATTGATAGCAGAGTTAGTCGCGTGGGCAGCAAATGAGGTATGGCAAAGGCAAGCTGCTGTTCTTGCTACCTTCTAACTCCGATTTTCTCGATAACGGCGAATGCGCCGACGTCGGGCCGTTGTCGACTGTTCAAGCTCGCTTAATCGCCAAGCAACCCGTATGAGTCTGTCGAAACTGGCTGTGGTCTTCCACTTGCTTTCAAACCTTCCGGTCGTGCTCCCCTGCATGAGACAAATGCTCACGTCGCATGTGCGTGCCAATACCCCGCACTTCTGGCGCTATCAGGGTGGTCTCGGAGCGCCTTATCGCTGAGTTCGCCGATACTGTGCCAATGACCAGATGATAAGCGTCGCAGCTATCATCGACGGTCGACGGGGTAGATTAGACCCGACACTGCAGCCGCGCAGCAAACACTGATAGCCGATTGTCATCGGCCAACCTCGTGGACCGCCTCGCAGTCTGTCTTACGACCGATTCGCTGCAACCACCTGCATTTATAAAACCCTCCTGCGAACTTTACCCTGATCTCCTCATCCCCTCAAACACTTAGCTCCTCTCCACCCGTCGTAACGATATTCAGGGCTGCCGCCTTGACCAGCGCGTCCAGCCGCCACCATGATGAAGCTCAAGTCGATACGCTACACCTCCCCTGCGTTCCAGGTGGTGCTGGTCTCGTTCGTGTGCTTCTGCACCGTGGGCATGTTCTCTGCCATCAGCAACCTAGGAGCAGGTGGCACACAGTCCATCACCTTAAGCAACATCACTAATGCTACGCTGTACGCGTGCTTCTTTGGAGCAGGTCTGATGTCCGGAAGCTTCTGCAACATTTTTGGCCCGCGACTTACCATGTTCTGCGGAAGCCTGGGTTATGCCCTCTACGTGGCTGCGCTATGGGTGTACCAGGAGAAGGCACAGGATTGGTTCCTTATCTTTTCGGGCGCTGTCCTGGGTCTCTGCGCTGCTCTGCTCTGGAGTGCTCAGGGCTGCATCATGATGTCCTACCCTACCGAGGCCGAGAAGGGCCGTTCGTTTAGCGTCTTCTGGGTCATCTTCAACTCGGGCGCTTTGATGGGCGGTCTTATCGCGCTCGGCATCAATCTCAAAGAGGGTGGCCTGGATGCCGTAAATACGAGCACCTACATTGCCTTCTTTGCAGTGATTATGGTCGGTGTCGCCCTGACCTGGACGTTGCTTCCACCGAGTCGTGTCGTTCGCAGAGATGGCACGCTGGTCAAGCTGCAGAAGGCGAATAGCCCCAAGGAAGAGTTCTTCGCGCTGCTGAACTCGCTGAAGAAAAAGGAGATCATCTTCCTACTCCCCATGTTCTTTGCCTCCAACTTCTTCTACAGTTACCAGGGATCCTTTGCGTTTAAAGTCTTCGATGCACCTGCGCGAAGTGTTAACGGTGTAGTCAAGTCGGCCGGCCAGATCGTGGGTGCTATCATCCTCGGCTTCCTGCTCGACTCGCTACCGATGCGACGACGCAACCGTGGTATCGTGGGCTGGGCTGTCACCACCGCCGTTGTGATTATCGCCTATTCGTGGGGAATCAAGTACCAGCTGCCCATCACGCGAGAGACGCAGTGGCCGCGCAAGATCAATTACGCCGACAGTGCGTTTGGCGAACCCATCTCGATCCTCGTCCTCTACGACATTGGCGATGCTTTCTACCAGGGCCTTGCTTATTGGATCATGGGCGCCATTACCAACGACCCGTTCGAGCTTGCCCGGTACGCTGGTCTATACAAGGCGATACAGTCGGCAGGCTCGTCTGTGGCCTATGGAGTTGATGCCGCCAGTGTGCCGTACGTTAACGAAGTGGGGGCTGTTTTTGGCCTGCTGTTGGTCTCCTTCCCCTTTGCCCTGATTGTCATCCTCGGAATCCGAGATAGCAACTACGAGGTCGAGCAGCAGGTCTACGTGGACGATGTGCAGAACGTAGCCGTGCTTGAAGACGGCGCACAAACCACTCCTGGCTTCGAGCGCCAATCCTCCAGCGCCAGCGACAAAAAGACCTGACCGGCCTTGCCTGAGCGTTTGCTTATACCAAGTCACCCTTTAGCCTCCTTAGCCTCTTGCTTCACCGGGCCACTTCTAAGATGTAATTATAGCTTGAACGGGAAGACGATTTCACTTTACTCTGATTTGTGGCGTACGCTGTTGCGCAGCATCCGTCGGGCTAGCCGACACCTCCTTTTGCCATGACGGGTGTTCCGACGATCACGCCAGCAGCTCGGCTCACCCGACAGTCGGACTCGCCCAGTGGGTATTTGGTGATGACAGTCAGGATGTCACATTCCCACACTCGATGTGATGGCCATCGTCTTTGTCTCGATATAGGTACTTAAACCGCCAGAACGAGTCATCATCCAAAGTATCGATCATGTATTCACATTCACATTCTCGTGATAGTGAAAGTGAATATGGCGGACGTAGAAGAAGACTGTGTCTGAGTCATGGGCTCACTATCACATCGTGACTCGAGGGATGACCATTCACTTAGCTTTTGGACTAAGCCGCTCCAGCCAAATGGAGCAGTCCCGATCCAATCGGATTTCGCGGGTCGAGACCAACACCTGGCTTGATCCCTCCCTGTCTCCTAGATGTCACTGGTCCTGATTTCCTCCTTCTTACCTTGAGCAGGCTATAATATGGCCATGGCTGAACGCAAACAGGCTTCGGTGTCATTGACGCTGCACGCCGCCCCAGCTCATAGACGACCTTCAAGCTGGGCATCCATCCTGCTGGCCACTAGAACAATTCTAGGCGTGTCATTCCTCTCCTACGTTCTGTTCCTCGTTTCGGATGGTCACCACGCTGAACACTTGACACATCTCGGAACCACGCAATGGAAGTCGCTGCCGGATCGCTACATCATCTGCTCTTCGCCTGCGCGCGCTCCGCTTCACGTTGAGCAATCATCATGGCGAGGATCGATCTATACGGGTGATGAGGTGGCGTTCACACAGACGCAAGGCTTCGCAGACTGTGTTGCTGTTGCAAATGGAACCATTGCCCAAGTCGGCCGCGAAGACGATGTGCTGCTGCGATTCTGTGGAGCGCATCCTGATGCCTCGCCCTCTTCCACCCCTGCTGTCTCGGCTGCGATAAAGAAGAGACGAGGACCGAGGGGCCACAAAGCAGCCCGACTCGAAAGAGCGAAGGCGCATGGCAACAGGCGCACGGCACAGAGTATCTTTGATGCGAGCTGTGATATCCGTAGACTTGGGCCTGGACAGACTCTCTTCCCTGGCTTTCAGGACGCACACGGCCATATCCTAAATTATGGATGGTCCAGGAAGGTCGCGAATCTCGTTGGGGCTACATCCGTGGAGGAGGTGGTTGAACGCCTTGAGTCATACGTTCGCTCAGACCCAGATCTTATGGCTTATGCTGCCGGTGACCACAAAAACGCAGAACAAAGTGGCAGGTTTTGGATACAAGGGCTTAACTGGGACCAGACCAAATGGTCGCCTCCTGTCTTTCCCACCGCTGCAGACCTTTCAAGCTCTTCACTGCTGCGCAAGTTTCCCATATCGCTTCGAAGGATTGATGCCCATGCACTGTGGCTCTCCGAAGAGGCGCTCAAGCTCGTCGCAACTAATGCAAAAGGTTTCCCCACCTCGCCCGAAGAGGATGACGCGCTCGATGGTGGGCTCGTGCTGCGCAACGACCAGGGCCGCCCCACTGGCGTCCTAATCGACAGTGCAATGAATTTGGCATATCAGGTGATGCCAAAATGGACAATGGACCAGCGCAAAACCTTCCTGGAGACTGCGACCGAAGGTTTACTTCGTGTCGGCATCACTGCTGTTGGCGATGCTGCCACGGACTTGGAGACAGCACGCTTCTACCACCGGTTGGATCAAGATGGTCAGCTTCCGATCCGGATCTACTCCATGTTGGCTTGCCCGCCTGGTAAGCGAAAGTGTGCAGATCTGATCACACAGACTGTTTCAGCCAGTAACACAACTAGCAAAGCCAAATTTACTTTGAGAGCGGTAAAGCTCTTTAACGATGGTGCGCTAGGATCCTGGGGCTCGGCCATGTGGCGAGATTACTCCGATAAGCCTGGTGAGCGCGGGCTGCTGCTGATTCCAGAAGAGGAGCTGAAGCCGCTCGTCAGCTACTGGCTCGAACGCGGCTGGCAAGTGTGCACTCATGCCATCGGCGACCGAGCCAACACTTTGACCTTGGATGCCTACGAGGCCTTTTTGCACACTCATCCTCAGGCTGGCGATATACGGCCTCGCATCGAACATGCCCAACTGCTACGGCCGATCGACAAGCTCCGCTTTGCGCAGCTCGGCGTCATCGCATCGATGCAGCCAACGCACTGCACCTCCGACATGGGCTACGTTGAATCTCGTATTGGCCACGAGCGCGCTGCCAGCGGCGCCTACGCCTGGAAGACCTTGCTGAAAGAGAATGCGACCCTGGCGCTGGGATCCGACTTCCCTGTCGAGCTGCCGGACCCTCTTCACGGAATCTACTCCGCCGTCACACGACTGGATGCGCAGGGCAACTCACCGCATGGCCGCAGCGGCTGGTACCCGCGCGAGCGTCTCACTCGTCGTGAAGCATTGAAGGGCTTCACGTACGACACTGCCTTCGCCCAATTTGAAGAAGAAGTGGCGGGCAGCATCTCGACAGGCAAAAGGGCGGACTTTACACTCCTTGATCGCAACATCCTTGATGAGGATGCCGTCACACCATCAATGTTGAGGAATGCGAAAGTCGACGCTACGCTGATCGACGGCAAGGTAATGTACGATCGTATAGCGGCAGCATCTGCTCTGCGAAAGGAAATCTCGAAAACAAAATCGTTCCTCACGGCGCCGGGAAGGGCGTTGCATATGGCAGATTACGTGATGAGAGCTCGCATCGCAGCCTGGAAGATGGCGAGGCCAGTCCTGTTCGGCATGGTGGCTGGTTTCCTTTTGGCAATGGGCACGGTGGCCGCCTATATGGGGTTCATGGTGACGGGAAATGCAAGCGAAGTCTACGAACACTTGTCAACGCTCGCGCTGAACGTGACGAAGCCTGCCACAGCCTGGATGAACATGGGGCTCTGGAGCGACCAGACTCGAGTACCCGACGACGAACTCGACCTGCCGCGAGCCAGCGAAGCTCTGGCCGACGCTATGTACGCGGCGGCGGGTGTGACAAAAGGTAGCAAGATCCTCGATGTCGGCTGTGGCTCTGGGGAATCCCTGTTGCTACTTCTGCGGAAATTCAAGCCGCACACGCTGCACGCCGTAACAAGCATAGATGAAGAAGCGCGGAACGCTGCTACCGCTGTGCAGAAGGCATTTGACGGTCGCGACGAGCGCAACACGGAAAAGGACCAGGAAGAGGCAAGCAGTCAGAATCCGGTCCACATCTGGGGCGAAGACATCCTGGCGTGGCTGGTACGGACGCAGAGCGACGGCGCCAAGTATGACGCCATCTTGGCCTTGGACTGCGCCTACCATTTCCGGTCGCGGGCGGAATACATCCGCCTCGCCTCGACGCGGCTGAATCCGGGTGGCACCTTAGCTTTCTTCGATCTGCTATCTAGCTGGCCGGCTCCCAGCAGGGCGCGTAACGGTGTTGACGTCGGCGAGCTGCCTTATCCGCAGTGCCCGCCTAGCCTATGGGCCAATCTGCGTCACAGGCTCAACTGTTTCTTCCTCTCCGTATCACCCGAGAACTTGTGGCCGGTGGACCGGTATATCAGTGAACTTCATGTTCAAGGCGGGTTTGACGAAGACAGCATCCGCATCAGGGACGTCTCCGCAAGCGTTTTCCCCGGCTTGTCTCGCTTCCTGAAGGCGTATGCACGCGGCGACACACCTTGGCGCGGAGGGAGCCGGCCCGTGCGCTTCTCGTTGGGCCAGTTCGCCGATATCGTCGAGCGTTGGAGCAGAGGTGGTGACGAAGGTCTGATTCGTGGCGCTATCGTGGTAGCCAAGAAGAAGTCCAAAACGTAAAAATGAGGAGCTTCGCCGCCAATAGACCATTTCATATCTAAGCGCAAAACTGTGCGGCCGTTGTCCGTTCGTGCAATCTTGGTACGGATGCCAGAGGTTCAAGGCTCAAACTAGAAGAGAAGCGCGCTCGAGTATTGCTAGATTCAAGGGGAGCAGACACACTAATGACAACGCCTCTTCGGGTGGGCTCGGTGGAAGGCTGGCGCTACGGTTGGGGTGCCTGGCGGAGGGTCTCCATACGGACATTGTTGCGCTTGGACAGGAGGCGGAGGGAGCGTTCCTGCTCAGCGGGGGACAAGGCGGACCAGTTCGCGATGCGCGAGATGGTGCCGTCCGAGTTGACGATCATCGGGCCCAAATGATCCAGCTTTACTGTGCTGCTGGTGTCGGTGGATGGCTGATCCGACGGAGCAGGTAGCCCCAACGGCGCAGCTGGCGCTGCCTCTGCAGCTGGCCCCGCCGCCGAATCCCGTGCTGGTGGTGCTGGTGCTGACGCCGAGTCTAGCGGCGTAGGCTGGAATGCATCTGCCATTGCGTAGGATGACCACGGCTCTGTTGGCAGTTGCAGAACGCTCCAAAGACGGAAGTAGCCTCGATAAAAGGTGATTGTGGAAATCAGCAGAGCTGCCGGGTATTTATGCAGGCCAAGAACAATACCCCTTGTTAGATCGCCTTTCCTGCTGTGCTGAAGTCTAGTGGAGGTGATCGAAAACGCGTATGTTGGCTGCTGCCCGTCCATAGAGAGCAACACCAACTTGGTTCTTCTTCTCGACCACGCACCTTTATCGTTCAGTTCCAGGACACAGGACGGCGCAGTAGACAGGCAGCAAGCAACGGTACCGCTCCCAGAATGTCATCAGCCGTTATGGACATCGACGTGGATGAGTCGTACCTCGATGATGCCGGCTCGTCGTCTTCGACCCCAGCCAGCCTCCGGTCGTACTACCCCAAGTTCAAGTTGCTGCACGAAAAGAAGCTGTGGTACCAGCTAACGCTGGCCATTGAGGAGTTCCTGAGCCACCCAGACTCGCAGACTCCGCCAATCCAGATCGAGCTGTATGAAAAGTTCGTCAAGCGGTTTAGCTCCAAAATCAACCAACTGCAGCTGGCAGGCACGGGTGTCCGCGTAGCGCGGCAGTTTCAGGAGCCGGCGCGCGCTCTACAATTCTTGGAAGAGCTGGTAGCCACCGTGGACTCGCCCGAGTCGCAAGATGCCTACGTCTTCGCGCTTATGGAGGCGGCGCACTTCAAGCTCTTGCTTGGCGACACCGAGGGCACCAAAGCGGCGATGGACAAGTGCGCCAAGATCCTGGACACGTTTGATTCGGTCGAGACAGCCGTACATGCGAGCTTCTACCGCGTCAGCGGCGACTTCTACAAGGCCAAGGCCGAATACGCCAACTACTACAAGAACTCGTTACTGTACTTGGCGTGCATCAACGTCGACGCTGACCTGACGGATGCCGACCGGGTGCAGCGTGCGCACGACCTGAGCATCTCGGCACTGCTCGGCGACACGATCTACAACTTTGGAGAACTGCTTTTGCACCCGATCCTCGCGTCGCTAGGCCAGAGCGAGCATGCATGGCTCTCGGACCTGCTGTTTGCCTTCAACGCCGGCGACATTGGGCGGTTCGAGGCGCTTGCACCGCACCTTCCCAAGGAGGCGATTCTGGCAGAGAACCTACCGTTCCTGCGGCAGAAGATCTGTCTGATGGCGCTGATCGAGAGCGTCTTCCGGCGGTCGGCGGATGACCGGACGATCGCGTTTGACGCGATCGCGGCCGAGACGAAGCTGCCCGTCGACGAGGTGGAGCATCTGGTGATGAAAGCGTTGAGCCTCAAGCTGATTCGGGGGACGCTGGACCAGGTCGCGCAGCTCGCGCGCATTACGTGGGTCCAGCCACGCGTGCTCGACCGCCGCCAGATCGAGGCACTCCAGCTCCGCCTCAATGCCTGGTGCGACAAGGTCGAGCATGTCTCCGAGTACGTCAAGAATCAGACGCGTAAGTCGCCCGCCATGTCCGCCGTGCCCGCTGCCCGCGTGCTCCTGCTGACCCTTGCACCCCGTTTGCACAGCCGAGCTCTTCGTCTCCGCATAGCCCCATCTGTACTACCGTCGAACCGCCTCCCACGCTGAACCGCCTGTGCAGCTCCGCCTGTGACCGTGCACATGCGACCGCACTGCCATCTTTCCCTTAGCCCTCGCCAGACGCAATCCACGCGTATCGACCGAGCGACGCATTTCGTCGCCGAGCTGTGGTCTAACCAGCAGAACGAAGCAGCCGCGGCACAAGTGCGTGGGAGGGGACAGAGAATGGACATGTCTTGAAAATACAGAGATGGATGCGAAGGAGCTGGAGGCGGAGCGAGCCGTGCAAGGGAGCGAGAAACAGGCCCGGCCGGGCCGGGCGTATGCAGAGGGACGGACGAGAGAGGCAGCGACAACGATGCAGCGTAAGTGGACGGCTAAAGAGCGAGGTATGCAGAGGCGGGTCTGGCAGTGCGAGCGGAGTGGCGGCGTGCGCGCGTCGAGGAGTCGAGCGAAGGGCGAGGGGAGCTACAATACGACGCACTTGCACGAGCCGGCGTCGTTGGAGATGTTCTCCTTGGTCTTGCTCTGCGAGATGGCGCCGCCGGACGAGGCGCCGGTGCTGCGAACGAGCATGGCGGCGCGCGTGGCAGCCTCAAAGACCGCGTCCACGCCCTGGTTTTTGAGCGACGAACATTCGTGGTACGAGCGTGCGCCGATCTGGGCAGCGACCTGCTTGGCGTGCTGCTTGTCGACATAGTGTCCTTCCACGGGCTTGCCCATGGCAATGGCATCTTCCCTCAGATCGCGCTTGCAGCCAACCAGCAGAACAGGCACCGAGGGGCCACAAATGTGGCGCACCTCCTCCATCCACTTGACCTGCACGTTTTCCAGCGAGTCCGGGGTATCGATGGCAAAGGCGATCAGGATGACGTGTGCCTGGGAGTAGGAGAGCGGACGAAGGCGTTCGTACTCCTCCTGCCCCGCGGTATCCCATAGCGCCAACTGGACCGGCTTGCCATCCAGACGGATCTCAGCGACATAGTTTTCGAAGATGGTGGGCTCGTACTCTTGCGGAAACTCACCAATGGCAAAGACGCACAAGAGACTCGTCTTGCCGCATGCACCATCGCCTACAATGACAAGCTTTCTACGGATCGCTGCAGGCGCCATACTGAGAAAGAGCAGCGGCCCGAGGCTTCAAACGACCAAAGGCTCGCGAACAAGACGCAGTGCCGTGTGTGGGTTGGCTCCGAAGCGTCGGCTGGCACCTTGCTTGTCTGCAGCCGGAGACGGGCTGGTCTGGTGCAAAAAGGGATGGATACCCAAGGATCGACTTTCGAGTGCTAGAGCAAAGGTGTAGGTAGAGAGGGGTCGAGGGGACGAAAGGAATGCTAGTTTGATGAAGGCGCAAGCAGGGAATGGAGCGACGCGTTTGAGACTGGACAAGGTAACTATTAATTCTCTTACGAAAGGCGGACGCTCGTGCTAAGTTCCCCTGCAGCTCTCAGCCAAAAGAGGAACGGGATCCGTGGCGCTGACGAGCAGAGCTGCGCCTAACTATAGATCGATGCACTCCCAACGAATCACAGAAACAGTCACCATGTGGTTTAGAATGTTACGTCGCTACGGTGATTTGTGTGAAAGCAATGGGTTTGTGATTATGATTGTGATGTGGATCGGATCTTTAGTGTGGGAGCGGGAAAGTCACGGCGCGGGTGTGGGTGGAGAGCGGCTTGACTAGCCTCCCCGCAGACAAGACGGCCAACCCACCGGGCGACGTAGAATGAAGCACCGATCCAGTTGTCAGTGCTGGAATGCCAAATTGGGATCTCGAATGGCACTTTGAGCGATAGTTTGCATTCATATAACTCACTCGCGCTACCACTCACATACTCACACTCCGATGTGACTGTGAATAGTGACGCTGGCCTGCGACTGTGGCTGTGGCTGTGGACTGTATGGACTGTGACTTGTAACTGTGGCAATTTTGATCGTGGTTGTGAACTGTTGGACTGTGACTGCTGCGCTGTGATGCGGGCGCGTCGGCAATCCGAAGGATCACTGAAGAGCTAATTACCTTTCGAGAACAGTTAAGTGGAGGTCAACCCATCACATCTCGTTTGCCTCGAACATGGTTTTGTCGCACGAGTAGTTGCAGCGCAGGCAAAACTTTCTTCTGCCACACTGCCGGCTAAGCGTGCTATGCGTGCAAAGCGTGCAAAGCGTGGAATTTGTGTGGCTCCGATTTTAGAATTTTTATGGATTCGGCGGCGGCCAATTTCTCTTTTGCTACAGTAACAAACGGAGGCAACCATTCCTCGGCTCATCATCCTTTACCTTCGTCTCCCATCTTACCCATCCATCTCTCATACAGTGCGCTGCTCCCCCGGCGCCTGCATCGCAAGCACATCTGAGCACTTTGTGGGCGAGAGCGAGAAGCCGGTTCTGAACTGACCAGTTCACATATAGGGCTTTTTAACGCTTCTCGATCGGACGTCCAACTTGCCATCGGTGGCCATCATGATCGCGAGGCAAGCAGCATTGGTGCGAAGGGTCCCCTCCTCCTCTTCCTCAAGATGGGTGTCGCGCCATTCGTCTGCCTCGGCCAGCTTCAGCTCACATTCCATACTGAGCCAAGCGAGCCCAGCTGCGGAGCTTCATCATGACCACCATGACGCCGCTGTTTCTTCGTCCTCAACAACGCCATCTTCCGCCACCGCCTCTTCCTCTGCTTCAACCGTATCGACCACCTCATCGCAAAGAGGTGACAGGCGCCACCGTTTCATGCCATACGCTTTCGCCACAGGCTCCCCCTTCACAAGATTACCCACGCCGCTACCTCCAGACGTTGCTGAGAGGTCTGCCAATCTTCGCAAGCAGCTTCAGCCCAAAAACAAGGTCGGAACGCCCATCAGCACTCCCACACCCATCCCACTAGACCCTTCCATAGCCGGCATCTCGTTCGGCGACCTCTCCGGTCTCACCATGACCAGTTCGGATGAATCCTTCTACCCCGCTTCCAAATCCGTCGAATTCATTGGCATTCTCAAGGCCTGCCTCGGTACAGGTCTTATCAGCAGAGCACATAAGGTTTTCACCGATCTACGCAGTCAGGCTGCTGCCCGTTCCAGAGAGCGATGGGAACTCAAGAGGCGACTCGCCCAGGGCATCGTCGCTCAAAATGACTGGCAGCATGACCTCGGCCAGCTTAGCGAATATGAAACACCTCTTGAGGTCTGGACGTACAACTCCATGCTGCAGGCTTACCTCAGAAAAGCGTATCAGGCTGAATCCTTGGAAGGCACCGCCGAGTGGCTCAACAGAGCCTGGGATCTGTGGCGCGATATGGAACAGTCTGCAAGCTCTGGGCTTGCCGATCAACCCCCTTCGCCTGATCCGTCCCCAAATACGGCCACATTTGCCACCCTAGCGCGAGGCATCGTCGCTTTACAACGCTCCGGGCGATATCCATCTTCTGCGCCGGCACTCGATGACCTGATCTTGTCTGTCAAGCGATCCCAATACGGCTTTGACAACATTCTCACTTCTTCCGCCTTTGATCCCGAGTACATTGATGATCTGGAAGTCCATGGTCCTCTTGGCTCGAAGAGCTTGGATCAGTCTCGAGAGGGAGAGGTCGATGCGCAGCTTGTCCTTCGCAGCTTGACATCCACTGCTTCTCAGATGGGCGAGATTGCGGTAGTCAAGGAGCTCGAGACTGCTCAGAGTATCCTTGATGGCCGCAAGGTACTTTCCGAAACGAGCGATGTCCTTGACGCGGAGGCGGACCTTCTCCGCGACATGCCCGAGCTTTCCCCCGTCCTAACCACTTCAAAAGGCAGCCGTCTTGGCAAAGACTTGACAGATAAGCGGGGTGAGATGCCCTTCAACCTGGCCGCGCTGAAAGAAAATCTTTCCATTGTGCAAGAGGCACGCAGAACAATCGCGGATCCTTACGAACGTCAAAAGTGGCTAGAGCACAGCGCCCTCGAAGCAGCAAGACGTAGGTTGGAGCATTCTGCAGAGAAACTCGAGGAGCTAGGCTTGCAGACCACTACGGCGCTGCAGTCCAAACCGCTTCAAACATGGATGTGGGACTGGTACAACAAATTGCAAGTCACTCTACAACAGGACATCGACCGCTTGAGCAGACAGTCCGAGGATTCGCGCCTTGAAAGCAAGGCCGTCCTGCCCCTCGAGCAGCAGATCCTTCCCTTTTTGCGTCTGCTACCCGTAGCCAAACTCTCTTTGGTCACTATCCTTGAGCTGATGCGCATGTGTGGCCATGGTGGCGTCTCCGACGGCATGAAGACTACGCGTGCACTGCTCCAGGTCGGTCGAGCAATCGAGATGGAGTACCACTCCGAGGTGGTCCGTAAAAACCCTCATATCTTTCAGAACGCGCATACCGCTCAAACGGCACTTCGCAAAAAGGGCCTTATCGACATTGCTGCGCGAAGGGAGATCAAAGCATGGCAGGAGCAAATGGATGGAGATGGTGTCATGTCCTCTATTCCCCGCTGGACCCAGACGGTACGGGCGCGCGTTGGAAGCTATCTGGTCCAGCATCTCATGCACGTTGCCACTGTGAACCGGAAGGCCACCGACAGGGACGGCATCCTGTGGGAAGAGGATCAACCCGCGTTTTATTCGACCTATCAGTATCTAGGAGGCAAGAAGCTCGGTGTCATCAAACTCAATGAAGTCATCGCTAAGCGACTTGACAAGGACTCGATTCAAGAGACGCTGCATCCGCGGCATCTTCCTATGCTGGTCCCACCTAAGCCTTGGACCTCTCACGACTCGGGCGGATACTACTCGGTTCGCCAAAGCGCCATGCGATTCAAAGACAGTGCAGAGCAAGGCTCTTATCTTCGCACAGCCTCCGACAACGGTGATCTCGACACTGTCCTCGCCGCTCTTGACGTACTTGGAAACACCTCCTGGAAGATCAACAAGCCCATCTTTGATGTCATGCTTCAGGTTTGGAACTCCGGCAAGGATATCGCTGACATGCCACCAGCCGAGATGGAAGCCCGCGAACCGGAAAAGCCCGCCGAGTACGATCACGACATCAAAGCGCGCTCGATCTACCTGCAACGGCTCAAGCAGTGGAATCAGCAAAAAGCCTCTAACCACTCGCAGCGATGCGACGTCAACTACAAGCTCGAGATTGCTAGGGCGTACGTGGGTGAACGATTCTACTTCCCTCATAATATGGACTTCCGCGGCCGAGCATATCCCATGCCTCCTCATCTCAACCACATCGGCAACGACCTGTGTCGAGGTCTTTTGATGTTCGCCGAAGCCAAGCCGCTCGGAGCTGTCGGTCTGAAATGGCTGAGGATTCATATCTCCAATGTGTTCGGTTATGACAAGGCCAGTTTTGCGGAGCGAGAGCAATTTGCGATCGATCACGAGGCCGACATCCGCGACAGCGTGCAGCGTCCTCTGGATGGCGACAAGTGGTGGCTCAAGGCGGACGACCCTTGGCAGTGTCTCGCTGCTTGCAACGAACTCGTGGCAGCTTTGGATCACCCTTCCGGTCCCGAGACCTACGAATCGTGCCTGCCTGTTCACCAGGATGGAACCTGTAACGGTCTGCAGCATTACGCTGCCTTGGGCGGTGACTTGGCCGGCGCCAAGCAGGTTAACCTGTCCAAGGGCGACCGACCCGCAGACGTCTACTCGGGTGTCGCAGACCTTGTCATCAAGATGCTGGAGGAAGAGGCCGCCAAAGGAGAAAGATTGGCCCGGATCTTGCAGGGCAAAGTCACCAGAAAGGTGGTCAAGCAGACAGTCATGACTACCGTGTATGGCGTTACCTTTGTGGGCGCCAAGAATCAAGTGATGCGACAGCTCGCCGACCGTGGTGACGTACCCGCCGAAGATCTCTTCGCGTCTGCAAGCTACCTGGCCAAGATCATCATGTCCTGTATCGGCAACCTTTTCACTGGTGCCCAGAAGATTCAGGACTGGTTGAGCCACTCTGCTAAGCTAATCGCAAAGTCCATCCCCCCGCAGCGACTGGAAGAGGCCATTCGCCCTTACCAGCCCTCGGCGGCTGCTGTTAGAAGGTCGGAAGCGATGGGATTCTCGCGAGACCCTGCCAAGGCGGACCGGATCATCAAAGAGCAAATGACTTCGGTAATTTGGACCACCGCCTTGGGTCTCCCGGTAGTCCAGCCCTACCGCAAGACGAAGAAGCGTCAAGTCTCGACATCGATGCAGACAGTCTTTATTCATGACCCGCTCTCCAACTCTGAGGTATCTCCGGTCAAGCAGGCGTCGGCTTTCCCGCCTAACTTCATTCACAGTCTGGATGCCACACACATGATTCTCACCGCGCTCGAGTGCCATGCAGCCGGCCTAACATTCGCCTCGGTGCACGACTCGTACTGGACCCATGCTGCGGACATCGAGACCATGTCAGACATGATTCGCGAAACGTTCGTACGTTTGCATACACAGGACATCCTGCATCGGCTCCGGGAAGAGTTCCTCCAGCGATATGCCGGGTACAAAGTGCCCGTCGTTTCGCTGCAGAGCAGCAAGAAGCGACGCGGCGAGGGGGACAAGGCTGGCGCGGCGGGAGCCGCTGCACCGTCGCCCTCGGACGCTGTGTATGTTTTGCCGGAGGAGCAGGTGGCCAAGCTGAAGGGCGAGACGGGCGACGTGGTGCTCGAGAAGCCCAAGAAGGCTGACCTGGCAGATGAAGATGCCGACGGTGATAATGACGCCGACGAGGGTCTCTCCGAGCTCAGTGCCGAAGACGATGGCGACGCGCTCGACGCCGCGGCGGCGGAGGCCGAGGAGAGCGACATCATGGCGCCCAAGACAAAAGCCAAGGCACCGCGCAAGAAGGACCAGGACTGGGAAACCAAATTCAAGGCAAAATTCGTCGACCTCGCCGACATCCTCCCGCCGATCCCCGCTAAGGGTTCTTTCGACGTCAACGAAATCAAGGGCTCGCTCTACTTTTTCTCCTAGTCTTCGCAAACGAGCTCGACATTGTTACCATCCCAAAAGCGGACCGGCGGACCACACCACAACCTATGTCATGGTCGCGTGCTGCCGCACAGGAGCGCAGACGCAGCAGCCGTTACCTTTCCGCATCTCTTTACTGTAATCGCATGTATTTCACGCATCACATCTCATCGCGGCCATAATGTAGCATCATTTATCATTCACAACGTCCTAGGAGTCGCATCCTCCGCGCATCGTGATCCCGGCCTACGGCAGTGTCGCCATTTGTGTCCCTAGGATCAGCAAGACCGTTCGATATGACCGCAAGATTTCCCATGTGCCACAAGAAAAAAGGAATCAAAAGAGAACAAAAAGGAGGCCGAAATTGCTTCTAAAACGAGTGACAGCGTGTTAAGTCGGCAAAGACTAGCGGTACTTTGTCGAAAGCCGGTTTACCCCGTACGGCCGGGGCGTTCTCTATCCTCGCCCTGCTTTCCCCGACTAGATCGGCAGGCGTTGAAAGGACGGAGCCGGGCACGCAGCACGGCTCGGAAAGATCCTTGTCCGTCTGCCGGCCGGTCGACACCAACGATCCATGGTGCCTCGTCCGTATTGAATAGAACAGCGGTGCCCATCAGGACTTCTTGCTGCGGCGCAACCTGACCGCCTTCTCTCGGCCGATGCGCCCAATGACTCGTCCAACCCAACAAAAGATGTGCGCGAGATTGCCAATTCCAACGGTCTGACTGATCTTCCGTGATAAGGACGGGTGGAGAAGAAGCGCGGTTTCATTGAGCGGCCGCACACCAAGGGGAAGGCTGGAACAGGTATCAATCAATTCAGGCGGCTTGGCGGGTGTATGTGGAGAGGTGAACATGTAATTTATGACTGTAGCGCGTCCGATAACACTTCAAGCGCAGACCAGGCGGAACTCGTAATCCGTGTGACGCAAACCCTTAGCGCAGAGTAGTAGAAGCAAAAAGAACATCGGGGCTGCGCTGCGTTCGGACCAGTCCACTTATTTGCGGCGGATCTGAGCGCAGCTACAAAGTAACTTTTGTGATTACTGAGTTTCGGCCTGATCGATTTGGGTCGATCTTCCGGCGCCCAATCCTCATCGTCGCTGAATCTGGCTGCGCTCAGTCAGTGTGCCCGGCTCCACCATGCCTGCACAGATATAGTTTCCAAGCCCCCCTCCCTTTCCTCCGCCACCACCACCATCTCCCGCCCATAGTCCATTCGTACTATAGCCACACTCCCATCATGTCTCAAATCAGCGTTGGTATCAACGGGTAAGTATACGCCGGCTCTAGCTTTCGCGGGTCTCCCCTTCTCCACTTGCCCACAGTGCCAGTTCCTGTGCCTCACCTTTGTCGGGCTCGTCAACAAATTGACGTCTGGCATCGGCGGCACTGGAGGCACTGCAGCCATCTTAGGCTTAAGTTCATCTCTTGCGCCTGGCAGCATCCTAAGGGCTGTCTCTGCACGTATCGGAAAGGTGGACCAGAAATGCTGATATGGCCCTGATCTATCTTCTCCATCTTACAGCTTCGGCCGAATCGGACGAATCGTCTTCCGTAACTCGGTTCTCCACAACACCGCCAATGTTGTTGCCATCAACGACCCCTTCATTGACCTCGAGTACATGGTCTACATGCTCAAGTGTAAGTTTTACAGCCTCTTGCGGCAGGAGCGCAGATGGGTCGAGCCAGTTCTGCGCGACCGCGAGCGGACGGAGATTGGCAATGCGAAAATGCTTGCTTTATGATTGTGTCGGTAAACTAACCTCTATTTTTCGCCTTCTGTTCTGCAACCGTCTAGACGACTCCACCCACGGCACCTTCAAGGGTGACATTTCCACCAAGGACGGCAAGCTGATTGTCAACGGCAAGGAGATCGCCGTCTTCGCCGAGAAGGATGCCGCCAACATTCCTTGGGGTAAGGTCGGTGCTCACTACGTTGTCGAGTCCACCGGTGTTTTCACCACCATCGACAAGGCCAGCGCCCATCTCAAGGGTGGTGCCAAGAAGGTTGTTATTTCTGCCCCTTCCGCGGACGCCCCCATGTACGTCTGCGGTGTCAACCTCGACTCGTACGACCCCAAGGCTCAGATTGTCTCGAACGCCTCGTGCACCACCAACTGCCTTGCTCCCCTGGCCAAGGTTATCCACGACAAGTTCGGTATCACCGAGGCTTTGATGACCACTGTTCACGCCACCACTGCCACCCAGAAGACCGTCGATGGTCCCTCTGCCAAGGACTGGCGAGGAGGCCGAGCGGCTGCCGCCAACATTATCCCCTCTTCCACCGGTGCCGCTAAGGCTGTTGGCAAGGTGATTCCCTCGCTCAACGGCAAGCTTACCGGCATGGCCTTCCGAGTTCCCACCACCAACGTCTCCGTTGTTGACCTGACCGCCCGACTCGAGAAGGGCGCCACTTACGACGAGATCAAGGCCGAGGTCAAGCGAGCCTCTGAAAACGAGCTGAAGGGCATTCTCGGTTACACTGAGGACGCTGTCGTCTCGCAGGACTTTATCGGCGACACGCGCTCTTCCGTCTTCGATGCCGCTGCCGGTATCGCGCTCAACAACAACTTTGTCAAGCTTGTCTCCTGGTACGACAACGAGTGGGGTTACTCGAACCGATGCCTCGACCTCCTCGTCTTCATGGCCCAGAAGGACCAAGCGTAGGTAAGCAATGTCCTCCTGGCCGCGGCGCGCGCCCAACTCGGCTTGCCCACATAGGCTAACCACCTTGCTACCTTGTGCTTGCGCGCCACAGAGGAGCTTCTCGACTCTGAACGAACCATGTCTGCGTCGCTCCACGGCTGTTGCCCGTTGTTGATGTCTCATCCCGCTTTCGGGTCTGCGACTACGAAATCTTAAGTCCCCATGCCCATAGATAGATTCCGTGGTTTGTGTTGATTGGTGTTCGTGTTCTGGACAGTGGGTGAGGGGTTGACCGCGGTTGCCGCTCGGCGAGAAGCCTTACGGGGGTAACCCGTATGTGGACTTAGCAGGATTACTTCCGAATACAGATTTGCAGTGTGAGTGTTGAATAGCCGCGGAAGAAATCTGACGTGCATAAGAGCCGTCATCAGCTTGTCTTCCTCCCTAAACCCCCTCCTCCTCCACCGCTACGGCCGCGCCTGGTCCAAGTACGCCGTCGACCCTTCCGGCAGGTAGCTCAGCCCGCCGCCCGCGCTCTGCCACAACTGCCGACCTACGGCGCGCACGCCCGCACTTTTACTTGAGCACGCAGCCGCGAAAGGCTCCGGTCTACGCAGACTGTCTGGGTGTGTATTCAGGTTCCGTTGCTGCATGGCGAGATGCCGGGCTGCCGGGCCGGCGTGGCGATCGCGCATGGGCTGGGGTATTGTTGCCGCCGCCCTTTTCGGAAGGGGTTGCCGCGTATGGTGCTGCGATGCTCAGTGCCACTTGCGCCACTCGATGCTGTGCTCGGCGTGCACCTTGGTCAGGCGGTCCCAGTAGAAGGACGGGAGGTGGACGACGAACCTGCGGAGGCCGGGGATGCGCGCCAGGAGGGCGATGGTGCGGGGCAGCTGGACGTGCGGGCCGGCGCCGAGGCCGTCGAGGTGGGTGACGACGGCGACGGGTGCGTGAGCCGGCAGCAGCGTGCCGGGGCCGTGATAGATTATGCTGGTGTCGTCCGGCAGCTGCAGCTCCTGGCCGATGTGCGCGAAGTGGAGCTGGCTGAGCGGGCTGATGTGGCTCAGCCGGCGGTAGTCGCCCGCCTCGGGCAGCAGCGTCGCCGCGGCGTCGCGCCGGTTGGTCACGCGCCACAGGCACCGCGGATCATCGAGGTCGCGGTGGCACAGCCCGTTAAACGCCGAGACGCAGTCCGGGTCGCCGACCACCGGCGTGCCGAAACAGTACGCGTCCCGGACCGCCACCTGGTCCTCCCCCGCCTCGTCGCGCCCAAAGTCCGCCGGCGAGCCGAGCGCGCGCGCGTAGAAGAGGCTCGCCAGCGCCGCACCCAGGCTGTGTCCGGTCACATAGAGGTTCACCTGTTCGCGCCCGGTGCGCTGCCGGATCTGCGCCGCAATCTCGCCGATTCTGTGTCGCAGCTCCGTGTACGGGAAAGCCTCAGCCGCGCTGCCCAGGACTTCCGGGAAAATCTGGTTGAAGAAGCCCCAGTGGACCTTGGTGAAGCCGGGCAGCCAAGCACGGCCATCGGTGTAGTCAAAGGTGAAGTCGATCGCCCATTCTTTAAACTCGACCGGATTGGTGCCCTTGAAAGCCAGGACGATGAAGCTGTGTACCGGACTCCAAAAGGCACCACACAGTGGTGACGTGTTGGTGGCGAGCTCCGAGATGCTAGCGTACTGGAGCCCCCACGCCTCGGCCACTTGATAGATCTTCCGGTCGGCAGACCGCAACCTCTCGTACACTTCCTCGCCTGCTTCGGTAAGTTCGCCGTTGTCGTCCAGGATGGAGTGGTTGCCCTTGTGCGTACGTATACAGGCCTTGGCAGCTTCGTGTAACTCGCCTACGTGCCGCTCATAGACGAGAGCCGAAAGCATGAAGAGGATCTTGCTGATCTGCGGCGACCGAACGGCAATCAAAGGGCGTAGAACAATTCAGCACATGCCCCCACGGGAGTCCTGCATTACATCCGAGGATGCTCACCTCGAGGTCGAAAATACGCCTGCGATCTGTAGAAGGATGCGCTGATGACTGGAGTGGATTTGACATGGTCTCGAAGGCCGCCTGCTTGATTGCGTGGTTCCTTGGATCCGCAGCATAGTCAAAGATGGCAGGGTAGGCTAAGGTCGAGAGGCTTGCCTGGTTAGTTCTTCCGTCAAAAAGCATACGATGCGATGCGGCCAAAAGCACCTGGCACTTACCAACATTGCCAAGGCCGACGCCCTTTGTCTGTGAGTAGGAGCGCCAGATGGATTGGACGAGCGGCAGTCTCCAGACCGCACTGCATCGCAGAGCGACATGAGACGTGGCAGGTGTCTGTGGTTAGACTGGGGCACCGCAGACAATGAGGGGGACAAACCTACCTGGCTAATAGAGCGATGAGAAGCAGGATGGAGCTGCCGATGGCGAAGAAGACGGTGGTAAGGACGCCAGGAAGGTCAAGGACCAAGTTCGGCAGACTAGTGAGTGTCTTCCACCAGGTGCGGGGGAGCCAAATGAAGAGGTAGTAAGACAAGTCGTCCACCGTCTGCCAGAACCAGCTGAGCACGCCAGAGCCTCGATGGCAGGCATCGGCCAGGGCAGCTACCTGTCTCCTCCGCAAGATGTCGCAGAGAGCATCATGCTTCTGCAATCGGGAGTGGCCTGTAGGAGCTGGAGCAGGGTTGCCAGACAGCGGTAAGCTTCGTTCGCTCACTTTGGTAGCCATGGCGAAGTGGATTGCCCGGGCCAGTACGGGCGAGTCAAGGGTTGGAGCTCCTTACTGTGCCGAGGCGCGGAGCGCGCAAGAGGCGGGCTAGACGGTGGTCGCAGAAGCTTGTTGCGTGAACGTCCGGCTCCGGCTAACAGCAACGCCCC
Source organism: Tranzscheliella williamsii (assembly GCA_023212725.1). Classification (NCBI taxonomy): domain Eukaryota; kingdom Fungi; phylum Basidiomycota; class Ustilaginomycetes; order Ustilaginales; family Ustilaginaceae; genus Tranzscheliella; species Tranzscheliella williamsii. The sequence goes on from JALBYF010000011.1 coordinate 22,166, forward strand.
GCATGAGACTAGCGGAGAGAGCGACGATCGATAGAGAATCACACGAATATATATATGGGCGAAAGGAAAGACACGGCAGCCCGGCTTATCGCCGCTATGTTCAGGCTGTGACAATATGGCATGCAGGGTCTCTCTCCAAAGGGCAGAGGAAGGCGGGGAAGGGATTGATGCGAGGGTGGCATTCTCCCATAATCACTAGTCACATTCTCCCACGCCAAGCCACTCACCTTGGATGTGACCGTATCCCATCGCTCATCGCCGCACTTGTTCGCCAATGCTCTTCTGTATCACTTTGGCACCAGGCCAGAGAACCGCAAGGAGCAACTTGACCACCGTTGAAGCCACAAATCAGAACCTTGCGCCAGATTGTGATTTCTCCCCAAGTGTCAGTCAAGCCAGTGCGATCGAGAGTTGGTGAAATGCGGCAGTGTCCGCCTCCCACAGGTCACCAAAGCAAGCTCTACAGTCTGTACGGGAAGTCATCCAGCGGACCGTTCCGTAGCCTGCCTAGTTCGTGGTACGCTGTATTCGAATCAAGTCGCCGTTCAAGCATCCAGGCCGCAGCAAACAACAACGTACGCTTGTTAAAGCCCTTATCTTTGCTAGCATAGTAGTAGCGGCGCTATTGGAGTCCCAGGCCAAGATTCGGAGGGTTAGAAGGGGAGTATACCCTAATTCAGGCCAGTATGCGATACGAGCGCCACCGTGCAGCGCTTAGCTTGGTTGCACGGGAGCGCGGAGCAACGGTGGCAACTCCCGCCCGGGAACAGTATGAAGGAATATGCAAGACGCTGCGCGGTGGATGACCAGCCGCCTGACTCGTATGTTATCTTTTGGGAAGCAGCTCAGCCTCACCAAACGCGGTTGCCAATCCTCGCGATCCCCTTCAGAGACGATGGCGCGGTCCCAGATTCGACCTCAGGCTGATCTACCACTCCAAGCAAGGTGATGCGCGGAACTGTGACGTATGCCAAACGGAACATCGTTATACGCTAAGCTCCGGTCGGTCAGTCATTGTGCTGTCCCATGAGAATCAAGCGACAGCCGTCCGCAACGTTGAGGGAAGTGGGTGAAATGAAGCGATGCGAAGGGGGGGGGCGATGCATCACTGATAACAGCTTTACATGCTATATGAAGCTGTGGCATGCCTATATGGAGATGTGGCATGCTACATCCGGTACTCGCAGTCTTAGGCTGTAGCTTGGTGCTCCTTGTCCTTTTGCCGTCCTTTTCTCTTCATCTTGCGTTCCATCTCAAGGAAGGCCTTCATCGTGGGATCGAGGTCGCCAATCACGCGGTCCACCTCAGCCTCGGCTTTTTCGCGCATGTCGCCCTCTTCGCCTTCGCCTTCGCCTTCGGTGCTGGCGGCGTGCGTCGGGTAGTCACCCAGCAGGTCTGGTCTCCATTCGTTTGGAGAGACGGGTGGCGACATGGCGAGCAGCTGCTTGCGGACGGATGAGAGCCGCGCGTGGAAATCTTCCAGGTCTTCGGCATAGATGTCGTACGTGCAGTGGGCGCAACCGGACATGCAGCATTCCTCCGGGCCCGGCGGTGGCGGCTTCAACGGCACCGCGATGCCGCGTATCAGCGTGGGGCGCATGGCCGCAGCCGTGTCGTGGCCGTTCTCGTCCCTGGCGAGCAGCGGCGACTCGGCCGTTTCCGAAGACACTTCGGCCGGCACCACCCTGCGCTCCAGGTCGATGTGCGCGTTCCCGCTGCCAGCCGTGCTAGCCGGCGTGTCCAACATCGACGAAGACGCCGTCGGCATCGCACCCAGCGACTCGACCGTGCCACCGCCGTGCGTCGACTCGCCCGCCCCATCGGCATGGAGGACCACCTTGCTTCGCGGGAAGCGGGCGCTGAGGTTGATCCCATGCCTCCGCGCTCCCCTCTCCCTGACCGCGGCGAAGGCGGAGTGGAACCGGCGCCTCTGTTCCGGCGAGCTGAATGCGCCAGCGTCGGATGCATCGGTCGGCGTAGGCGCGGGTTCTGGTCCGAAGCGGTACCCCGCCTGAATCTGCTCGAACATGGCGCGGCAGCTGACGTGTGCCTTAAGCCGCGCGCAGAGCAAGAAGGCGCCGCTCAGCTTCCGGTTCAAGCTGTACGTCTCCTGCGGTGGAGGCGTCAGCCGTTCCCGCAGCATGAGCGGGATCTGCGCCTTGACCCGGTCCGTGATCGTCTGGCTCTCGAACGGGTACGGATCCGGCGCGTCCGCGCGAAACGGCTCTCCCAGCGCAATCATCGAGTCGACGTGGGCCCGTTCCATCGCTGCACTCTCCTCCCCGGTCAGGTAGCCCACCTTGCGGCTCCACTCGATGCACTTTTCTTGATCGCCCCGGATTGCCGCTCGCAACATCTGCAGCCAGTTGTCCATAAACTCCTTGGAGTATTCCCTGGTGGCGCCAAAGTCAATCAGCTGAATTTTTCCTGTCTGTTCGTTGAACAGGAAGTTCGACCAGTTGGGGTCGGTCTGCATCAGGCGGTACCGGAACAGCTCAGACAACGAAAGATTGAGGATGGACTGACCTATGCGGTTTCTAGTAGCCTGTGAATAGCGAGAGGCCATGCTGAGCGGACGTCCGCGCATCATCTCGGTGGTCAGCACCCTGCCGGTGCAGAGACTGTTGACGACCATGGGCACCTCGAACTCGTCCGAGTCGCGCAGCACGTCACGGAAGCGACGCCCCATCTCGGCCTCTCTTTGATAATCGCATTCGTCCTTGAGCTCGCGTCCCATGACGCGAAGTGTGTTCTCGAGAAATAAGCCCTTGGGTAGGAGCGCGGAAGCGGAGACCAGCCAGCGCAGATACGAGAGATCCGATTCGATCGAGTCCTGGACACCAGGAAACTGCACTTTGACCGCGACCTTGGTACCAGCGAGTGCAACATCGGGGAAGTCATCACGCAGCACGGCGGAGTGCACCTGGCCGATGGAGGCGCTTGCAAACGGAACATCGTCGAATTGCTTAAAGTGACGCTCTCTCCAATCTGCACCGAGCTCCTCGCTCATCACCTTGGTCATCTGCCATATCGGCATGTAGTTGGCGCTGTTCTGCACGCGGAGAAGGACCTGCTCGATTTGGGGCGGCAGCAGCTTCGTCTCCTGTATGGAGAGGAACTGGCCCAGCTTGAGAGCAGCGCCGCGCATTGTCGAGAGCTTATCTACCAATCTAGCTACGTTCTGCTCCGACATGAAAACGCTCGAAGGTGCCCCGTCCGGCCCTGGCGAGGACGAGCCTCGGAGGAAAGAGCCCGCAGCCCCAAATGCGAGGCCAGCGCCCAGACCGCCGTAGTGGAACAGCCTACCTAGCCGTGAAGACGGGACTTTGGCTGCTTTGAGCGGGGCTTGCCTCGATTCCTTGACTGCATCGTACTCATCCGCCAAATTCACGAGCGGCGTAAAGGCCACCGCGATAGGCGGCGAAGAGTGCGACTCGGTTTCGCGACTGCCATCGGTGCCTTCAGGTGCCACGCTCTCGCAGCTCGAAGTTGCGGATGCCGCCGAGGGGGGAGGGCTTGTAGAGACGGCTGTAGAAGGCTGGCGAGTTGCAGTCTTCTTGTTTGTGATAGCTGTAGGAGATGCTTGTGACGCTCCCGCAGGCTGAACGGAGGATGCAAGATCTGACGGGATCGGATCTAGTGTGGCGCCTTGCGAGTCCTGAGCTTGGCCGTTGACGACATCAGCCGCTGCCACAGTTTGCAGAACAGCATCGACATGGTCAGGCTGAGTAGGAGCTTGTGATGCGAGCGTCTTACTGGGCCATGGTCTATACTCGTTCGCTTCCTTCGCATGAGCCGCTCGTTTTGGCTTTGCAGGTGCTTCCTGTGCGGTAGCTATGTGTGCCTCCGCAGCGGGCCGTTCATCTGGTAATCCAGAGCCATTGACTGGATCTTCTGGCTGCGGCCGCGCCTTTGCCGTTTGGGTTGGCCAGGGTCTGAAGCCATTGCTCGAGCTTGAAGCTGCTGCAGCACTCGGCGGCACAATGACGCCGCGGACGATCTGGAAGAGTGCTGACGCCACCGCGGTAGCATCTCGCAAAGACGACCTGCTCATGGTGAACTGAGCCTCAACAGCCGCGTGAACCCACTTACGTCAGCAGCGAGAGCTGCGAGCGTTGGAACGATACTTGCTCCCAAGCCGTGTACTTTCTAGTCGGAGGCCATGCCTAGAGCTGCTTCCCCCGCTTGGGTGATGATGTTCTGGATGCAATCACAAATCACTTTCGGCCCAGGATGGTGACAGGCCCAGGCGGATCACGAACAAGGTGACAACATCAAGAAGAAATCACAGCCTTGCCTCAGGAAAATCGTGACAACCTCCACTCTGACATTCACGCTCTTCGACTCACCTCCTCCCTCGACCTTTCTCCTAATTGTGAACTGCTTTTGAGACTGAAGCTGTGCTAAACTAGGCATGCAAACGAGCTGCAAAGCGGCAGGGCTTAATCATGGAAGGAGCTCAGTCGAAACTTCCGCTGTCCAGTTCTCAATGTAGAACTCTTGCGCTTGTAGCCGACTGTGCTAAGCCAGTGCTGTCTTTGGTAGGGTTTCGGGTTGGTCCCGAGGCCTGGGAAATCCCGAGCTTTGAAACCCATTTGCGTGTTGAAGTCGAGAAAAGATGCTGTATACAGAGTGTCCTGATTTAGTGTTGCGAGCCCTCATTGCTATCTCCATCCTTACTCTCCATCATAACATCACATTCGAGGCTTTCGGCTGGTCCTAGTCAGCAACGGCACGTTTCTCCTCTTCGCAGTTCGCGCGCACCTTGGCTTGGACGTGTGTCCTGCGTCCGCAGCCGCAAGACCGCGCGCATCTTTAGCGGAGTGGCCGAATGTCAAACCAACCCTCTTCGTGCTCGTGATACCGAACGACTTGATGTGACTGCCAATAGGGGCCCGAGCTGAGCCATCATGTTGCATCGTGTCCGCACTTGGCGCTGGTGCCTATCCGTCGTCATACTGCTCAGCTGCCTGTCGAGCGCTTGGGCACAACAGACACCCACACCCACCTCCAGTTCCGCATCGACGACCACTTCAGCAGCGCCAACACGCACAACCACAGCCATCTTGGATGCTACGGCGGCTCCTGTAGCGCTCAACGACTCCGTCATTGTGAGGTCAAGGGTAGACCTGGGATCTGCTACGGGTGCCTTCTTCAACTTCACCGTCGAAGCCAGCCGCTACACGGAAGATACAGATACCGTTCCGCTGTGGGTTTCCGTGTCGTTATGCTCGGGTCCCGCGATTCCACCTTATAATACCTCCAATGAAGAGCTGCTTGCTTCGTTGGACAAGTCTGCTACCGAAGCCGAGCGGTCCACCTTGGTAGGTCTGTACCTTTCGAATGACGACGTAATGCAGCAACCTGGGCCTGCCAACGTCAGCTCGCTCGATGCGAATAGCATTGGCTACGCGCACGGCGGTTGGACTTCTGTCGAGACGGATGTCCGGCAGAGCAGCGAAAACAGCTCAGAAACCATCTGGATCGGTGTATGGCCGCCACAGGATGGTCGCTCGGCTGCTGCGGGCACATTCCAGTTCCAAATCGTTGCCAGCACCCGTGCAAAGATGGAGGCGGTAGACTACACTAGACGGCCACGGCTCGAAGACACCGACGGCAACAGTGCCCTAGTCTCGTCTTTCAACTACTCTTCCACTTCATCACCGAACCTTACTGCAATCGTTCTTCCCACGTTCGGCAGGTATTCGCTTCCCGATACAGGGTACTTTAACTCCTCTTTCTGCGCCATCGCAGATGCATGGTTCAACATTCGAGATACCAATCAGGACATCGCCGTAAACAGCAGCGAAACCAATCGTGGTACGGCAGCCAACAAGGTTGACGACTCCCGTCGCCAGTTCGAAGTTGTCGGTTTGGATTCCGGCACCAATTATACTGTGTGGCTTGTGGAAACCAACCCGGTAAACAATGATACGAGTATGGGCTTGACGTCCACACTCTTCCCGTCGATCAAGATGGTCACCAAGAGCGCTGAAAATTGTAGACTGGTGTACGATCAACCTTTTTGCCCTAATGTTGCCTATTCCATCCCGGTCAGTCCTTCGGTCTCCACTGTCGACGCTTTGACCGCCATCGAGGGCTTTGTCACCCCTCATTACAACAATTTTAGCGCCTTGATCGATACTTTTCCCTGCGGCGACCCGTACTTTGGCATGTACTCGCACGTACAGACTTGCTCAAGCTGCAAGCGGTCTTACCGGGACTGGCTCTGTGCCGTTGCGATGCCTCGATGCACGGACATCGTCTCGGACAATCAAACTCGCGCCTCGCAAGACGGCCTCGAGCTGACCGGCGCTCCGTCGGGTTTGAATACAGATCTGTTGCCGTATATCGTCAACCGAAACCTCTACCAAAACTTGGAGGGTAACTCCACCGCGTTAGTGCCATCGCGGCAGCCTTTCATCGACGAGGTGCTTCAGCCCGGGGCGTACGGGGAGCTGCTGCCGTGCATCTACACTTGCTACTTTGTCGAGCGGACATGCCCACCACTGGTCAAGTGGTCGTGTCCGATCTGGGACGTCAGCGCGCAGCGCGACTACGGCACGTTTGCGGACAGCGGGCACCACGGTATCGGGGCGGGCGAGAACGGCGGCGCCGGCGACGATGGCCTCCGCTGGGGCGGCTACCAGCGCTACATTGCCACCGACGGCTTCGGCAACGCGTACTGCAATGCCATGGGCGTCGACTACTACCTCCGCGAGTCGAACCCTGCTGTGCGGGTGAATGTACCGCCGGGGTTCGCTCTTCTAGTGACAGCATGCTGCGTCGCCTTCCTGCTCTTCACAGTGTAAACTTTTTTCCGCTCCGGCTCGGCTGATACGGACACTAGAGGGCCTTATGCCCTCGATTTAGGTTCCCATCTTATCTGCGTTTCCCCCATAGAGACATGCACTGGTCACATCCCCACACAGCATCAGCAATTTTTGTTCGCATGTAATGGTCATCATCTGTCATCAAATATGCTAGAAGGTCCATTAAGGGGGAGAAAGAGTGTGGAAAGACAGCAGTGGTGAGAATAGCGGCGAGTCGGATGGGGCTATAGCGCCGTAGCAGGGCACAAAGGTGAATGCAGCTACACAACCATTAGCGGTGGGCACGGAGGGCGCGGCCGCCGTACTTTGCGGCTATCTCGTTGTAGCGTTCGATTGGGACCGGCTTGCGCATTAGTCTGTTTGCGAGCCTCTTGAGGGCGGCCCACCAGCGCGTGTAGAAGGGGAGGGCGGTTCTGACGGGGTGCGCAGTTGCGGATGGCTGAGTGGTAGAAGGTCGGTAGAGCTGTCGGATGCGTTCTGCCTGCTGTTTTGTGACGCGCAGCTCTTGTCCTGCCGTGCGCCTGAGGCTGTCCTTGGCCTTCTGCACGTTAGCCTTCGGCCGGAAATGTTGCGCCACGAGGGGGTGGGTTCGTTTGATGAGCGCTGGCCTCGCCCGCTTGGCTGTTGAGGTCAGCGCCTCAAACGCATCCCCCAGGAGTCCCCAGGGACCCCCGAGATTGCTGAGAGGCGGGAACCGCACAGGCGCGCCGCCAGAAGCGCTTCGAGGAGCACGGATCGCAGACATGTTCTGCCGATGGTACCATGCCTGCCAGCCCGCACTGGCCGTGTTAAGACCACGTGCAAAGCCTTCCGGAATGGCGTAAGTATCACGGTAGATGGGGAGGCCGAGACACTGCACCAGAAGCAAAGACACAAAGGTTATGAGCTTCACCGGCCAGATAAACGTCACCATGGTGCCCGCAAGAGAGGTCTTAAACGCGCCGGGGAAGGAGAAGCGGGTAAGGGACCAAAGTGTCGCTACGTGTCATGCTTGGGACATCAGACTGCAAGAAGGACCATGTGCAGGCCCGACGGCAGAAGGCAGCTTTCAGGGGCTCTTCCACAGCCGCACCCACACTCTAATTAGCGGGTGGACGGAATCACCTCCGGCGCAGGCAGGGTTACAGTTTCGATCCACCACTTCATCTCATGGACGCTTACCGCGGTTATGAGCGTTGCTGGCCAAAGAACAGAAGCTACAACCATGATCTGGCATGTGGCGGAACCAGCAGCATACTGTCACCAGCAGACGTGTACGGGACTTTGAGCATCCTTCATACTATTCTCATCGTTCACGGAAAAGTCTTGTGCACAGGATGCTGTTGCCCGATATGGAGGCGGAGCTGGACAAGCGAAGGCAGAAGGGTCGACCGCCGCAGTGAGCTGCTCACCCGTGCGAGTCAACACTTGCAGCCGACATTTAGGTAGCGCGTCCGAACTGCATCGAAAATGCATATACTGCGCAGTCTCTGTTACATAATTGATTGACAAGGCTTTGTACCCAACTCGCACGTCAAAGCAGCTTGGGCGATCCATGGTGTTCGAGACGCAACCAAAAGTGTCGAAACGGCTTCGATGGCAACGGTGGCCCAAGCTGGTAGTGCGCCGGCCAAGCAACCCTGCCCGAGGATGCGCTGCCGCTCAGCTGAGCAGTGGCATTCACGCAGCGCCGACATATACAAAAAAATTCTCGACGTTGGTTGTCAATTCAGCCGGGAAAGGCTACCGCGCAAGAAAAGAGCCGGACAAAAGGCATACGCTGATAGTAAGGAATACAAGCGCAAGAATTAATTCAATGCGGATGGCTGTATTCCACCCTTTTCTTCTGACGAGTGGCGGCTATAGACGACGTGAGAAGAGTATAGAAAAGAGTCAATTTCGAAAAGAAGCGACTTGGAAACGAATATCGAATAAAGAGCATAATGTATTCAGAAGCAAAGTATTACGGCAAGCAGTCAGCAGCCAAGCCACGGCCGTAAGACCAAAGGTCAAGTGAATATGAGAAAATGAGTATAGAAACGAAATGAGTGTAAAAACGAGATGAGTCTACAGAGGAAATGAGTGTAGACTTAACTTGGCTTGGCTCCAAGCTCGATTTGGCTCGAGCTGAGGCTCTGGCTGGTTACTAGTATGTGAATGAAGTCGAAGTGGAAAGCTCTCGATCAGCGGTCAGTACGAGCAGTGACGAGCTCCTTCTTGGACAGGCACCCTATCTCCTCTTCCATCCCCTCCATATCCGTTCTTTCTTCATCCGTTCTTCGCCACCGACAGATACGTCAGCACCACCTCCCAGCGGATCGACATTCTGGCTCACGCGGCCCGAATCGATTGACTTTCGTAGTGGCCAGGTACCGTCTTTTGCAGAGCGCTTTGTCGGCTCCCAGCACGACGGCCTCTCTGTTTTCTCTGCGCCTTTCGTTGCTACCGCTGATTGGCGCCCGTCGCTAGCCTTGTTGCGGCCTCGTGTGCAAGGCTTGCCTAGACATTCTGTCTTCTACGGTTTGTCGAGGCATTGAACCCTGAGCCAAAGCAGGATAGCGAGAGGCGAGCGGCGGACTGTATTACGAGGCGCTCGTTTAGAGTATTGGCTACCCGGCCCTACCCACCAGCTGACATTGAACACGACGACGTTTTATGTCTCCTCTTCGCATCACGTTCTCAATCCTTTTCTTGGCTTCTGCAAAGGGAAGCATCAACTGCGCTTCCGCTTCTGCATTTTATAGCCTTGTCGACTTGGCTTCTCTGCTTTGACATATTGCCTCTGTGCATATTGACGCCACCTAGCTGTTCTCTTCGTCACTGATTCCTCGCATTGCGGTTCGTTGAAGAGATGGCCAAGTCAAAGTTGCCTCGGTCGTCTCCAGCCGCACGGCCTGTTTCGGCGCCACCCAACAAGCCTGCTTCTGACGCTCAACAGCCACAGAGTCAGCATGCGCAAGTTCAATCTGAAGATCAATTTACAAGAGCGCCGATAGCTGGCGCATCCACACCACCTCGTTCAGCATCTCCCGTCTCCCACCACGATGCTGACAGTGCCGCTCTATCTTCCGCCAAGAAGAAAAAGAAAAAGTCCAAGGCCAAGGCCAAGGACATGGATTACCTCGATGAACACGAGTACGACCTACAGGCTGCTGCTGCTGGTCTAGGCCAGCGTCCACGCTCTCCCGCCTCGCTCGCCGCCCGAGCGCAGGCTCAAGCCCAGCTCTTGGCAGCCGCCAGCGAACTCTATCGCCGCATCGAGGGTGACCCTCAGGGTATCCCCGATGACGACGCCTATTGGACGTCTCTTCCGGCTCATCTTAGAACCTTTATCCGCAATGCTTTGCCTCTCGGTCAGTTCCCTCCCGCTGCTCAGGCAGCGCTGGATGGTAATCCCAACGACCCCAACAACCGCCATGCTTCTACCCAAGCGATGATCGCTGTCGCTCAGCAGCTGGCGCAGGCCGCCCATGCCTCTCAGAGACATCTCCAACAATATCCGCCGGGCACTCATCCCTATCCTCCTATGCCGTTCGACCCTTCCATCTTTGCGGATCTCGCCCTTCATCCAGATCAGCCTCTTCCTCTTCACCCACATCCCAATGCTGGGAACGCTCATTCCGCGTCCAACGGAGCCTACCAGCAGTACGCTTCCAGCCCCAATCCGCCACCGACGCAACCGCCCGTCGAACCGCTACCTCCTCCGGTTGTTCTGTACGACAATTTCGAAGATGAGATCGACCGATACAATGATGATCGCGACGATGGCGTAGATTATTACGACGACGATGACCTGGACGACGATGAGGCGGTAATCGATCGCCAGGGAAATGTGCTACGCACTCGCGACGGCGTCTGGATTGAGAATGATATGGGACACGCGCGTCGGCCAAACGGCAATGTGGCCCTCTCAGACGCCTTGAGAAACGCCTCGAAGAACAACAAGAAGAAGAAGAAAAAGAAGAAGGGCGGCAGCGGTGGCAACGCTGTCGATGCAGAAGACGATTTGCACGACATCGAGCCTGAGCTTCCACCAGCGCCCAAGCCAGTGTCGGGTCAACACCCCCCTTCTACCAATGTTTCGTCGGTCAATCGCAGCTCCAATCCGCCACCGCCGAGCTCACGGGCAGCTGGCAAACAGCCGATGACTTTCAGCTCACACGGAAAGACGCCCGCAAGGCCTCCTAACGGTGTCGCGGCGCCGTCCAACTCGGGCAAACGGTCTGTCTCTTCTTCGACACACGCGCAACCTAATCCCTCTAGCAACAATGCCAAGATCTGGTCCACCAGCTCCGCCGAGGAGCGAGAACGGATCAAGGAATTCTGGCTCGGACTGTCCATGAAAGACCGACAGAAGCTGGTTCAAGTGGAGAAGGAGACCGTGCTCAAAAAGATGAAAGAACAGCAGAAGTTCCTCTGCAACTGCGCTGTCTGTGGCCGAAAGCGTTCCGCCATCGAAGACGAGCTCGAGGTGCTTTACGATGCGTACTACGACGAGTTGGAGGACTACGCCAACCATCAGCAGCGCTGGGTCAGCAGTGGCGGTACTATACCTCCGCCTCCCGGACCAGGCCCTTTCCCGGGAAGCGTGGCTCTGGACGCCAGTGGTGCCGTCATTGGTGGTGACCCGCTCCCCAAAGCAAGGGTGCATGGCAGGGATGCAAGACACACACACGCACACCATCACCATGGTCAGCAGCGGAAGGCGCCTTTGCATCCAGAATCCTCGGACGGCTATGACGACGAAGAGCTGGATGATGATGCCGATTACGACGATGAGGAGGACGACGTCGAATACGACGACGAAGAGGACGAGGACGACATCGACGTGGACCGGGAGAGGGCCCGCGATGATTATGCCAAGCGTGCTTCCGTTCCCCCAGCGCGACGCAGGGGCAATGTCGGCGATGTCAACGACTTGTTCGGCCTCGGCAGTAGTCTGACAGTCAAAGGTGAGTATCCTGCCGCAACGTCGACCACCAAAGCTTGTTCTGCAAGGAACACATCCAATTCTAACTCGACTCACCTTTTTTCTCCTTTTCACCACGCTGTTACTCCTTGCCCTTCCACTTTTCTCGTCACTGCATACCATGCGGCTCAATGCCTCTGTTTTTCCCGGTGGTGCCTTTCCTTGCCCGTTCCTGCCAGGAGGTATACTGACGGTTGCTGACGACATGCTCAAGAATGATGGTCGAAAGTTCCTCGAGATGATGGAGCAGCTTGCAGAACGCAGAATGCATCGCGAGGAACTTCTCGGAGCGGAGCTGGCTGCTAGCGATGACGAAGACAACGACCATCCGGACGACGGCGATGACAACGACGACCCGGAGGACGAGGAGGAAGACGAGGAAGAGGAGGACGATATCCTTACCGACGAACAGCGCATGGAGGAGGGACGCAAGATGTTCCAGATCTTTGCTGCTCGCATGTTTGAGCAGAGGGTGCTCGCCGCCTATCGCGAGCGCGTCGCACAAGAACGTCAGCTGCAGCTGCTTCGCGAGCTCGAGGAGGAGGAGGACACCGAGAAGGCTCGCGAGGCTCGTCGCATGAAGGAGAGCCAGAAAAAGAAGGACAAGAAGAAGGCACAAAGGGAAGCCAAGGAGGCTGAAAAGATGAAGAAGGACCAGGAAAAGGCTGCTGCCGAAGCCGAGGTCCGAGCTCAGTTGCAGGCTCAGCGCGATGCCGAACTCAAGAAGCAGGAGGAGATCCGGCTGAAGAAGGAGGCGGAGCGCAAGGCTAAGGAAGACGAGAAGGCCAAGAAGGACGAGGAGAAGCGTCGCCGTCTTGCCGAGGAGCGCGAACGCGAGCAGGAGCGAGAGCGCAAGAGGAAAGAAAAAGAGGAGAAAGCGAGGCTCGAGCGGGAAGCGCTGGAGAAGGTGAAGCGCGACAAGGACGAAGAGCAGCGCAAGGCCAAGATGGAACAGCAGCAGATCCAGCGAGAGAAGGCGGAGAAGGAGCGCAGGGCGAAAGAAGAGCAGGAGCGCAAGGCGGAAGCGGCAAAGAAGGAGAGAGATGGCAAAGCTCAGGCTCAACGCGAAGCAAAGCAGGCAGCTGCTGCTGCGGCTGCCGCGGCCCCGTCATCTCGAACCGGCGTTGCTCAAGCCACTTCTCCTGCCAGCTCCCGAGCGGCTCCATCGAAATCTGCCAACGCCTCTGCGCCGTCGACGCCTGCTCGCGGCCCTGCCAGGAACGGCTCCGTGCCCAACTCACCTGCTGTGGCTCAGCCTCCTGTCAGGCCAGCTGGTGGAGGCTCCCGAGGCCTTCCCGCACACAAGCCAGTGACTGCGGTTACTTCTGGAGCCAGTACAGCCGCTCAGGCCTCTTCCACACTTCCTGCACCTCCGCTGGGCCTGCCTCCCCGGCCCTCGACCGCTGTGCTGACCCCGTCCGCCGCGGTTACGCAAGGCTCCTCCGTTTCGGTGGCCGCCAACGCCGGCCTTCCTCGACCCCCCGTCAACTCTGGCGCGTCTTCTACCATGCCCTCCCTCGGCTTTGGCTCCATCGGCTCCGGCTCTGGCTCTGGCTCCAACTCTACAGCCACTGGGCCGGCCAGCGCGCCCTCCGTCAAGGCACCGAGCGCCACCACTTCACCCAAACCTACTCAGCCGTTTGCAACAGAAAAGTCTGCCCTGCCGGCAGTGGGCCCTGCGCAGCAGCTCTCTGGCTCGTCTGGATCGCGCCTATCGGGAGCGTTTGTGCAGCAACCAGGGCTGGAGGGGCTCCGCTCACCTACGCAGCCCAACGGCATGGCTAGCAACCTCACACTTGGCAGTAAAGCCCCGATGGAGTCTGGATTGCAGTCACCAAATCTCGGCATGACTCCCGGCCTAGGCTCCCTGGCGAACAATCTCGGTTCGCTTAACCTCAGCGCGGCCGTGAACATGCCCGGGTCCCATGGCGCTGGTAAACCGCAGCTGTCCAGCATGGAGATTGGGAGCGGCCACGGGCTTGGATCGTCGGTGCAGAGCCCCGGTCAAACCGCCTTCTCGCCCATGGTGGGAGGCGCCGATTCCATGCGTAGCCGCACAAGTTCGCTGGCAGATGCCGACCCGATGGCCGCATTTGCGGGGATGCGACCTAACTCGTCGCTCTCACAGAGAACTGGCTACCGTCCGAACCCGCCGGCGCCCATCGGGCCCATCGGTAGGCCGAAGGTGATGGACTCGTTGCAGCATGATGATCACGGCGGCCTGATCGGCAACGGTCGGTCTTCTAGCAACGCCAGTGGATCGGGTGCCGCCAGCCCCAGACTGCCGGAAGGCATCCTCGGTAGCTCGGCGCTGGGCGGCGACGACGACATTATTGATCCGAAGCCGCGTAGGACTAGCAACACGATCCCGATCGGGGGTGGAGCCACCGGCAGCAGTGTCGGCGGCGGCAGCTCCTTCTTTGGAGGACTGGGCGGGTCCGGAGCGGTGGGTGGTGGCTATGGCATGAGCGCCTCTTCGCCGTGGAATGCGTTCACGGCGACAGGCGCGCAGCCCAGCCCTGGACCGATGTCGCCTGGCTTCAGCAACGCGTCTGGGCCTGGTGCGCTGGGCTCAGGGATGGGTGCGGTGGGATACGGGCTCTCGCAGGGGTCGGGGTCCGGCACGATCGGCTCGAACGCTGCTGGGCTGTCCAGCCAGCCGGATCCGTGGTCGCGCGCGCAGACCAGCTGGGACCGTGCCCGGTTCGCCTTTGAGCAGCCGGGAGGCAACGGGGTTGCGCCTGGCGGGAACATGGGCGGCGGCATGCACGGCGCGGCGCACCAGCCGCATCACGGCCTCGCCAACCCGGGCCACCTCCAGCTCGGGCTCGGCCCTCCCCAGCCCCACACCCATCACACTACCAACCCGATGGGCTCCTTCGGCCTCGCCAGTGCCGGCCCCAGGAATCTGTTTGGCTCGCCTGCCGCCCCCGTCCATCCCGGCGCCATCGGTTCGGCGCTCTCGCCCACCTCGGCCGCCTCGCGCCAGGTCGGCGGCGGCCACGACTAGGCCGCCCCGTCTGCCCCGTCACATTCTCCCAGCACCGCCCCTCGGCTGTACACTTTTCACTGGCTCTCGTCGGCGTGTAACAGAAGTCTGATCGCTTCCGTCGCGCGTGCCGCCCTTGTCTGTGCCCTGAGCTAGCCATTCGAGCTCGGAGCAAGCCGCGCGGTAAGTCTATGGAGGTGCACGGGGGCTAGTGTACAGGGTCGCGGGCGGTCAGAAGCCGAGCGAGGCGCGGAGCTCTTCCTCGAGGCCCGCGGTGGGGGCTGCCGAGGAGGGGGAGGGGGAAGGGGCCTGGTGTTCTGGGTGGTCGCCGGCCCTGCGTGCAATCTCGGCGAGGAAGGGGGGGACGGGGTGGGTGGCGGGGGGGTAGTCGAGGGCGAGATCGTGGAGCTCCTGGGTGCACTTGGGGCAGCGGCAGGGGCCGAAGCAGTAGTCGCGGTAGAGGAGGAGCTGGCGGCGCGCGAGGGGGGTGTCTGGATGTACGTAGCTGATCAGCAGTTCGTCGGCGGGGGCGATGGGGCGGGTTGCGATAGCGGCGATGCGCATCGACGCGAGGCGGCCGCGGGCGGGCACGTGGCGGATCTGTACGTTGGGCGCGCACGAGTGGTTCAGGCACGCATGGACCGCATAGAGCCCGCCGAACTTTTCCATGTTGATGTTGGCGCGGCCGAGCAGGCGGAGCAGGGCGGGGGGTTCGAAGAGGGCCTTGATCTGGCCCTTGCGGGCGGGGACGGCGTGGAGCAGCGCGAGGTCGACGTGCGGGTGGGTTGCGCGTGCGGGGTGGTACGGGTCGAGGGCGGCGGCTAGCGCGGTGTGCGCCTGGGCAAGGGCAGCCTCGAATGCGGCGCGCTCGACCGCCCAGCCCGGATTACGAGCGCGGCGCTCGAGCTCCGACACGGTGGCGAACGACGAGAGCCGCGCGTAGACCGTCTCAAAGTCGCCGAACGCTGCGAGCAGGTCGTCGCCGCGCGCGCGCTGGTTGTGGGCGGTGAGCGTCGAGAGGAGGCGTGCGAGCGCGCGCGCGACCGAGTGCAGGCTGAGCCAGGACTGCGCCTCGATCAGCTCCATCAGCGCGCCCGCCGCCGGGTTGAGCCCGGCACACAGCAGCGTATGGTGCGTCGCCATCGCCGCGCGCTGGCACGCACTCGTGCAGAACCGGTACCGACACCGCCCACAGCTCTTGACCGCCAGCGCCACCGGCGCGCTCGAGATCGGCAGAAAACACTGCGCACACAGCTCGCCGCTACTCACCTGCCCCATCGCCTCGCTCGGCGGCGTCGCCACATACGCGTCCTCGGTGAACAGCACCTCCCCCTCCCGAAACGCGCGCGCCGCCACCAGCCCCTTGCCCTTCACCGCATCAAAGTACTCGGCGCGAATCCCCTCGGGCAGCGCCACAGCTGTGTCGATGAACGACTTTGGGATCGCCTGGTCCGCCTTGGACTTTTTCTTCTTCTTCTTTGCCGCCGGCGTCGTCGCTGGTGTGGCAGCCGTCGCCGGTAGGCCGCTGGGCTCGGGGAGGACGCCGCAGCTGGTCAGCGCGCTGCGGAACTTCTTGTCCGAGACGCCCGACCATCCGTTCTCGAGCTCGAGCGTAGCCAGCAGCCGCGGCAGCTCGGCGGCGTCGAGCGCAGTGGATGCTGAGGAGCGCGCCGCGCCGCACAGCTTGGTCTGCACCGCCGCGACAATATCGGCTTCGCAGGGCACTGGCATACTGGCGCGCCTACACGATCGCTAGGTGGCCGCCTGGATGGCTGAGTCGAGTGACTTCGTGATGGAGATCGCGCTCGTCGGTGCCGCCGATGTCGCGTGATGTTATGCTGGTCCTTCACATCCACCCACTACAAAATCACGATGGCTAGCGCCAAACAAGCACAAATGCCAGAAAAAGAGAAAAAAAAGAGAAGAAAAGTGCGATTCTGCCTCCGACATCCGACACCGGCCAGCTACTGCCCACTCCACTTAGTCACGTTGCCTCCTCGCGGTCATCAGCTTGCAAGGGCAGATGGGACTTTGCTCCAACAGGATCTCCTCTTACGCTGCAACTACACGCGGCCTTCAGCAGTCACAGTAGGGAACAGAGATCATCGCATGAGACTATACTACACAACATACACGGCAGCCAATAGCGAGGGAAGGTTTGTGTTTACACTGGACTTTAGTCCTGCGAAACAGAGGGGCCGAACGCGAAGGGATTATGGTTAGCAAGGGAAGGCTCAGGGAGAATGTCATTTTCACCGATACTCACCCATCCATTTGCGGCCTCGCCTTGCGGGTTGGCCTCGGCGTCCTTATCGGCTGCGTTCTGAGCGTCGTCAGCCGCGTCCATGTCGCCGGCATTCTTGCTGTCGGCTTGTCGGTCTTCGTCATGAGCATCGCGGCCGTTGGCGGCTTGGTCAGCTGCGCCGTAGCCATTGTCGTTGCCGTTGCCGTTGCGGTCAGTGTTGTCTACCATGTCTTGATCGTGTTCGCAACCACGCTCCCGGTGATCGTCCCGCTCATCGACCACGTCGTCGGCTGCTCGTCGAGACGAGCTGCGGCGGCGGTCTTCGGGGTAGTCGCCGGTCTCGTCCCTTCTGGGCCCGGGCGATTGCTCGCGTCGGCGCGCGGCACGCAGTCGAGCACGTTCTTCAGCGGCTCGGTCGGCTTCCTCTTCCTCCTCCTTGCTCAGCTTTGGTCGGCTGGAAACGGGCGGCACGGAAGAGCGCGATGGCGGCGGCCCTCGGTCATCTCGGCCACCTCGGCCGCCGTAAGCGGGAGGGGGGGGCGGGACGCCAGGTCTAGAAGGACCTTCAAATCTCCAGTTCGCGGACGGAGCCTGCTTGGCAAACTGGATCGACAGCTGATGCCTGCCAAACGACATGCCGTGCATGTTTCGGAACGCAGCATCGGCATCGCGCGGGTCCTCGTACTCTACGAACGCATATGGCGTCGCAGAAGGCGTCTTCAGCGCAGGGATGTCGCACCGCACCAGCGGTCCCTCGCGCTCAAACTCGTATGCCAGATCCTTAGCCCGCATGGTAGGTGGGAAGCCAGCTACGAACAGAGTGGTAGGCGGAGCCCGCCCACGATCAGATCTGGATCCGCGGTCTCCACGGTCTCCACGGTCTCCACGGTCTCCGCGATCATCACGATCGTATCCCCGATCACCGCGATCGTAACCTCTCTCGTAATCGCCTCCGCGAGAAGACATGTTGGATGGCTATCTATGGGTCTGGCGATCGAACCGCGTAGGGTAGTAGGAGGCTACACGATTTTAAGGCGTGCTGAGGACAAGTCGGATCGAAGCAAAAATGGTAGAGTAGAGGCTATAGAAGATGGCCTGTCGGGTCAGATGGTGGCTAAGAAGAAGATGTCATCATCAGCACACCGAATCTTGTCGAAGAGAGGAATGAAAAAAAGTCGCGCTGCTTATACCCATCCGCTCAAAGTTAACTTTTAATCCACAGCCAGAAGAATTCAACACTACCGTACCTTCTTAATGATTTTCTACTGCAAGCGAAAACGATCGTGCAGGATCTTTGAATGCGACGTCAAAAGCCGAGCCAGAGGTCCAAGCACTGTATCATTCTTATTCCCAACAGGACTCTTCCCGGACATATAATAGTGCGGAGGTCTGGTTTAGGTTGCTTCTATGGCGGCCAAGTGGCCTACTTTCCCCCTTCCGCGGGCCGAAATCAATACGCTGATGGCCATTCAGTGTTCTCAGCCTCACTGTACGAATCTACGCAATCCTCGAAGACCATGTTGGCCACAGACGGGTTCATCACAACCGTGCCGAAACGGTCCGCCTTACTCGCAATCGACACCGGTTTGCTGTTGGTCAATTGCGCGGCATACCTGTACTCTAGCTTTGGACGAGCGTCTTCGTTTCCATCACCATCGCTGTTTATGCCCTCCTCGTGGCTATCACAGGAAACTGCATCCTCTACTTGGTCTGTGTCAAGCTTATAGCCAGCGTGACGCACCGTCGGTGACTGCGCCGTTTTACGTCGAATTCAAACATAACCAACAGCTTGATATTGCCTTCAATGCCGCGAGCTTATAGGCATACGTGATCGAGACGGTATAGATCTAACAGTGATTTTTTGAAGATCTGGTAGTGCGCCGGCCAAATGACAATCGCAAGTTGATGGATTGTGAATGTTCTTTGCCTCTTGCCTCTGCACTCTCACCACCTCGCATCACTGCATCGACTCCTCCAACCGCTTTGATCCAGCATCCTTGGATTCGACCTTTGCCCAGTATTTCCGACACGACACATCAGCAACAGCCGCCCATCATGGCTGACACCGATGGTACGTTTCTCCGACCCAGCCTACCTCACTCAGCCTACGTAACATGAGCATCCACCCTTCCCTATCGTCATCACACCCGACGCACCATCCGTATCCTGCTCTCTTGTCTCGGCTTCGTCCTTCGCGGTTCAGTTCAAACAGTGTCGTCCTCGATCCCTGCGTCCCGGCTCAGATAGCGTCTCTACACCTCTGAAGGCGAGCTTGCTACGAGCACGTACCTAAGCCTACCACTGTCGATCGGCCACCGACTGCGCTGTTAGCCAGTTAGCACGTCGCGATCACATCAGCTCGTCCAGTGGCGTACCTCAGCGTGCCACCGACTCGGCAATCCGCCCGTCACATCGCCCGCGTTCCCGCTGATCTCCGCCTTCCTGTTTAGCTTGAGCGGCCATATAATCTCAACGATGCGCTTCGACAACACCAGCTGCTCTTGATAACTAACCGCCTTTTCTTCCGCCCTCCAACTCGTCCACCTTTCAACCGATCTTCTCCGACCCTTGCGCATTGTTCGTGACCCGATCCACTCATCCACAGCCCAACAGTGGAACGGTGATACCGCTCGCGATGCCGCCCGCGACACCGACAATGCTCCCTGGAACGGTGGACGCAGTCCCTCTCCCCGAGGCGCAGCTACGCCTCCTCGACGGGACAGGGAGCGATCCCGTTCGCCCAGTCGGCGCGCTGACGCCGACCGAGGCCGGTAAGTAGCTCGCTGCTCTGCTCAAGCCATCTGCCATCCTCACGGATCATGCTCATCGGCTTACTCCATCCCCATCACCCTTCGCTGCATCCCAACAGACACGACCGACCTGGTGGAGACAACAACCCCGGCAACAACCTCCACGTATCCAGCCTCAGCAACCGTTGCACAGACCGCGACCTCGAAGAGGCTTTCGGCAAGTACGGTGTTGTATGTCTCCTCTCTTGTACAGCTTCACTGCCCAGCGTTACGAGCTTGCCTGCTGACTTCGATCTTTCTTACATTCCTGCGCCGCCTTATGCTCTGCAGATTGAGAAAGCCCAGGTGATGTACGATCCCCACAGCAGGGAGCCACGAGGCTTTGCCTTTGTCACTTTCGAGAAGCCCGAAGATGCCGAAGCTGCCATCACCGCCATGGACGGCAGCGAGTTCCTTGGCCGAAAGATCCATGTCGAGAAGGTATGTTCTCCGCTGCCCATCGTATGGCCGCTTCAGGCCAGCGCTAATATAGAACCTCTTTTTTTGCCTACAGGCCAAGCGTGGCCGAGCTCGCACGCCGACTCCCGGCCGGTACTATGGGCCTCCCAAGAAGGGAGGGCCTGATGGGCCTCCTATGCCGTATGGAGCGCCGCGTGGTGGGCCGCGGGGCCCACCGCGGGGTGGCGCCGGAGGGTATGGCGATGACCGGTATGGGATGCCTATGCGGGGCGGCTACCCGCCCGCCTATCCGCCGCGCGATCCGTACGACAGGTACGGGCCTCCGCCGGGCGGGCGGCCGTTCTCGCCGCCGCCGATGCGCGGCGATCCGTACGACCGCTATGGTCGCGGTCCACCGCCGATGCGCGACTATCCGCCGCGCGACCGCGACTTCCTCCCGCCGCCCCCGCGCGGTGGCCCCCCCATGGACTACCCGCCCCGCGACTACCCCCCCCGCGGCCCCCCCGCCGACTACCCCCCGCCCCGCGGCTACCGCGACTTGTCCCCCCCGCCCCCCCGCGCCCGCTACGACGACCTCCCTCCGCCCCCTCCCCGCGTCCCCGCCCCCGGCCCACGCTACGACGGGCCCCCCCGCCCCCGCTACGACGACGCCGGCCCGCCCCCCCGCCGTTACTAACGTAACCCCCCAACCTTTCCCCCATCGTCCCTACCGCTTCCTGTAAAACAGCCCCACAATGACTGCAATTCAAAGCCTCCTTCGTATATCAGCCTCATACTCGCCAGCGTGACGTATGCACGGGCATGTCGGGGACAGATGTGAATGCATTGAGGTGTGTGCGGGCCGTGCGGGGAGTTAGCGGCGGCGGATGTGGGCGCGGATGCGGACGAGGTTGGACTTGGACTCGTGGATCCAGTCTGCCTCGCGGGAGCCGAGAGCGGCGCGGGCGGAGTGGACGAGCTGGTGGGCTGCGTTGGCGAAGGCGGCGGGGGAGTCTGCGGGGGCGGCGGCGAGGGCGGCGTGGAGGTCTGCGTCGGTGCAGGCGCGGACGAGGGCGAGCAGTGCGTAGAGGCTCGTCCAGAAGAGGCTCGAGTCGAGCGGCTCCGCCAGCACCAGCCGCAGCACGGCGCCCAGACACCCCTGCAGCGCCCCTGCGACCGGGCCGTCCGCCCCCGCCGGCGCAGCGGCACTGGCGGCGCGCGCAAATGCAACGATGGATTCCAGCCCCAGCTGCGCCGTCTCGTGCTCGTCCATCCGGATGCACAGCGCCAGCGCCTGCACCGCCCGGTCCAGCAGCGGCGCACCGCCTCCCTGCCCGCCACTAGCGGCGCCCGCCCAGAGCACCACCATCCGCCCCGCAAAGAGCCCAAACACCGCCGACGTAAGCCGCCCAAACCCTTGCCGGACGCGTGGCACGCAAAGCGGCTCCGCACTCAGCAGGCCGAGCACATGGTCGAAGCCCAGCAGACAGACGTCGCTCGTCTTGTGCGGCTGCAGCGCCGCCGCCTGGTCCGACCCGCCGTCGTCAACCCCTGCCTTCGCCGAACCCGCCAGCTCTGCCAGGTTCTCGATAAGCAGACAGAGCCCTTCGTACGGCGTGTCGTCATCCAGCGGCGACCCGCCTTCCGCCGCCAAGAGCAGATGCGTCTTTTTCTTTCCCGCATCGCTCTCACCCTGTAAGGCCTGCAGCAAATCCCAGACCGCGCTGTTGAGCCCCATTACCATAAATGGCTCGGCCCCAAAGTCGAGCTCCAGCGAGACGCACAGCGTGTGCAACACCCGAAGCACATCGACGGCGATCTCCGGTCGTGTATCGTACACCCGGCAGAGCTGCGAAAAGGCAGGGAAGAACGTGGCGATAAAGGCATAGACGACCTCGGCCGAGTTGGGCTGAATCGAAGAAGCGAGGCCCTCGAGCATGTCGAGCGAGGTTTGGATAGCCGTGATGACATCGGAGCGCTGCGAGATCGAGGTGAAGTCGGGTCGCGACAGTAGACTGCCGAAGCGGCGCTCGATAGAAGCGGTGATCTGCTTAAAGTAGGATTCCGCCGAGCGCTCGATCGAGCTGTCAGAGTGCGATGCTCCAGAGTAGATGCAGCTGACGACGGAAGAAACCATGACACCATGGGTGTTGGCTGGCAAGTGATCCAGCCCAGACACGATCGCCGAGACGAGATGCTCCATCTCGGGTAGTTCAAGTAGACAGATCATAATCCCGCTCGACCTCGTAAAGGCGGACAGTACGTGAGCCAGCTGCGTGAGAACGTCCGAGTCTGCTAACCACAGCTGCAGGTTTTCCGACAGCCGTTGCAGCAAGAACGTCAGTACTTGCCGACCAGCGTCGCCACCAAACATCCGCTGGATAGCGGCGTTGGTAGCGTACCCGGCACGTTCGTCGATCAACAGGTAGGTGGAGGTCCAACGACCGGTGAACCACAAGAGCGTCTCGGTCACCTGTGGACTGGTCGCTTGGGCCGATGCTGAGCCGTGAGTGGATAGATGCTGCAGAAGCTGCATGCCCAGTTGCACTATCAGAGCCACGGCTGGATCTTCTGGCTCCGAGCTAGACGCGATCTCGCTAGGCACTTCCGGGGTTTCGCCTTTTGCATCATCGGCCAACAGGTGTCCAGCGATGAGGACAAGCCAGTGAATCTGCTCCCACAGCCGCCCAAAATCGTTTTCAGTGAGCTGGAGCTGGAGCCGTCCCTCGGCTTTGGCCGTCAGCTTCGCACAAAGCGGTTGAGCGAGCTGATGAAGCGCTCGAAGATTGTCGGCGGCGGACGAGCGGCCTAAGCTGGCAATCGTGATGAGTTGGTCGGAATAAAGGTCACGATCCTTACCGGCGTTCTCATCTACCTCTGAGGTGTCTTGGTCGATGTCGGCACAAGAGGCAGCCGCCTCCAACCGCCCAGTCACGTACGGCCCAAAGACTTGGTCTCGGATACTTCCATGGACAGCACGGGCGAAGATCTGAACCTGGTGATCGCTCTGCTGGCTGGCATCTCCTTGTCGCAAAGCGGCAGTGATGGCTTGCCAGCAGCCCAGATAGGTCTCGACGGTATCCTCAGTGAGGACAACCAGGTCGTCCTCTTCGTCAGTGTCTTTGGGCCGATGGAAAGCGATACTGAATATGGCTTTCCCTAAACCAGAAAGAGAGGATACAAACTTGAAGCAGCCTTCGGCACCTTCAGTCGACTGCAGAGCCGAGGCCAAAATTTGCACGGGGACGACAGACACGACGATACGGTAGGCTTGGGCAAGGAACAGCATGGCATTGCCGCGAGCCGAAAGGAGAGGCGACGTCGATATGCATTCTTCCTCCACTAGTGCCTGGAGCGTCGTGCAGAGATGTTTGGTGCGCTGCATAAGTACTGGTACGTGCTGAGGTTTGTTGACTTGGGGTGCAAAGCTACAGGCAGACAGGATGCATTGACGCAACCGGTGTACGGAGAAGGAAACATCTCGATCTGCCTGTGATATAGAGAGGCAGCGGATGCCGAACCGATAGGCTGCGCTTAGGAGGGAGATGACGTCGTCTGTGAGCAGTACGGATATAAAAGCATCAGGTATGGATTGGGCACGCAGCATCTGCTTGTCGCCGGACGCGGTAGAATGAGTCTCTTCCTCCTCCACGCCAATATTGAGAGCCGCATCATCGACGGCGCTCTGATGCTGCTGTTGCCACGCTTGAGCGCTGAAAGGATCGAAGCGAGTAAAGGTCCATCCGAGCAGCTTTTCGGTTGTAGAAGCAACTTGTGCAAAGAGCACCGGGCGCCAGCTGCCCTGAGATGCTTCTGCATCTGCCTGTTCCGAGATTGTGTTGTATAGTAGCTGGAAAACGGCGGTCATGAGCCCTGCGAGTACGTGGTGCTGAATCAATGACTTGCATTGCCGATGCTGAAGTAGATTGAGTCCCACAGCTGATCCAGGAGCTGCCGACTTTGATACGGAAGTAGAGGTTTGGCTGCGATCGCGCTCAGACTGAGTGGATTCCGAAACGTCGTTAGCGGCGGTGAGGATGAATTCATCTACCACAGCGCGGACAAGGCCGAGTCCGGTGGTGATGCGAGAGCACACTGCGGTTGCTTCGGCTGGGGCCGTTGGCCAGGGGCTGGGCAGCGTCAGGAGACTGGAAAGCTGATTATCGAGAAGACCGACATGGGCCTGTACAATTGCCTCGAGGGCCGACTTGTTGTCTGTTCCTTCGGCCATGTGCTGGGCGAGCTCCAGGCCGAGAACGCGTTTCTCAACTGCTATGGCCGTTTGAAAAGCCCTAGACCGTAGGTACTGAGGCCAGGAGGTGGCATGCTCGGTTGGGCCACCTGCTCCTCCATACGATCTTGCCGACTGCTCGCTGCGGGAAACGCAGAAGTGAAGAAGGAAATCTCGGAGAGACGTAAGAGACTGAACTCCATTGCTGACGTTGGCGAGGGGCAAAGAGGGAAGAACAAAGAGGACAGCATTGAGCGACTGAAATAGGACGAGTGGATCGTGGGAATGCTCAAGAGCGAAGCAGGCATAGTCTAAGGCGCCATCCGACTGTCGAAGAGCAAGAAAGGTAGCCTCACCCTGGGCTCTAACGCGCGGATCGGGATTGGTGAACTGAGCAGAGGCGTGTTGAATCGATTCCAGCGCCTCTTGAAGATGCGAATTGGCAGCAACGAGGGTCATACTTGGAGTGATCCCAAATCACTCCCAACCCACCGCTACGCCCGATCCGCGTCTAGACCCGGTTCGATCACCTGCCAAGTGCCAACCCCAAGATGTCACACAATGTGACACGATGCGACACGATGTGACACGATGCGACACACGACGTGACACGATGCGACACGGTGAGACACAACGGGGATGTGATAGCGATGAAAGGTATCGATCGTAACGGGAGCAGCGGCGGTGATGGAGGTGAGCAAGATAGCGAGATCACATCTTTGCCTCCATTCAACCTTGTCACTTGACACTTATCACCTCTAGTCATAAGTCACCAGGAACAACTGCAGAATCACCGTGACTATGTGACGCCTGACATTTGTGATTGTGATTTCTTCCGACGTTTTTTGCATCGCCCTTCTGTCTCTAATCACAGATCTGTGATATTGGCGAACAAGTCACCGGTATTCCGCGAGGCTATAGCGCTTCAGCAACAGTCGCTTCTTTGTTCGGCAAGGCCGAGCAGGCAGACCCAAGCTCGACGCTGACCCCTTCTTTAGCCATCATGTAGCCTAGCGTCGCTTCCCGTAGGGTAGTTGCGGTGGGTCTCGAATTGGCGACTCTATACGGCCGAGATGGAGAAACGCGTCGTAAAGAAAAGTTTATATGGAAACGCCGCGATGATGTAGAGTGCGGCGCTCAGTCGAGGCGCTCACAGGCAGTACGTAACCGCTTCCGTTCACGCCACCACTCTCATCCACATCCATCTTCTTGAGCTCGGAATACTCAACACTTCACTTGCAATCGTTTGCCGCTCTGGTGATTCTCTCCGACCGCGAAACGCAGCCGTGCTTGTTCCGCTTTCTCTACATCTTGAAGCCGTGCGCACATCCTTCACTGTCGCCCTTGTCTTTCAGTTGAACCAACTGTCTTTCAGAGCCACGGGCCAATCTTCCAGCAAGCTCCCTTACCCCCTTGGCTTTCTTTGAGGTTCTACCGCTACACGATTCCGCTTGAGAAGTCTCAAATTGAAATCGCTTCTTTGAGGTGCTCCACGAACATAACATCCGCGTAGACTTTGACGTCCTGGCCACGTCGTGCTCTTGTCTGTCCCATTGACATGAACCGGCATCACCCTTATGGTGGTTACGATGAGAGACCCAACAGAGGCGGTCGCGGTGGTGCCGCCCTGGCTGCGCGCCCACGGCTCCCACATCCCGGTGGCATGAGTCCGCCCGCTTCCGCCTCTGCCGCCTACGCGCAACCTGGAGGCTACAATTCCGTTTCAGCTGCTCCCAATGAGTCTACCGCCTCTTATTACAATATGGACCCGTATGCAGCAAACGCTGGCTTCTCCGGTGGTGCTGACCGTCATTATCAGGTGCCAACAGGTCCGATGAGCGCTCGTGGCGGTAGAGGCGGAATGCCAATACGAGCCGGTTTCGCAGCTCGTCCGTCTACAGACCCAAGATTTTCTGGCGCCGCACATCCCCCCGCGCCGCCTCAGCCACAACCTTTGAATCCATCTGAAAGGCCGCCGCCGTCTCCCTATGGATATGATTTGTCCGGCTATGAGAGTGGATACGCGTCCCAGCCCTCTTACAACCAAAATCCCACTCCTTCCCCGTACCCAATCGCCGGGCCATCAGCACCCCATCAACCCGCGCTAGGACGCCCAGCGTACAACCCAGGTCCTAGACCTCCTCAAGCCCCTGCCAGTTTCGCCAACGTGAGACCGGCGCCTCAGCCTGGGTATCCGGGACCCGCTGCGCCAGGCGCCAGATTCGAAGGTAGGCATTTCATTGAGCTGATCATGCGCCTCCCCGTAGACGTGCGTAACCTCTCGAGGGTGTTTGAAACAGCCTCGGAAAAGACTTCCCACCAGGATGAGCAGGGCAGACGCGGATCCAGAGGCTTGATTGAGCAGATCCGCGTAGCAAGCTTCGATCCTTTTTCGAAGAGGTTCTCGTTCACGAAAGTCATTAGTCGTTCTTCGTAAGGTCGCCAGCGTGGCATCGCCAGGATGGCAATGCCGACGCTGCCGACCTACTACAGACGATCTACTCCCTAGTGTCTGGATTTCATATTGACTAGGCTCTCTCGTGTCGCGCAAGCGATGATGGACAGTACTGACTCTTTCAACGTCCATCTGTCTGATGTCTCGGCTCTGTTATTTGTGCTTCGGCTTGACAGGACAGGATATGGGCGGTCCATCCTATGGACACCAGTACGGAGCACGGCCCGCCCCAGGCCAAGGCTTTGGAGGCCCGCGACCCGCTCCTTCGCCTGCGACGCCGCAATTTGGCGGCGTCGGCCGAGGTGGAATGGCTCGCGGTAACGGCGGTCGTGCGCCACCTCCTGCTAAAGAATTTGGTGGCGAAAAGCCTTGCCGAACGCTCTTCATCCGGAACATCCAATTCGAATCGGATTCTAAGTCGGTCAAAGAACAGTTTGACCGCTTCGGCGAGATCAAGACCTTCTTCGACATGGTTAACAAGCGAGGCATTGCCTTCATTACTTACTATGACATCCGAGCTGCATCTGCTGCCATGGATGGGATGAAAGGTTCTCATTTTGGATCTCGCCCCATTAACATCCACTATTCGCTGCCGAGAGAAGAGGACAAGGCGCAGAGATGTGACCGAGATAAGAATCAGGGCACCTTGTTCGTCGTTCTCAAGCAAACCAACGAAACGCTTACGGATGAGATGGCCTACGAAATTTTCGGAGCTTTTGGAGATGTCAAGAGCATCCGCCCGTACAAGGACCAAGTCAACTGCCGCTTTGTCGAATTCTTTGACAGTCGAGCTTGTCAGTTGGCGCACGACCAACTCAATAATCAGATGTTCTTGGGCGGCCAATGGGAACTCAAATTCGCTTGGGACACGGCTGACTTGAGCGAGCCCGCTCCTGCTTCTACCCCTGTTCCCGGGCCAACCCCTCCGACTGGACCAGCTGCTGGGTGGGGTCGACCGCTTCAGCAGCAGCAGCGGCCGCCGCCTCAGCACTTGCAGCAACAGCCACCTACAGCGCCGCTCTCTGACCGGGCGCCGTTACCAGCTGACTATCCTGGCTTCGACGATAGTCAACCCAAAATGGGTGGCGTTAGCTATGGCGGTTACGGAGGCGGTGCGGCGAGCGCGCCGGGCGGCTATCGTGCACCTATTCCGCCGACCGGACCGCCTGCCGACAACGGCTGGGGCAAGCGAGCTAGCGCTACTCCCAGCACTGGCTCGACTCCCGGTCCACAGCAAGCGGAGAACCAACGCTTGGAGCAAGCGCAGAAAGTGCAGGCGCTTCTGGCCTCCCTTGGCGCCGGACCAAAGATCAGTGCCCCTGCCGTGTCCGCCAACGAACCGCTTGCGCCAGCGCCGGCCGCTGCCGCAGTGCAGCCAACCCCTCCATCTGCCGGCGCAGCCAACCCCGCATTACCAGCCAACATCGCCGCACTCCTGCAACAGGCCTCCGCTACTGCACCGAAACCGTCACAACCACCCAAGCCGCAGTCGCCACCGGGATCGAACGCCTCGGACAACGGCCAGCAGTCGATGCATCAACTACTCAGCATGCTCAACCAGAACCGGCCTCCCGCGTCGTCTTGAATTATTCATCTGTATGAGTATTCCGATCCTTCTCCGCCATGTATTGCTACAAAGTCAACCAGCGCACGATCTCCGACGCGAGCTTGGGTCAATGTGGTATGTGCATGGTCGCCAGAGGACGGAATCCAGTGCCCGACTGCAGCGTCCCTTTCCCTGCAAGCCGCGCAGCTCGAAGAAGGCGACTCGTGGGGGTGCACGTTCCTTCATAAGCTCGCAGCAGGGCTCGCTCGGGGTGTTCTCGAACTGCCTCGCGAACGAGCACGCTGGACCTCATTAGGGCCGCTGACAATGGTGTGGGTGCGCACCACGCGCCTTTACGGCCGTACGGCCCACTCAGCGTCCCGCGACGAGTGCTTTCTGTAGCGGGGAAATGCGGCGCATCTGCGTACGCTTTCCACGCTCAAGTGCGTGTGGCAGAATCCGGTGCTGCTTTCATCTCTGAGGACCCCAATGTGGACGACACCGCGGTAGCCACGAAGGTGCTCCTCATGGTAACGAGGCGATGCTTACGTGAACAAGTGCTGGAGCAATTCTACGCACGAGATGCTGCCACCGAAGCTTGACCTCATCAACAATGCCGTAAGGTGGGTTAATGTGACGCGTGCCTTCCGTCCTGAAAGTCGCGGCTTTCCTATTGCGAAAGAGATACACTTGCAGCCAATGTTGTGCTTAGCACACGGCGTGCCCGTTTCACAGCCCGGCGGACGGGTACCCGCCCTGCTGCGCATCAGACGCCAATAGCACCAGCGACACGTCCACGCATCGCTACACATCGTTTTCGTCTGCGGTGGCAGGTAGCAGACGTTCGCTCTCACGAGCTTCACGCCTCTTGTCCATGGTGGCCTTGTGCGTGGCAGCAGCATGCGGGACGGCAGCCGCACACAGTCGACTATGAAGTGAATCCCACTCCTCTCGCTGCCAGCGCAGCCGAACTAATGAAGTCGAGTCAAGTCCCACGCATAAAAAGAGGCAGCGATCCTCGTCCCTCTTTTACCGGCCAACGTCTCTTCCTCCTTCCGCTTTGATCTGCATTGCTCTACGTTTATTGAGCCTGGATTGCAGTGCTGGCGTCAAGAGGCAGATTGCGCAGACATGGTGTCCCGCGCTGCGCTTAGCGGCATAGCCCTGGTTTGCCTGCTGGCGGTGTTGCCCGTTCTGGCAAGTGGCGAAGCTGTGCGCGGAGGCCATACTGTTGGTCTTCCGGGCGGTGCTAGTCTGGACTCTAGTCGTATGCTCCGGTGAGTCTGTCTGCGCTCTGCTCTGGGCGGCGTCGGCAATGGCTGATTTTTGGTCGTGCGGATTCTCCTGCAGGCGCTTTTCTCGCCAGAGACGAAGCTCGCATAGCAGACGGAGTGTTGCTTCGACGTGGACGCAAATTTCGTCCAAGGCCTCGGACTGGGTCTATGGCAAGGTGCAGCCGCCGGCCAAGGATGAGAGCCGGATTCCGAAGCCGGCGAGCGGCGGACCGGCGTTGCTGAAGCGGATGCCCTACCCGTACGTGACGGGCATGGTGCCGCGGCTGCCCAAGGACATCCTCGACGGCGGCGGCTTGCCCTCCTCCTGGATCTGCATGCACATCGCCCAGCCTCCGCAGGCGCGCGTCGGGACTGCGGGCGCCACCGCTACCGGCCCCACCCGCGCTGACACCGCCTCGGGCGGCGGAACCACTCCAGCTTATGGTGACGGTGGAGCCACGCCAGGCTATGGTAGCAGCGCTGCTGGCGGCGCTGCTGGTGGGGCTGGCGGCGGGGCTGGCGGCGCGGGCTTTGGCAATGCCGGTACGGGTGCTGGTGGTGGCGCTGGAGGCGACGGCGGCGTCCCGCCTGGCTACATCAACTACCGCGGGCAACTGATGACGATGCAGCAGTATGAGCAACTCCTCTTTGGAGGGGGATCTGGAGCTGGCGGCGGTGGTGGCGGTGCAGCGGCTGGGGGCGGCGGTGTAGCGGCTGGGGGCGGCGGTGTAGCGGCTGGGGGCGGCGGTGTAGCGGCTGGGGGAGGTGGAGTGGGAGGGGGTACGGTTGGGAGGGGTGATGGCGGGGGTGGAATCGCGAAGCGGGATATGGTTAGGCTGGAGGGGATGGACGCCGTGCTCGCGCAGAAAATTGCGAAGCGGCAGGCGGCGAACACCGACGACACGGCGGGCTCGCAGCCCAAGGTGCTGATCTGCATCAACGGCGACGCCGCTGTCGAGCCGATCCGGTTCGACACGATGACCGGGCTGCGCATCCGCGTCGAGGGCGCCAAGCGCGACGGCGTGCTCGACGTCACCAACCTGCCCAACTACCAAACACCCTGGATGCCCTTCCTCCCCACCGCCGAGATGTGGGACCAGCAGCAGATCCTCATCATCGCCCAGGAGGACCAGATCCAGCACAACGTCACCACCAAACCCCCGTCCTGATCCAAAAGCCCACATAGCTCCCACACCCTCCGCCACAGCCTTTTTTTCAACCCAAGCACAGTCTGCTCTCACATGTACGTTGTAGAGCACACACCTCGTGCGCCCTCTCACTTTGCTTGCCCCGCTGCTTTTGCTTTCTAGTCAACCAATGTCCATGCGTCTGCTATCCATCCAACAATGCCTGTCTGCCCTTCCGAGTGGTGTAGAGGCTGTGCACTGGCAGCTGTCCACTACTGCCGCCGCTTCGCCATCACCGATGCAGAGCAACAAGCGGAATCATATACTTATCGCTGTACAGAAAAGAAGGCCATTAGGAAAAAGGAGACGCGAAAAAGAGGCAAAAAGGCCCAATTTTTTGGTAAAAAATGTCAGAAACCCTCATCCCGAAAACCTAATTTGGAGCATTACTCTGTCATTTCCTGGCCGATCTTGTTCAAAATTGGATGAGGGCATTCGCCTCGCTCTTCCGCGTTCGTGGGTGTCGAAAAAAGGGGTGCATGCAAACCCGGTTTTTTTTTTTTTTTATAACAGGCCGTCTACGGCCTAATCACGATTGCATACCACGACGAAGTGAATGATATACAGTACAAGAAACTAAAAAAACCCCAGACAACATTTGAACGTCATACCAAGCCAGTTCTGCAACGATGAAGCCCCACAAGTGAGGTGACTTCCCAGTTTTGCGAGTGGGAAAGCCGCAGTCCAAAGCCACGAGAAGAGGACCCAATAATCCGCAGAACTGCTGTCGGGGATGAGAAGAAAAGAAAAGCGACCAAAGTGACCGAGCGAGAGGTTGGCAACGGGCTGGAATTGAGTCTGCAAGTGTCGAAAGGGGTCGGGGCAGTCGAGAGCGGTGGTTATCGCGTCAGGAAATGGTTGCTTAACTTGTTGATCTGGTTGCTGCCGATGTTGCACTCATTAGATGAAACGACAAAGTGCCATGGCTCTCTTTGAGGAAAGTGCCGCGTGTGATCCATTTCTTGACGAAAGCTGACCGTTTGGGCCCGGCGCACTTGTGGTAGGCGCCATCGAGAGTGCTGGCAAGAAGGGCGGCATGATCTTTGGCGAAAAGAGGAAGAGCGAGGATGGGGTTGACATCATTCTGCAAACCGTCCCGTATGGCTGCCCATCTCTCGCGCGCGAGAAGGTGGATAGCGAGGTCTCGCCATAGAAAGAGTCTGGCCCGATAGGAAGGAGGCATCTTGAGATCCGGCCAACCAAGAACAATGCTCTTGAGATTGGTAGGAACACTTGTATTGCTTCCTACCAGCTTTTTGAGCGTTGGCATGATTGTGCGCCAAACTTGAGATTGAATGAAATCGCATTCGACATAGCCATGAGCGGCGGAGTCATGTGGAGCATCAGAACCGTTTGTCCTCGAACAGAGCATGCAGCGGGTGACGCCAAAGACATGCTCAGATTCGTAGGCATCGTTAAAAGGCTCGTTGTCTTCGTTGTTCGTAGCAGCGTCTGGAACCATCATATTTTCACGAGGTGCTGTGAACGGGTTGTCCAAGTCGCCATAGTTGGCAAGTCGTCGTTGCAAACGAGGCTTTTGCGCCAACCAAGGTCGTCGATGAAGGAAAAGGAAGACATCGGACTGTGCCTCTGAAGTCAAGTAGTTGTCCTCCAGATTGCGCGTCCATACCTGTTTCCAATGATCCGTCGTCGATTCAAAGGGCCAATCTGGAACGATTGGGTCAGACGGGGCCAAGAAAGATCGTGCGAGTTTGATGGTGTATTGATCGGCTGGTTTGTCGGCCAGCGTAATGAAACGCCAGGGGAAAGGCAGGCCAACTGTGTCGATGTCGAAAGGGCGATCATGTGGGCGCGGATTCATATTGCTGGTGGAGTTGTCCGGAAGCAGGGAGAAGTGGAATCGAATCCGCTTGAGCTTCTCGGCGATGGGTGGCTGAATGTCGTTCCAAAGGTCGGCCCAAAGTCCAGATACCAGTCGACCTGCTGCGAGGCCAAACTGTACTGAGTCCTGAGTGTGACCTCGTGTGTGCACGTAGTTGTTCTTCACGCCAGATGGAGACGGAGGAACGAGGGGGTAGGAAGCCGCAATCGCACAAGGGTGGCGACGTTCTGAGCGCCCAGAGCCGCCAGTATTGTACCACAACAGGTCGCCCCAGACCCGGAGACCGTTGCGTTCCCATGTGTTGGTCGTGGTTTGCGAAACAACAGGCCATCGAAACCCGTACATGTCGTTGTGGAATGGTAATGCGAGGAGCTCTGGAACGGTGATGTCGTTCCAATCGGGAGCAACTGACAGTTGAAGCTTGGTGAGAGTGTAGACAGCGCGATGCATGAATGAGTTTTGAGCAGTCATGACGTTGGTCATGCGACGCCAAGGAAGACCACGCCGAATGATAAAGTGCGCAGGCACTGCTTCGTACTCGGTCCAGAGAAAGGACTGTAAAGCAGCACGGAATTGAACTCCCAGCGGTTCAACAGTTGTCAGTAGGTTGGCGAGCTGTTGACCAAGAAGTGCAATTGCCATGTGGTGGGTGCTGATGACACCCAGACCACCTAAGTGGCGAGGTGTCACGACGTAGTCATGCTGTATCCAATTGCGACGACCCAAGAACAGAAAGGGGTTGACAATAGTGTTGACGGATTGTTGGAGGTTGCGAGGTAACGGGCAAAGTCGAATTGAGTGCCAGAGTTTGGTGAGGAGGAAGGCGTTGCAGATGCGGACTCGTGCAAACAGCGTTGTCTTGGTGGCCGCAAGCACGTTGACTCTACTTTGCAGGGCGGAAAGACGCCGTTCGATGCTGTTGATGGGGATGCCGCCATCGAGGCGGATAGGATAGCCAAGATGCGTGATCTCGGCAAGACTGTCGCCAATAGCTGGATATGGAATGTCAGCGGCATCAAGATCGCTAACATCAAGAGGGCCGTGTGAAAGTAGGAAAGCTTGCGACTTCTCCTCGTTGACCTTTGCATTGGAAGCAAGTTCGTAAAGACCCAGAGAGTCGATAAAACTAGCGAGATCGTTACGATTGTTAACGACCAGGAGAATGTCGTCGGCGAAGGCAAGAGAGGAGACATGGAGGGGCGAGGATGAATCCCAGCTGAGGGTAGTTCCAGCGTGGTGGTGGTTGCGCGCATAGTCGAGAAGGGGTTGCAGGCTGAAGTTGTAGAGAAGACAGGACATCGGATCACCTTGAAGGATGCCGCAGTTGAGAGGGATGGGCGCGGTAAAGAGTCCCTCCAGGGACTGACAGACAGAAGGGTGGCGATAGACCTCTTTAATATAAGTCAGAAAGCGGGGACCGAATCCGTAAGCAGACAAACAGTCGAGTAACCATTCGTGACGAACTCGGTCGTAGGCCTTCTGTTGATCGAGGTTAAGAATCCAGATTGGGCCGGCGATATGATTTGATTTGACGGCGTGCTGAAGTAGGGCGATGGTAATGACATTCGTTGTAGAGGAGCGGCCAACAATGAAGCCTGTTTGAGCGGTATGCACAACTTCAACGGCGGCAGGTTGAAGGCGGTTGGAGACCGCACCTCCAAGGATGCGAAAAGCGGCTGCTGCAATGGATAGCGGGCGATAGTTTTGGAGCTGCGAAAGGTCACCTTTCTTGGGGAGCAAGACGCCTCGTAGCATCGGTTCGCCTGGTGGTAAGGGGTGGCCCCGAAGAAGAGCGTTTCCCAAACGGCAAAGTTGCGGCAGGAAGACATTGCTTGTCGCACAAAGAAGAGGATAAGTTAGACCATCCATGCCAGGCGCCGAAAGATCCGGTGAGCGAGCAAGGACAGTTTGTAGCTCTTCGACAGTGAAAGGCGCTTCAAGAGCGTGGCGAGTTGCAGACGTAATGCGGCGCTGGACGGAGTCAAGCAGAATCGACGTAGCTTCCTCTGAAGTGAGATCGCAAGGCTTTGGTGTGAACAGAGTGGTGTAGAAACGATGAATTGCAATGAGTTTGGCGGCAAGCGTCGAATGGGTGCCTTGATCGTCAACAAGATCCGGCGTCGCTGCAAAGCTGCGGCTTTCCAGCCGAGGAATGATCCAGGCTGTAGGCCGAAGCATGTTGGTCTCATGCAAGCTTCGAACGTCTGACATTGTCTTTTGAAGTTGAGCAGTGTCAAGTTGTCGAAGTCGAGCATGAAGAAGAAGGAAGAGAGCGCGCGTGTCATCACCCCGTCGGATGTCAAGCGAGGCAAGTTGCCGGAGGACTTGGTGGCGTTGAGCATCACGGCGTTGACGATCCTGGCTGAGAGAAGTCGAAATGGCGGCTGCAGTGGCTCGTAAGCGCTCAACAAAGGCAAAGAAATTGGGGACGGGGGCATGACTGATGTTGGGCGGCAGTTGATTCGCAAACTGTTGAATGCGCAGGGCGAAACCAGGTTGTAGGTGGGCATCCCGATGAAGGCGCCATGTACCAGGTCCTAGTCCTGGCCTGGAACCATTGGTGCCTATACGAATTGTGACAATACCGTGGTCCGATAGACTTGGACGGGTGTCGATCGATTTGAGGTGTGGGACGAGATTGTGAGTGATCGAAATGCCGTCAATACGGCGGGCGGAGACGATTTGATTGAAAACCTTGTTGTAGCGGGTAAAACCGGTGCCAGTGGGATGAAGAGTGCGAAAGGCATCCACAAGTCCAGCTTGGTGAAGCAATCCGTAGGGAACTCGCATTGCCGTTGACGTTGGAGGATAGACATCCAGCGTCAGCGACTCCACTGCATTCCAATCTGCACCAACGATTGCAGCGGTGCAGCTGTCAAGAGAAGAGGCATCCAGGCGAGAGATGTGGGGTGTGTCGGCATTCCAGAAATCCCGTTGCGGTCCAGCGGAGGGCGGAGCGTGAATGCTCCATATGTGAAGAAGGCGAATGTGGTCACCGATAGCAGTGTCGGTGTCGGGTATACGAACTTGGGCGTAAGTGAAGTACTCCTGCACATCGGTGGCTTCGATTTGCCAGCAAGTATTACGAAGAAGGATACCGGCGTCCTTCCCAAGCACTGCTTGGTGCACGCCAGGTCGAACCGGGTGGTGAAGAGAAGTGAAGGGGTTGCGTCGAGGTAGAGAAGCGGGCGAGGATAGACGCATTTCCTGGAGTAGGACAATGTCGGCTTTTCCAAGCTCGGTAGAAGAGTCGTGGAGGGCGGCAATGCGGTCATGATTGTTGAGCGAGGCACAATTCCAGGTGGCAATCGTGATGGTGCTGGATAGGCGAAGAAAGCTACTGTTTGCCGTAATTGAGGTTGGTGGTGCCACGACTTTCCTCATGAGCTTGCTGGGCGGCCACAGCTGTGTCACTGAACGCCTCAGCGGTGCATTGAGCGGCGGAATGGCCGACCTCGCGACAATTAAAGCAGCGGCGACGAGGGCAGGTGTCGAAAGTGTGGTATGAGCTGGCGACGCTGCGGCATGTTGTGCACCAAGCGAGGCGGCCGACAAAAGCCAGCTCGCACTCAGCGCCGCCAATCTTGATGAAGCCAGGAATTGCATGGACCTTATGGGGGTCAACTCCGCCATCTTTGCCAGCGGCGGAGGACACGAGGACCACCATGCGATTGGTGTCTTCCGGGGGGGTGGGATCGTCGGCATAGGAGATTTGAGCAACCCAGACATCGTGCACGCAAACGAAGGGCTGGAGTTGCAGGGCAATGTAGCGAGCTGTTTCGTCCCGAGCGTTGGCGACAGGAACACCAAGGACTTCGACAACCATTGACGTCCTGGGGAGGGCAGGGCCAACGAAAAGGCGCTGGAGCGGCGAGCCATTAAACACCAGTTTGACTTGAGCGAGAGCAGCGAGGGACTCGGAGTCCACAGTGATTTCCACGAACCGACCCCTGCCAACACCGCGGGGGAAGTTGACAGAGCAGTCCGTGTTTGCGATCTTTTGAGCTGCAAGGAAGCGACGGGCTTGAACGCGAAAAGAGCCGCGAGCAATGTTCTCTTCTCGATTAACGCTGAAGCGTCCCGTGAACTGCCAGCGGACAGTACAGGGAGGCAGTTTGGCCCGATCGCCTTTGGGGAAGGGAAGTTCCTCGTAGGCAACAAGAGGAGGCGAAAGTTCGTCGGGCTTCGTAGGGCGGGTGCTAGACCAGAGGTGACGGCCAGTATAGATTGGTACGATGTTGGATTGATCAGGCTCGGCTGAATCAACCAGGTTGCTTTCGACGGATGCCATATGGGCATCGTCACCCGTGGGGGCAATGGTGCTGGGATTGGTGTTGTCAGCGCCATTGCTAGGAGCTCGTACACGCTTGGGCGGCATTGGAGAATGGAGGGCGTCGATTGCTGATGAATGAGGCTAGAAAGGATGGAGCGAAGTAGGTATGGATCGAAGAAAGGAGGCTCCATAGACAGTGACCTTAAAACGGGTCATGGGATGGGCTGCTGTGCAGCCAGAGGGTCCGAGGTCGAGGGTGGGCATTACGCCCAAGAATGTGGGCATTTGCCTGCGAGAAGTCGGTGGAAGGCGACGTGAAACGAAGCCGGCAGATGAGGAGGGAAAGGGCACGGATCCCTTTGACCTGCGTGTAGCACGCACAAGCCATCGGTTGGGAAAGGTGCTCGTCGCGATCAGGCAGTCGAAAGAAGCCGTAGAAGGGCAGAAAAGACGGTTGGAGATCGAAAAGTCGAAAGAATGAGTGTTGGTTGTGCCAAAGATGTGATCTAGGGCTCCCCGACATTGCTCGTGAGCGCGGATTGCTGAAAAAGCAGGTCGATTTGGTTGAGTTGGTGGCGTACAAGCATGTTGAAGGCTGAGACGGTGTTTTGCGGTGCAGATGGTCGCTCCAAGGTGCTGGAGGGCTGGGAAGTGGACGTTGGCGTGCGTTGAACTGTGGTGAACATATGCCATTGAGGTTCCTCAAAGTCATGTCGAGAGATGGATAAGGTTGGTATGCGATATCTGACAAAGATGACAGAAACCATCATCCCGAAAGTCTGATTTGGACCATTACTGCATCATTTCCTGGCCGATCTTGTTCAAAATTGGATGAGGGCATTCCTCTCGCTCTTCCGCGTTCATGGATGTCGAAAAAATTGGGGGTTCAAAACCATGCAAAAAGTGTGCTTCGACCCGGAATCGAACCGGGGGCTCACCCGTGTGAAGGGCGTGATTTAACCGCTAATCGATCGAAGCTGGCGGATAAAAGTGGGACTTCACTTAGCCTAGATATGTTTGCAGCCCCCTTGCCGCACCGCAGCAGTGGACGTCTTGCTCGCTTCGTCGGTGAATGTATCCCACTTAGGAACGCGAGTAGGGCAGAGCGATGCAGCAGTGCAGCAATGCAGCGCTGCAGTGCTGGGGAAGTGATTCACGCGTCGGGAACGGCACGGGCGAGCACATGGGTCAAGGAACGAGGTGTTGGCATAGCGTAGCGGCGGGAGCGAGGTAGCGGGACAAGACTAGTTGATGACGTATGCCTCGGCGCTCAGCACGGCCTGCTGCGAGAAGGGAGTCGTGGCCTGGGTGTCGGCCAGCGTGACGTCGACGACCTATGGACGCGCAGAGGCCAGGGCGGGGAGCAAGAGCAAGGGTCAGAAGAGCCGACAAGCAAGGCGCAGCAAGGAGGACAGAGTGACTTACGGAAACCTGACAAAGCGTCTTCTCACAGACAAAGTCGACTACGACGGGGAAGAAGACATCGACATTGTCCGCGCCGGCGGTCACCGAAAACTCGAGGCTGCCCGACTTGTTTGCGGACGAGATGGACTCGAGGCTCCACTCCAAGTTGTTGGTCTCCGCATTCACCGCCCACGATCCGTCGGGGCACTCGACCGAGGGATACGCGTCTTCTGGCAGCGGAATAGCGATAATGACGTTCTTGAGTTCGCCGAGCTCTTCGTTTTCCAGCTCGTACTCGATATTGACGTCGCAACCGCCCTGGCCGTTGGGAGAAGGCCAGCAGTTGATGGACAACGGCAGCGCGGTCTCGTCCTTGGTTACCATACGCCAGCGCAGAACGCCGAGCGACTGGTTGACCGGGAACGGCCTTCGTGCATCGCGTGGCGCAATAACGCGGTCCGTACTCCAAGCCGCCTTGTCTACTTGCGGATTGGTCTTGAACTGCAGGTCGCCAGCAGAGAGGACGAGGTTGTCGGACTGTGCTGGCGCCAGCTGCAGGCGTAGCTTGGCAAGCGATGGGTCGCTGATCTTGAGGAAAAGATCGCCTTTGATCTCGAGCGAATCCAGACCACCATCCCGGTTTCCCGAGATCGAGATGCGCTCCTTCACCACAACATGGACTGGCTCTTCCGAGACGGGGTCAAGCAGATCAAGTGGATCAACGGCGGCAGGGGCAGAGGCAGCGGTTCGAGCGGCGGGCGTACTCGACGCGGCAGAGGCGGACACGGCCGAGACGGCATCGTCGGCGGCAGCGGCGGCCGCCAAGTCTCCGCCCATCGCTCCAAGTAAGTCGGCACCCTTGGACTTTTTGCCAAGCTGCATGCCTTTGCCTTTGAAGGGTTTGGCGGCGGGGGTTGTGGACGATGCTCCGAAGCCGGTCTGTACAGGGGCCTGGGTAGGGGGCGGCTCGAAGCGCTGCGGAACGGCGCTGTAGGCGGCCGATGAGCCGAAACCGCCGGCGCTGCCTGGTTGACCTCGCCGAGCGGCATCCCTGCGCTGCATCTCGAGCTGCTTTGCGCGACGCTTGAGCTCTTCCTTGGCCTCCATCTCCTTGTTGCGCTCAATGATTTCCTGGATCTTTTCTTCGTGCGACTCCATCTCCAGGATGGACCTGACCTGCGTGAGGTTGACGTTTTCTCTATAGCCTAGGGATACAATCTCGTCAAAGGCGCCCAGAAGTTCGAAGCTGTATCTCAGCACCGAACTCTCGTCGAGCGACCGGCAGATGTCCGAAGTGACGCGGGCGAAAAGATGGAGTGTTTCAATGTCCTGCAAGATGTTGGAGTTCTTATTAGTGATCAGGATCATGTAGAGATCTTCCAGCGGTTGGTAGACGAAGCGCACGGCGTCGGTCTCTACGGATGTGTGTTGTGAGCCGGCAGAGATGAGCTTGGGGAACGAGGCGAGCAGCCCCTCGATACGCGACCTAGGCATATCGCGAAACTGGCGGCTGATGACGGGCTTGCCGCCCCGAGTGGAGACCGAAGCCGCAATGATGACCATGGCTGACGACGCTCCAGGTAGAAACCGTCTCCTGGGCGCTTGTTGGCACGAGTCGGCAAGCCGGCAAGCAATGGAGGACGCCCTTCAGAGAGCGGAACCGGCACACGCTGCAGCTGCGCTGACGTTCGAAGCGGAGCCAGAACAGGAACAGCCAGACGAGAGAGGCGAAGGCAAACGAGAGAGACGGACGGCGACGCAGGATTGTGATAGTGGCAGGTGTTGGCTCAAAGATATGTTGTTTCGGTGTTGCGCAAACACGACGAGCTTCTCACTTCTCACTTCTCGAAGCTGGTTCGAGCGCAGCTCCACGTCTTTGCCAGCCAGCAGCGCTTGATTTCTTTTCCAGGCTGGTTTTGTATTGAGCCTTCCATTAGATAGAACTGGAGCGTGGTATTAACCCGATCAGAAAGCCAACTGTGAAGAGGCGACGCACTTGCCGTGCGAGAGAAGCGGAAAGGACCAATCCGGCTGGATTTGAAATCACAGTACGGGGAAGGTAGGAAGAAACGGGCGAGCAGCGCATCAGCATTTGAATTGCAGTTGCGTATGGCTGTAGTCCGATCATGGGTTTGGATAGTGCGAAAAGTGGAATTTTTGTAGATGGAAACGGGAGTACGTTACGGAAGCCAAGCAAGAATGAAAGCCAACGTTGATCATTCATTGTCGGGGCTTTTGGCTGGAAGACGCTCGACTGGCGGATCGGTAGCGATAGCTGTTCGTGAGCCGTCGCTTGGTAACAGCTGGGATCTTGGATAATCTTCTCTTTCTATCTACCATCCTGCCTCGCTGCCATCCTCGTCGCCTCGCTTCCTCTACATCATCATGTCCTTCCTCACCGGAGCCATCCGCACCGCCGCCGTCAGCACCTCGGCCCGTGCCGCGCTGATGCGCCGAGCCGCCCCTGTTGCTCTCTCTCAGCAGGGTAAGTTTCCTTCCGCTCGACACATCCAACAGCGCACCCTTCTCGTCGCTGTGCCAGTTGAGCCGCTTCGTGTCTCCACCCTGCTCCGCCTGCATCAGACTCTCTCACTCCAACAAAGAGTCGCAATGGAAGGCCGGAAAGGTGGAGAAAGAGGAGCGCATCTGTCGCCAAGTCGCTGAGGAATGTCCTTTGGTGGAGGACTCTCGGAGAGCCTCTTGCGAAAGGAGCCTGGGCAGTGGGCCTCTCTTACGTCTATCCTGCGTTGGTTGTAGGGTGGTTGCTGACGCCGCTTTTCTGCCTTGCTCGATCGGCATTGCTCTGACCTACAGTTCGAGGCTACGCCGCCCACCACGAAGAGGAGTCGTTCGAGGCGTTCAACTCGCGCTACACGGGCTTCTTTGACTCTGTCGAGGATCTGTTTGAGCTGCAGCGCGGGCTGAACAACTGCTTCGCCTACGACCTCGTGCCCGCCCCCGAGGTTATCGAGTCCGCCCTCCGTGCCAGCCGCCGTGTGAACGACTACTCGACGGCGGTACGCATCTTCGAAGGCATCCAGCAGAAGGTCGAGAACAAGACCCAATACCAGCAGTACCTCGACGCCCTCAAAGGCGTCCGCGAAGAACTCGGCATCGAGCTCAAGGAGGACATGTACAACGCATAGCCCGCTCACCGCGCTCTTACGCTTTTCGCCCCTCCTCGCCCATGTCAACCCGACGTAATCCATTGCAACTTTCAGCCGTGCCCGTTCATCATCGCATAACTATCGGAGGCGGGTGTATCAGTGCAGAGCCATCTGAGGCGGGTAAGCGGACAGCTAGGTCCGGCGAGCAGGGTCATGTTGAGCGCGGAATACGGTACAAGCATGTGCAGCGGTTTTGCTGGACGAGCGGCAGCGGCGCGGAAATAGGAGGGGCGTGGGTCAGCGCTTCCAGCTGGAGTCGCGGTCTTCGTAGTCGTCGTCTGCGGTTGGATCTGGGGGGTTGGAAGCGGGGATGTCGGTGGCGGGGGTGGTGGGGGGGGTAGGGGTGGGGGGAGCCCAAGCGAGTTTGACGGTGCCGATGTCGGGGATGGAGGTGCCGGCGCGGAGGGCGTGCTCGCCGCTGGCGCGGGTCTTGTAGACGACAGTGAGGGAGTTGGCGGTGGGGACGAGGGAGTCGATGTCGCCGAACTTGGCAAAGTGGTCGCGGAGCTTGAGGGGGTCGATGCCGTCGGGGAGGGCGGAGACGTGGAGGCGGGTGGTGCGGTTGTCCAGGCGGAAGGTGCGCAGCGCGGGTGCGCCGCCACGGCCGCGGAACGGCGCATAGCCACCGCGCCCGCGTGCCACATACGCCCCGCCGCCGCGTCCGCGCCCGCGCGCCCCCGACCCGGCCCCGTCAATCCCCAGCGCCGCAGCCTCCGCCTTCAGCGCCTCCAGCTTCTGCTTCAGCCCCTCTGTCGTCCCAGGTACCGCACCCTTGGAATGCAGATCCAGCTCCCGATCCAGCTGCTCCCGCTCCCGCTTCTCCCGCTCCTCTTTCCACCCACCCGTCTCTCCCCCGCCGCCGCCGCCACCCTCCGACTTGCCGCCCTCCGTCGGCGCAGCCTGCAGCGCCTCCACCGCCGCCTTGACCGCCTCGGTAGACTGCTTGATTTCGTCGCCCAGCTTCTTGAGCTGGCCCATAATCTGCTTTTTGTCCTCGGTCGACAGCGACTTGTCTCCAAACTTGCCAAGCAGCGC
Organism: Tranzscheliella williamsii; assembly: GCA_023212725.1. NCBI lineage: Eukaryota > Fungi > Basidiomycota > Ustilaginomycetes > Ustilaginales > Ustilaginaceae > Tranzscheliella > Tranzscheliella williamsii. The sequence goes on from JALBYF010000011.1 coordinate 64,784, forward strand.
CTTTTGCTCGGCAAGTTGCGTGTCCAACTGAGTCTGCTTGCTCTTCTGGTCAGCGAGGAGCTGCTTGCGTTCCGCCGACATGCCTGCTGGCGGTGAAGCGACAGGCGGGCGCGCGTGGTAGACGTTCGGTGTCCTGCCAGGCACAAAGTTGGATCTCTTCTGTACGGGAGCAGACACCGCTTGCGGTGGAGCGGCAGAGGCATTGCCTTCGTCAAGCCTTTGGAAGTAGACCTTGACAAACCGGTTGCCAAAGATCACGTCCGGGCTCTCATGCGCAGTCTTGGCTTCCGCAGGTTGCGAGTAGCTCACCAGCGCCTTCGATCCCGGCTTGTCGATACTGATGTTGGTAATGGTGCCGAACTTCTTAAAGTATTCGTTCACTTTGATCAGGTCGAGACTGTCCTCCGGGACGTTCTCGATCACCAGCGTGGTGTTGGATCGTCTCGACGACTGGAACGTACCCGGTGGGCCTCCACCACGTCCGCGCCCTCTGCCGCTCATACCTCCGCGTCCGCCGGCATGTCCGCCGGCATGCCCAAACATCGATCGGCTATCGGCACCAAAGGCCGCTGCATCCGGGCTCTGTAAAGGTGCCTGAGGCATCTGCCCGCCCAGCCGGTTGGCGAGGTGGCCTGCATCCCCATTCATGTGCTGCTGCTGAGGACTGCCGTTACCATGCTGTGGCCCTGGCATCGGGCCCATGTTGTTAGGCCAGCCTTGAGGCGGAATGCCGTACGGTGGGGCAGGAAACATCATTTGTGGAGGTCGCATGGTACCAATGCCTGGCGGCCCTTGCCCAACATGCGGCCCAATCGTGAATGGACTGCCTTGCTGTTGCGGCGGGCCGCGCATGCCGCCGGGAGCGGCCATGGGGTCTGTCGAATGCTCAAACTTGCAGCTTGCGCCCCTGGGGCAAAAGCCCTTGTTATGGTAGTCTCTACACATCTGCTTCTTTGGCTCGCGCCATCCGGACCCATTCTGAGTAGGATTGGCGCCGTCGCCACCTAGGTGCCTTTCTCTCGAGTCGCGTTCTCGGAACCGTCCATCGCGGTCATCGCCTCTAGTGTTCGTATCGCCGTCCAGACGACGGGACTGGCGCGGCGGTGAAGGTGCCGTATCATCCACGTCATCATCCGCGCGTCGCTTTCTTGAGCCTTCCGCGGCATCGGCAGTTTCACTCTCAACTGCCTGTGGTGCTGTGCCGTTCTCCTGCTGCGGAAGATAAGTCTTCGACGTAAGGACCTCGAATGTTTTGGTGACGAATGGGTCTGTTTCGGCTGCCAAGAAGTCCTCGAGCTGTTCCGTCAGTAATTTCTGCAGTTCAGCTTCGGAGGCCTCGTGCTTTAGAAGCGCGAGAACGTAGTCGGCCAGTACTTCCGGGTCGGCATCGCATATTGGGCCGAGCTCGGCTGTGAGCCATGCCTTAAGCTCTTCCGTATGAGCCTCGTCGAACAGCATGCTCGTGTCCACCCAGCTGACTTCTGTCGTGCGCGATAGGTTAAAGCCTGAAGACACCAAGTGCAAAACTCGTCTCGCCGCCAGTATAGCCAACCGAAGCTACGGCGCTAAAGGGATGCAATGGCCGTCTTTGGCAGTCAGTGAGTGACTTCCAGTTTCCAACTTCTGCGTCCTGGCGGTTGTGTGCTCAACGGCGGGGGGTATAAGATGAGATGAGGTGCTGCGATCGTGCTGATAGGCTTACTAGAGAAGGTCGTAAGTGTGAACGGATGCAATCACCAAAAATAACGAACTGTGCGATCACACAATAATGAACATACGCACAACTCAGTCACTGACACATCCCGCAATTCCATCTTCCGCACGAAATCTCCTACCTCCACTTTGTGAATGCGGTTTCGGGCTTAACAGTAATCAACAGTGAATAGATTCGACAAACCTCCCTGCTCGTATCAATTGCAACGCTACATGCAAGGAAAGACAAACCACTCTGCGTCCAGCTATCTATGCACTAGGGTGTTGCAAAGAGTGGACTACGTTAGGGCTCCATTCTGGCGCAGATCATCGCCGCCGCGGCATGATCACTTACAAAGTTATTCATGATCACTTACAAAGTTATTCATGATCACTTACAAAGTTATTTGTGATACAACGATACGGAACAATTGTAAAAAGCTGAATCGGGCCAACATTTGTCCCGATCTAATATTACGACGTCCGACCGGCGTGCCCAAAAAGGTCTAACATGTCAATAGCAATCACGTGAATAATGCAGATCACGTGTATAACTGTATTTCGAAGGTCAGGCTCGGTCGAAGCTGGGCTTGTCGGTAGATCGAATGGGACGGAGCAGACGTTCGCTCAGTCGCCCGGCTGGTCAAGCCTAGCTCAAGCCAAGCAAGCAGCCAAGCCAAGCGGACCTTCAGCTCGCCCTCGCTGCCAGCCTTGGAGAGCGTATCGGATCTCAAACTCGTTCACACTGCTGAGTCCCACCGCCATCCTTTCCACACCAACCTTCGACCTCCTCCCTCAACAGAATACGTAAGTGTTGCATAGCATACCTGCCACCTCCAGCACGACTAGAGCTCTTCCGCACCAGTGGGATAGACATCTTCGACATCCGACATTTGCCAGCACCACAGACCACAGTGTATGTTCTGGTAATCTAGGGAATAGAGGGAAGATCCGAGAGGCTGTAGCAAGCAAGGACTCCTATGCGCGGTCAGCGACGCGGCAGCATCGACAGTGGTGGGAACTATGCGCCTCCCGGTGGGAAACAATGCTATGACTAGGAGTCACAAATTGGCTGAGTCTATCAGTGCAACCGGGATGCTAGGCCGTAGGATGTGGGGACAGAACATGAACCTATTTCACCAAGAGCTGTTACAGTGTTTCTGGTGGCAGCCGCTTCTGTCAGAACCGTCGACTGACCATTTTGCCCTCGTCCTTCTGCACCTGCACCACCATTGCTACCCTTGCAATCACTCTTTCTTGCACCACTTGCAACCTGCATTGACAGTTCAAGATGACTAGGCTCACTGAGTACATGGTGATTGGGCGCCACCTTCCCACCGAGAAGGAGCCCTCTCCCAAGCTCTACCGGATGAAGATCTTTGCCGTCAACAAGTCCGTTGCCGAGTCTCGATTCTGGTACTTCGTCCGACAGCTCCGAAAGATGAAGAAGGCCACCGGTGAGATTGTTGCCATGCACGCCGTAAGTATTCATGTTCCGAGGCATAGAGCATCTTGGCAGAGCGAGCGCAAAACAATGGCAAGCGCTATGATCACCGTTAGCAAACGGCTGCTCAACGCATCGTGCTAGGACAATGGGAGGGTGCTTGAATGGGCAGCGGAAGGGATTATCCTGCTTCTTGCTGCTTACCATTAAGGACATGGCAAAGCGAGCGTCTGGAACAGGCTGAGGCAGTCTTTGCGCATCCATGCGGGCACATCACCAGATTGGGACAAAGCGCATTGGAAAGCGGAAGCCACGTTTGCGCTCGCCGCGAAACATGCCCGTCGATGGGGTAGATAGCTATGAATCCATTGCTGACCTTGATGCCACCACACTGTTTACCATATCACAGGTCCACGAGAAGAAGCCCACCAAGGTCAAGAACTTTGGCGTCTGGCTCCGATACAACTCTCGATCCGGCACTCACAACATGTACAAGGAGTTCCGAGCTCTTTCCCGAGCCGAGGCTGCCGAGTCGCTCTACCAGGACATGGCTGCCCGACACCGAGCTCGATTCGCCTCGATCCACATTCTCAAGATTGCCGAGATTGAGAAGTCGGAGGATGTCAAGCGACCTTACCTCAAGCAGCTCATGACCCCCAACCTCAAGTTCCCCCTCCCTCACCGACGACCCCGACACGTTGGTGTCTTTGCCGGCCAGCGACCCAACACCTTCTACTAAATGGTTCGCCCACCAGCACGCATGCAGCTGGTTGGCTCTTCCCCTGAGCTTCATTGCCGGAATGCTTGAACAAGCTTGCTCCGACCTTGTTCATGCGATTCTCCTCAGCTTTCCTTGGCGGCATTCGTCTAGCAACTGATCCAGCCATGTTTCTGGTTGCAATGGATGTTGGCTCCCTCCTCCCAAAAAGACGTAGTCGACCTCATCTCGTCGAGTCTTCTTTGCATAACATGACTACGACAGCGTCGGCCGTTCCCCTTTAGCCGCCCTTGTGGTGGTCAGCCTTCGCATCCCGCTTCCCTACCCCCCTTTCTTCTGTACCATCAGACCAATAGCAATCTGGCTATGCCCGTTGCTCGCATGGGCGCGCACGCCCCTGTCGCACACACATACACCCAATCTAAAAAGATATGACCACAGCAGTCGTCTTGCCCAACTACAGCCTTGCACGGCTCGCAGGCTGTCCGCGACTGTGTAGCGCTTTACCACCGGGATGGTATACCAGCTCCCGCCCCAGCTGCTAGATCGTTGCCGCCGCCACCATCCTCCCAGTACGACAGATCGGACGTTGCCTGTGTGGAGACGAAACTGCAAAGGTACGAGTGTTGTTGTCAGAGTAGAGGGAGATTGACGATGTGGCGACCGTCCCAAGAGCGCTGGACAAGGAAGCGTAGAGCGATGTCCATGGCCGGGGTAGGTCTGGCTAACTTGTAGCCATGATTCGCTGTGGTGGGACTATGACCACCAGCCCGATCTAAGCATTCGCCAAGATCGCGAACCCGATACGGAGCGTACAGATCTAACACATCCTTTGTCGCAGCGCTCGGCTGCCAGCTTCCGGGATGCGCATTGCGGTGTCGAAGCTGAGCCGGCACTGTGGCTTCTCATGTGCTTGGCGCCTCGGTGGTTTACGACAGCACTGCCGGCAACGCAGGATGGTAGCTGATGGCTGTGGGAGGGAGGCCGTATCTATGCATCGAGGCGCTCTGCAGAAGTGACCGCCGCCATTGTCACTGCACATTGCCGGGCCGAACATCAGAATGGCAACAGAAGACATCCGCCTGCCTTGATCGCGATGTGCGGAGCTGTCTGATCAACCGCAATTGCTACCGTCTGATTGCGGCTGGAGATAGATGAGAAGCTGAGTTGTACTCGGTGTCAGAAACCAGGAAGTGTCAGCTCGGGTGACCTCCGGAGGCCCTGTTCCGAAGGGATGCAGGGGCAGGTAACAAAGGTCCGGCTCACGTCCGGGCCCTCAGCGCATGTCGCGCGAGAGGTACAGTAGCGTCTAGCATGTGCTGTCCGAGAACCGTTGCAGCACATGCAAGTGTCAACAACTCCGAAGGAAACAGCAAAGCGAATCAGGTGGACAGCACCGACTACCAACACCTGCCTTCTTTGGGCAAGCCACTCTGCAGCGAGGCTAGCTATACAGCTTCTCGAACGAGGAAACAAGGCTATGCAGCATCGGCTAGTACATGCCCAATGGAGATCAGAGCTACAACTACGATACCGATTGGGACGTTTGTTACCGTGAAGCATGGCGAGCTGATCTAGCTTAGAGCGTGATAATTTACCTGATGACCCTTTCTCGGTTCTCTTCGCAGAGACCACGCACGTACTAGCTCTGACAGCATACAGTTTTGTATTTCCAAGGTCTACACTTTTATTTGTACTGGAATAGCGCGGCCGGCACAAGCCAAAGCTAGCAGGATATTGCAGGCAGACCCAGACTCGTTGCGTGTCTTGACGCTATGAGCCGAGCAAGAGGTGCATTCAAGACTAAGAACATTCTTGGCAACTCTTCGAACTTCGGAAGCGTCCGCACCCCGTCCCGACTCGCCCGTTTAGCAGGCGGGGAGGCAGGGTGTGGCAATCCCGAATCACAATAGAGACGAGCCAACTTTGGAAAAGTACTAACCCCGCGGAGTCGCATGAGATTTCATCAACGTGACGGCAGAGGCGAAAAGGGACGATGACGCCGCGTCGGCAAAGCGTTGCAGTTAAGCGGAGCCGCCTCCGCGGTATAATCACAACCCCAGTCCCTGATAATGTGAATCATACACATCCACACTCACACGCTAGGTGACCACAAGGGAACCACTGTATGTGCATATAACATTATCGAGCAATTGGGAATGCGACTGAGCTGCGTTGCCTGTGCAGACAGCATCATTGTTGGTTTTTTTGGACGTCTCAGCAGCCGGCGCAGTCACTCCGAGATCGCACTAAGCCCCCAATCCAAAAGGGTCTCGAGAAACCGCACAACCGTTACCCGCCCGCTCACCCCGGTCAAGCTTCATGGCCTGACGCGTTTCCTTGACCTCCTTTTTGCTTTCGCTAGCACTGCGTACGGCTCCTTGCCGTTCATTTCGCCTCCTCATCCACCCTCTTCATCTTCACCGTCACCGTTACCAACACCGTCACCAACACCGTCACCGTCATCGTTACCGTTACCGTCATTTTCACTTCACCTTCACATCCGCCCTGACCCTCATCATCAACCCTTCTCTCCGAATACATTATCATCCCCACTGTCACATTGTCGGTGTGTTGTTCTCTTCCAAACTCTAGCTTAGGTCTAACTCAGCTGCTGGTGGTTCCTTGACGGCATCTCTCTGTCTCGCGGTGAACAGGGTCCGCTACAGTACGAGCTCCTCCCTTCAGCCTCTGCGCGGTGTCCTACAATTCTTTTAGGCAGATTTGACTGGACAACTCGGCGTATAGGATGCTTTATGTGCCGACATTGAGGATCTAAACAACTCGCGCGTGCCTTGTCGACCGCCTGCGCTCTCCTTTCGACTCGATCGTCGCTGCTCACCATGACCAGCATCTTTACCAGCTGGATCGGCGCCGGCAAGTTAGCTGCAACACCGGAGAACGACGAGGTGCTCAACGATGCGAGCCAAGGCGCAGCATTCGTAAACCCCGACGGTCCACCCAACGGACCAGCCCACGGACCAGTCAACGGACCCGACGGACCAGCTAACGGACCAGCTAACGGACCAGCCAGTAGACCAACCAATCGACCAGCCAACGGATCCAACGGACCACCTGGCGGGCCTTTCTTCCCCATCGATCGCGCTGCCTCGATGACCCCGAAGGCTCCCCTCCAATTCAATGTTCAGCCGGGCCGATATCTCGATCCTGTAGACCATCAACGAGAAGCATCCGACGCCACCCTCAACGGCCGTCTCAGCGGTCACTTTGCAGCCGACTCGTCCGCACACGGATACGGTCACCGCTCCTACTACAGCGAACAGAGCTACGCTGCAGCTGGCAGGCTCAGCTCGGATGCTTTCGGCTCAGATGTTAGCCACGAGAGGCTCACCAATCTCAGCTCCGCCCTCGGCGGCGTCGACAGCGAGGCGGCTTGGAGCGCCGCTCCGTCAGCCAACCACGGAACTGAATCCGCCAAAAACTCGGTTCAGCGAAGGCGACGCAAAGTCGCTCCGCCCGAACTGCTTGTGATTGTCAAACCACCACCAAGCAAGCAGGCCAACCCTCTTAACCTTCAGATTCAACTCGTCATGCCTCAGCAGCTCCAGAGACGCGAAGGATCGACCAGAAGAGCTTCCATGGAGTCTTCAGCTGCCCCACCCGAGCTATCATCAGCTCCCTCAACCGAGCTACGACGCAGGGATTCCATTGGTTCCACTCGATCCGCCGGATCAGAAATCTCTGTTGCCGGTTCCATAGCCTCTACAAGCTCAGGACGTCGCGTCACTCCGCTGTACAACCTCAACTACCATAACATCCTCGCCACGACCGTGAGCGACGCAGGCACCGACCAAAAAGTGGCCAAGTATTCAAGGAAGGGCATCGACCTCGACGGCTTCGGCGTCTTGGAACCTGCCGAATTGATCAACGGGGTCAATGATCTCGCCACTCTCTACCGTGCTAACGCTGGTGACCCACCAAGTCGGCCCGAGCATGGCTCAAATCATAGCGTATACGATAATCAGACTACCTCTGCTTTACATCAGGAAAGCGGAGCTCTCTCTGCTGCCACTGGCAACACTCTACAACCGCCAACCTCTTACGAAGCCATGACGCCTGAGGCTCGCGGGGCTGAAAACAACCTTGGAGGCAAACTGCTCGGCAGGTTTAAAAGATTTTCCCTCGGTGTCAAGCAAGGCGCCACACCGGGTCTGGCAGATTCTAGTTCCCGCGAAGGTGGCTCCGTCTACAACAGAAATGCGGCCAGCGTTACAGGCTCGTCTAATAGCATCTTGGGCAAGTTGGCTGCAAACGACGTCAGCAGGGCCGCCGGACTACACACGGGTGAGATCCCACAGTTGACTCCCGGCGCGGGTCTAGCTGATGGAAAGCGGACGGAAGGCTACTTTTGGACCATCCGCAAATGGAACCGTAAGGACCATGACGGTGGATCCGCTGGCGCTCGTCACAGCGAACAAACCAACCCGGTGCTAGCCAATGTATGGAAAAGGTTCAACTTGGTCAACAGGATGGGTGGCGATGAGGCGCATCCGCCGCCCGCCGAAATCCCAGTGCGTTTTGAGTGGTCTCGGAATACAAAGAAGCTGCAATTCAGAAGGAAGACGGAGGAAGTGCAGGCAAGGATCAGGGCCAGCGCCTCGCTCAACGCCTCCCAGAGCAGTATCGACAAACATGGCATACTGGGGAAAAGCAACAGCAAGTCATCTCTCAACAACCACGAATCACAGGGAGCTCTGCCAACCAGAACATCGACATCGACATCGGCCCAATCGCTGGGAGTCGATGAACAAGCCAGACCGGATATGCTGAAGTCGCCGTCGCGTCCCTCTTCGTTTGTCTCGGGCGCCGGAACCCGGTCGCCGCGCCGATCCATGGATACCTCTGCCGCTGGCTCCTCGGTGCCGCCGCACGGGGACGACTCTGGTGATGAGTCGGACCCCGAAGACAGCGAAACGCCGTGGAACTGCTATCTCGTACTTGGTCCCAGCACACGCATCCCTCTCGGCACCCTCTCGCCGGCACCACACCATCCAAAGCTGGTGGGACAGCTTGCGGTCCCCTTCCCGTTGCCGGATCTCAGCGCCACTGGACTGGGCCCTGACGGCGCCGGCCTATCGCGCGAGGAGCTCAAAGACGTCATCATTGTGACGTGCCTCCATCTCATCGTCCGCGAGAGCTTCGGCGGTCTGGCAAGGCGCAAGAGCGCCGGCAGCGTAGATAACTCGAACCATCCCGCCACCACCCCATTGGCCAATGTGAACGGTTGGAGGCTCGCCAACATCCCCAAGAAACCGTAGCTTGCGCATCTTGCCCTGGCGCCATCCCGTTCCCTTGATCTGTTCAGCTTGCGTCGGCTGTCTCTTTGGGCTTGATTTATACCTAAATTAATGCAGAATCGGTCACGGAAATCACATCACCTCACACCCTGCGCCCTGCACACCTGCCCGACACATCTTGCAGCGGTCACTACTGCCCAACATCGGGTGGCGGCAAGAGTCTCCGTCTTTTGTGGCTGCCAGTTAACACTCTGAGTGACTGGTAACTGTGACTGTTGTTCTGTGCGGCCACACCGAGTGCGAGTCGAATTCGTGAATAATGTGAGGGCAATATATTTTCGGGATTCGGGCTGGAGAGCGGGGTGGAAAGCTGAGGCTGCGAGCTTGCGGTGGAGGTTGCCTTTCTGTAGTCTCGACCGACGGAGGCAGAGCGGAGAGGATGGACGAAGCAGCACTGCGAGCATTTCTGCCGGTGTCGTTTGGGAAGAAGGCGGGTGGTGCGTGGCGGGGGCCGCGCGCCGCTGTTGAGCCAGCTGCGGCGCGCGACGAGACCACCGCGCCGCACGGCTCGGTGCTGGGGAAGCGAACGGCTGCTAACGACCTGCCAGCCCCAGTGGGCGTGGATGCCGGCGACGACGATGACGGACTCACGCCGCAAGAGCGCGCCGCGAACGCAGAGCTCGAGCACCGGCTCCAGGCGCGCAAGCAGCAGGGGCTGGACCCCGACGACGACTCCGACGACGATGACAATGACGACGGGGATAGCAGCGGCGAGGCTAGTATCGGCCCGCCGCCCGTAACGCTGCCGCCGATGAACAGCGAGGCGCTGTTCAGCGGAGACCACAGCAAGACGCTCTCGGCGCTGGCGATCGACGCGGCGGGCGCGCGCTTCGCGGTGGGGTCGTACGACTACCGGCTCTCGCTGTACGACTTTGGGGGGATGAGTTCCTCGCTGGCGCCCTTCCGCTCGTTCGAGCCCGCGGGGACCTACCCGGTGCACGACCTTTCATTCTCGTCCGACTCAGCCGCGCTGCTCGTGGTCAGCGGTACGCCGCAAGCGAAGCTCTTCTCGCGCGACGGCGCCGAGCTGGGGACGTGCAAGAAGGGCGATCCGTACCTGCGCGACATGCGCAACACGACGGGCCATGTCTCCGGGCTCACGTGCGGGCGCTTCCATCCGACGCAGAGCAGCCGCTTCCTGACCGGCGGCTCGGACAGCACGATCCGGATCTGGGATACGGAGCGCTTCGAGCAGATGCACACGCATGTGATTGTGGTCAAGAGCAAGGTCCGTGGCACGCGCACCCGGATTACCGCGCTCGAGTGCTCGGGCGATGGTCAGCGCGTGTTTGGCGCGGGCCTGGATGGGGCGTTAAGCTTCTGGGACCTGCGGGCCAATCTGAACGGCCGGCCGCGCGGGGCGGTCGAGCGCGCGCACACGCCGGACACAGTGACCAGCAGCCTGGCGCTCTCCGCCCACGCCGAACACAGCCTTGCAAGCCGTGGCGGCGACGGCACTGTCAAGCTCTGGGACGTGCGCAGCTTACGCGCGCCAGTCGCCACCGCGCACAACCTGCCGAACACATCAGCTCACACGCAGCTGATCTTTGACCCCGTCGACGGCCGCTCCCTGCTCACCTGCGTGTCGGCGGTGGCGGTGGGGCAGACCGCGCCCGGCGCGGCGAGCGCACCAGATGACGAGACGTCGGCCGAGAACGTCGATGCTACGCCCGCAGAGTCCGCAGGCGGCCGGCTGGCGGTCCTGTCCACAGCCGACCTGAGCGTGGCACGCATGTACAGCATCGGCGCTGCATCGGCGGTGCGCGTGCAGTGGTGCGCACCAACAAACCAGCTCTTCGTGACATCGCGCGATGCCACGTTGCGCGTCTTCTACGACACTGCCACGTCACAGCGCGGCGTGACCATGGCGGTAGCGCGCGCGCCCCGCCGCCGCACCCCCTGGGCCACCGAGGACGTCGCCCCGCCCGCGCACGAGATCTACACCCCCGCCAACGGCGAGCTGCCCCAGAGCGAGAGCGCCAAGCGCCGCAAGCTCGCCCGCATCCGCCAAGACCCCGCACAGAGCCACCTCCCCCAGCGCCCCATCCAAGGCCCCGGCAAGGGCGGCCGCATTGGCGCAGCCGCCACCCAGCACGTCGTCCAGAACCTCTACCGCGACACCCTCCGCGACGAAGACCCGCGCGAGGCCCTCCTCCGCTACGCAGACGCCCCCGCAGACCCCGTCCCCGATAAGGCCCGCCCAAATCCACAGCCCCAGCCGAGCGGGCCCGCCAAAGACGAATAGCGGTGCGTTGATGGTGTACATGGCCTTGCAGTTCATAGTTCTACGGCGATCCTGCCAGCGAGGTGGTGGTAATGGTACAGGTGCAAAAGCAGGGCAAACAGGAGAAGAGCGAAATGTGTGTGTGACCGAGTAAACGTAGGCGCTGGCGCTGTGGCGTCAGCCCAGTCCAAGGCGCTGGATCGCCTGGGTGGGTGGCAGCGGCACAGTGGGCTCCGGCGCCGGCGACGACGAGTAGCGGATCGACACGGCGCGGCGCTTGCCCATCGCCTTTTCCGACGGCACGATCGGCGTCTGCAAGTCGTCCTCGTTTTGCTCGGTACCGGCCTGTGCGGTGCGTCCGCCCGATACGGCAGCCGAGGTGGTAATGTTCAGCGCCGGCGTGGCTGGAAGCGTCCTGCCAGGCGACGTGGACGCCAGCGCGTTGCTGTGATGCGGAGGGCTCAGGGCGCCTGCGTACGGATAATGTTGGCCCAAACCGAGCTGCGAAGAGAGCGACGCTTCGCGCGAATGTGAACGTGCGTCGGACTGCAATGACCCAACCGATTGGCTGAGCGACTGCCGCGACGCTGAGTGCGTTGAGTAGTTGGAGGTCGCCGCGCCTTGATGCTGCGTACTTGAATTGTGCGAAGAGCCGTTTAGCAAGCCGCTCGACCGGATGCTGTTGCTGTCCGACGACTGTTCAGACTGCGGTATTGGCAAGGGACGAGAGATTCGGGCACCGCTGACAGTCCCTATTGTCGGTGCAGATCCAGGGGCCTGACTGCTAGGTGGCGAGAAGGGCGGGGACCCAAGCGTGAAGTCTGCGGCGCCACCAGAGCGGACGACGTTCGGCGAGGGAGACCGGGAGCCTGAGGCATGTGGATGCTGACGGTCAACCTCGAGCAAGCCACTGTCGGCAGCTCGCCCGCGGCCTATGTCGTACAGTTGGCCGGTAGTGGCATCCTGTGCCAGCGTGCTCCTGTCCAGTCTAAACTCGACTTTGCTCCTCTCTGTAACTCGGTGCTCCTCTTCTTCCTCGTCCAAGCGTCGGCGTGTATCGTCGACCAACTTTGCGGCCTCTGCAAGTCTGCCGTGTGATTCCAGCAGATCGGCCAGAAGCGCTTCCTCTTTGGTCTCGCGAATCATGCTCATCTGTTTTCCCTCCGATGCCGCAACGGCTCGCTGCCGATCGATACTGTCCCTAGTACGGTCTGCCTGGGCCGAGGCCCATGGAATCTGTGAAGAGAGCATTTCCAATGACCTTTGCACCTTACCATAAAATTCGCCGATAACTTCTTCGGTATTGGGCCCGATTCCTTCATTCAGCACTGTATCCAGCAACACGCTGGCATTGCTCCTTGCGATTTGGCATTCCTCGTGCAATTTGCGGATGTCCTCCTCGAAGCCGATCACGGGCGGCATTTGCTGGGAGTCATTGAAAGCTGATGGGGATAGGTGACCATTGGGTCCCAATGCTGCTGCCGCAGCCTCCAGATCCGACACAACGTTGTTTGTGACCATTGTCTCTGCCATAAAGGAGACTCCGAGAGGCTGATCCTCACCGAGGTGGAGCGGCGTCTGGTATGCCTCCACGGGCCAGTTGGTGTTTTGCCGAGGGGTTCCAAGTACATGTGACGTTTGTGTCAAAGAAGCTCGTGGAGCGGAGTTGAGCTGGTGCAACTGTGGCTGCGCAGCAGACGGATACTGCTGCTGCCCCTGGAGTGACTTGCGGTTGTCTAGTGATTCGAGGCCTGTGTACATGCTATCTCCCGCTTCAGGAGGCATTGGCCCTTGCGAAGCTCGCAGCTGGGCCGAACGCCGTTGCTCTTGCTGTTCAGGAAGCGGTCGGACCGACTGGGGCAGACGAAACTCGCGCAGATCGTCTTCCAGAGGTTCTCCGTTCTTTGGGCGATCGCTTGGCCGGACTTTGTTCCAACACTTGGTGATAGGTGCGAGCTCCACATCTTCTCTGAACTCAAATGCCAGGACGCCAAGCACTCGAAGCATCGTATCTTTGACACTCAGCGGCGTCTTGGACGAAGTAATGACGTCTTCGATAGCATCGAGGAAACGTTTGGACGCGCTGTGAAGGCGGAAGCGATCATTGGTGTTCAGCGCCAACAAGGCCCATATCCGCACCGCTCTCTTCTGCGCGTCCGCATCACCGTATTTGAACTCTTTGCGCAAAGCGCGGGTAGCGTCTTTCGACGCTGCTTCGGACTGGCTCACCACATCGATAAGGGGTAAGATTCGCATCCAATCGGCTTCCATGCTTGCGTTTGCGGCGAGCCAGCCGATAGTTGCAGTCACCATCTCCTCGATCTCCCTCTCCTGCAGTTTGGCAATTTGCTGTTGTTGTGACCGTTTGTTCCATTTTTCCATCCATCCTCCCTCTCTAAGGCGCTCGGCGTTTGGCGGCCCCATTGCTACAGCTCTTTCGCCGGTCCTGGCAGCATTCAATGCTGTGTCCGTGGCCATGTCTCGCGATTTCTTATCCCTGGCAGCAGCGCCGAAACCGAATAGCTTTTTCTTTCTTTTGTCCTTTTCCTTGAGCTCCAGGGGGTACGGGTCTTCATGACGGCCGTCCGAGACCAAGACTTCGCCTTCATCATCGCTCCCGTTGCCATCGGAGTAGACCGGATAAGCTGTGGAAGGTAGATTGGCCATCGCCTTCGGAGGCTCCCTGTTGGACACTAGATGGTCGGGACCTCTGTACTGCTTTTTTTCTCCCCTGTGGCCGTTCATTTCGCGCGCAGCCCTGCCGCGACTGTCCAAGGAGGGCCTCAGGCGCGGAGCAGCACCAGAGATCTCTTGGTCTACGCTGGCATCACTGTGTTCGGACCTAGATGAATGATGACCGCTTGATTGAGATACCTTTTGCTGCACTTGCGCCGAGATCCCATCGTCGAGATCGGCGCGATGCGGACCAAAGGCGCTAGCCTCCTGTTGTTCTGCTCGGGATAGCACCTGCCCGGGGCGGAGAGCCAGGGGAGGCGGCGCATGTGCATACGAAGCAAGCTGTTGAGAGATCCGCTTTGGGTCGGGAGAGTAGTGAGAGTGCGAGTGTTGGGAAGATACGAGGTCGTCTTGATCACGGGATGAAGGCCGCCTTACAAAGTAGTCCGATCCCGGCTGCGATAATGTGATCTCTGGCGACATGACTTGTCTGCTCATTCGCTCCCTTGGTCCAGACCGAGCTGGTTTCTGCGGCAATTCCGTTGCCACATGACCATCCGAAAGCCGTCGCAAGTCTCGCGTTGGTTCCGTATAGGGCTCTTGATAGGCATCGTAAGGCGACTGAGCCGAGGTATTGTCGAAACGTTTGAATCGATGGGATTGTGGTGGTTGTGGCGTAGTGTCGAGTTGGTGACTATGACGCTGTGATCTGTGTGCTGGCTGTGTTTGGTAGGGACTGTCGCGATGTTCTGCACTGAAAGAGGGAGACTGATGCTGTTGATGTAGATGCAAATATGGGTCGTGCGGAGCTAGGGGCTGTGGTTGCCTCTGAGAGTGCACACGATACTCATCAAACTGCCTCGGAGCCCCGAAGGACGACTCAAAGGGACGATCCGAAGGCAGAGGGGCGATCGGACCCGCCTCCTCCTTCGACTTGAAGAACTTCTTCATGGCCGATACAACAACGTCTCATGAAAGGATCTTACCTGCACAGGTGATTGTGATTTCCCTGCTGCATCGGTTGGTGGCTGGCCGAATGGCACGCCAACGTGTGCTGATAGGGAGGAGCCAGTAGCTCGAATTTCCTTTACAGGCTTGTTGAAGAGCGATTTGCTTCCCCAATGCGGAAACAAGGCGCAGTGTACTTGTCGGAAACGACCGAGTCCCAGCCTGCGTCGGATAGCGGATTGTCTGTGGCGCTATGCTGATCCACCTTTCCGCTCGGCAACTCGTACGAATAGGGTGGATGTAGGTGCGATCGTTTTGTGTGGCTCTCGCGGTAGTAACGGCGGGTTATTGATGTAGGGGTCGAGCAGCGTGCGAGGACTGGCGGTGCTGGGCGGATGTGCGCTAGGAAGGTGGCGGATGCGTCGTGTTCGGGCAGTGTATAGGAAGCCGAAGACGGCAAGCAGGCCATGCAAAGCTGTGGTTCAGGTTGGTGTTGTGCCCCACGGAGCTGTGACGGGCGCTGCGAAGTGTGAGCGCAACATGGAATTTCGAGCACAAGAGGAACGCAAATCAGAATTATAAATGTATGTATAGGCTGTGTCCGATGCGCAGTTAAGCCCATTTGCTAACAGCATGATTTCGGATTCAGGGCCCTACAACTTACAGACCTTACTAACGCTTGTTTCAGTGTCGGAGCTCCGATGTGGAGTACACGCTGCGCTGTTTCCAGATCACAATAATCACATCCTCTCAATCAAATCACAGCCACAGCCAGAGCACGACCTCGCTGTGTAAAGCAGACTGCAACATAGTCCGTATCACATGGCCCTGACCGATGAATCTGTGCTCGACCTGACGCTGGCTTAGTGTGGTCATCTCAGCAATCTACATTGGCCCATTTGGCTTCACTTGCTGGCTTTAGCACGGAGCAATGCGACACACCCATGGTCAACAAGATGCAAGATAATGGATATATACACACAAACAGGCTCCACAATGTGCTGTGAGCGCGACAAGGGAGCTTGTCGGCTAGAGCGAGACATGATCGCGAACTACGGCGGAGCGGAGAGGATAGGTCTTATGTGAATGGAAAAGGGAGCCTTACAAGTTCAGGATAAGCCAATGCGTGCGGCTCTTCATGTTAACGTGCTGCCGACTTCAGAATCGCCTGCGTCATAGTCGAGGCAGCAAGCTAACAGTTACAGGTGTCCTGCTGCTGGCCTTGTTGCTGGCGCCCCAGATTAACGCCTGACCTTGCGCCTGCGCCAGCGCCGGTCGCGCCGGCTCGGCCTGCTGACGATGCACGTTGCGAATCAGCAGCCTGCTCCAATGGTAGTTTGCGGGCGATCATGGTGAAGAGTTCTGATACGTTCCAAGCGTCCTTGGCAGAGGTCTCGAGGAAAAGAAGATTCTCCTCCTGCGCATACCTTTCAGCATCCTCTGTCGCAATGGCACGCCTTGTGCTAGCCAAATCCGCCTTATTACCTGCCAATGCGATGATAATGTTGGGGTCCGCCTGCCTTTGCAGTTCACGAATCCATGCCTTGGCCTTGTCCAGCGATGAAGGCTGCGTGATGTCGTATACTACCACAGCGCAGTTTGCATTGCGATAGTACATGGGCGCCAGAGACTTGTAACGTTCCTGCCCGGCAGTGTCCCTATAAGCGCAATACGGTATTGTGGCAAGATAACCATGTACAAGTGAGCAATACAGGCGATAGGATATCCGAGCGGCAACAGTGCTATCCACTTACCAGATCTCGAACTTGACATTGGTCTGCGCATCAAGGCTGACAACCTGTGTCAAAAAAGCGGCTGTGAATTGAGTAGATGGCGGTCGCAGGGGCGTTAGATCGGCAACTTGAGCGCAGTTTGCTGTCGTTCCCAAGCGACACTCACCTCCGATCGTGCTCTCGCGGTAGTCGTCGAATTGGTCCTTGACGAATCGCAGCACCAAGCTGGACTTTCCCACGGCCGACTCGCCGAGCAAAACTAGCTTGAATTGCAGCATCCTCGGGTTCCGTTGCGCAGCAACAGACATATTACCGTGTTGTTTCTATGTGGGCGATGGGTTACGGCTGTTTCGTTCAAAAAACGAAGATTACAAGGTGGTATGGCTGGTTCGCGAAAGGCGTAGCGATGTTCGTTCACTGGTGTGCCGGGTAACTGGTTGATCCAGGTATGCTGACACAAGTGCGGCGGTCAGATAGCCTAGCTGGCAAGACGGGTTGCTAATGTCGTTAAGTTTATTGCCTCCGCTCAAGGATACGGCGTGACTTCGTTCAGCTTTGAATAGGGTGGTGTCGAGAAGGAATGACGTGTAATGAGGGAGGAGTGTTGATGGTTGCGAAAGGAGTAAGATCGGAGTGCCTGGCTACTTGTGGGAGCGTGATATCGCCTCAGGGATCTGTGATTTAGGAGCAGAGTCAGATCAACCGCCTTCAGACCTTAAAGCAAAATACGCGTGTTAGGTCGATCTTTGGGCCGCGAACGGCTGAGGCTTTTTCAGCTGTATCGTTCACAATCTCATGTGTCAATCTCATCATCCACCACAACTGCTCCTTGATTGCTCACCATAGCAGATTCAAGGTAACTATCTACACACTGAGGTTTCAAGCACAGAGATGGATGCGTCGTCCAGATCAGACTCTTCCGATGATGGGGCCGCCCATTCAAGCTTCGAGTCCAGTGGCAGCCACATATCGCACACGCAACAGCACAAAGAATCAGTGCTCGAGCTGCTGGAATTGGACAAGAGTCAAGATGAAGTTAGGCATTTGCAGTTGATCCAGTCCCTACAGCTTGCTTTCGAATCTCTACAGCATATTAAACTTGTGCGTCTGGTGGTCAACGCGCTTTGGTAGGATATGACGTTCACAGTAGATGGCGATAGTTTACCTAATGCAAGTTGATACTAAATCTCAAGTGAGTCAATCGTTTCACAGAGTGAGCGTTCGTCACGCTTGGGGCTAGGAAGAATGTTGTAAGAATGGACATATTGCTTTCGACCGGGGGTTGAGGACATAGTGCTTATATATGTACACTTCGTGCTATAGGAGGGACGAAGTGTGGATCATAGGCACGAAGATGTATGCGACTTAGCAGAGGGAGAGGGGACCCAGCGTACTTGTCCAGGAGATGGGTACCGTGACGGAAGGGGGTAGGAGCAACAGGGACTTAACTCGGCACAGTCATGTGAGGATTCGGGCTAGTGCAGAGTGATCTAGATTGATAGGACTACCATACATTGTCTCGTACTTTGGTGTCCTTTATATAGCTTATACTTATCTTGTCATGCAGGCAGAGTGTGAGATGGTCATAGGAGATACTCGTAGGGTATGGGTACCCAGTCCTATCGTTGTAGGATTGGGTGCTTACCCTAGAGGGACCTTGCTTGGGCCAATGGCTCGGATACCTTGACCATTCTCCCCGGTGAGCCGGTCCTATCTCCGGGCTTGCAACTCCATGGACCTGGGTCTTTCACGGATCATCGTTGTAGAGTGTGTTGAGCCGTGGCAGCACCTTTCATGTGGAAATGTTTGTTGGGTTCTCCCACCAGTTGTTTGTACCGGTGTCTTGGTACTTGGTAAATATATCGGAGTTATCGGTCCAAGGTACCCGGTGTAACGGGCGTGCCGTCTGTGCCAGAGTCGTCGCTTGAGACGAGCCTTGTTGGCGCATCGCTCAAGCGCTCAGCCAGGAAGTGTCCTGACGACTCTGGAACGGACCCCGCTTGGGCGCTCCGTTCAGAGGTCCGGCGGTGACCACACGTTGTCACGCGGTAGAGCGTGGGCCCAGCAAAAAGATGTCCAGCTCGCGTTTCGAACCGATGACCTCTTAGCATGCGTTCCATTTCCCGATTCCGATCTCTATCCCGATCCGAGCATCTCCGCGATCCGAGCTTTTGTCTTTCGGCCGACTCCCTTTTGTCCTTCACGCACTGACCATTGTGTCAGGACCCTAATCACTCCTAGCACATATATAGCTCGCTCCCCGTCGCGATCCCCTCCTCCTTCACACCACCAGTTTGGTCACCGTTTCCTTCGCAATTTGATCGTTCGTCATCGTTAGCAGTTTGGTCGTGATCATTCCTTCTTTCCTTGTGACATTGGGGGGCCAACCCGGAAAGAGAGGGTTCGTCGTCGTCTTCAGCAGTTCCTTCGCTATCGTTAACAGTTCTCTCACCATCAGTACCATCAGCAGTCTCGTTCTCTCGTCATCAGTCTTCTTGTCAGCACCATCAGCTTCTTGTCTCTTGTCAGCGTCCTCATCGTCAGCAGCTAGCTCTCCCGCCGTTCTCAGTCAGCACTACCGTCTCGTCAGCGTTCTCTCAGCGTTTCCGTCAGCAATCCTGCAGTCAGCGTCATTGTCAGCGCTTTTGTCAGCTTCCTCGTTAGCACCGTCAACAACAAACCTCATTGCTCGTCGTCAAGACTAGCTTCAACGCCATCAAGTACTCCTTCGACGATATCAGTGGTGGTATCGCCGTTTTGCGCTTAGCTCATCATCATCAAGTAAAGCTTCTGTCATCGTCAAGTTCCTCGCTCCTCGCTGTTTCTTTGCTCTTTGGCGCGATCATCGTTGGTTCTAACGCCATCCATTAGCTCTTCGTCATCATCAAGCGTCTCTTTCATCGTCGTCATCCATCAGCTATGCAAGATATCAAGCAGTCTCCTCATCAACAAGCGTACTCGTCATCGTTCGCTCCTCCTAGCTCTCAAGTCCCGAAATTCTCCGGTCATCCTCATGAAAGCGTTTCTACTTGGCTTCAAGACTTTGATCTTTTCTGTCTCGATCGTGGTATTGAAGACAATGAACCTCGCAAGCTCTGTTATCTTCCGACGCTCCTCCTCGGTGAAGCCCGGAATTGGTTTGAAGAACAGCCCGTCGCCATCACTGGTAGCTTCGACACGCTTGTCCTCGCCATCAGGAAGCAGTTCGCAGATACTCTCGATGAACTTGAGCGTTTGCATGCAGTGGATCGTTTCTTTAACGAAGTCGTCAGCGTTCATATTGATCCCAGCATCGTCCTTGATCGTGACCAATGGGGTCAACACCTTGACAAGGTTCTTGCTATCTCAAACGCCGTTCCCAGCAATCTGGTTAGCGAATGTGTCAAAGCTCGCAAGGTTTGGGATTCCCTTCCCGTCGCCATCTGTCAAGTTGTGCAGCAAAAGGAAACCGTCAGAGGGATCGTCTTAGCGTCACGATCGCTGTCAGCAAGGATCATCGAAGATATCCGCTCATCGTTATCACTCCAGCAAACTATGCTAGACCTCAAGCAAGAGCTTGGAGAACTCCGTCAGCGCCATCAAGAGCTTGCTCCTCGTCATCAAGACCCCGTCTCTCATCGTCAGCAAGAGTGTGGTCACCGTCATCAGCAGCTTGTCTGTCATCATCAGGAGCTCACTTGTCATCATTGTCATCAAGAGTTCGTCGTTCAGCAATGTCAAGAGCTTCCTCAGCACGATCAGCAAGTCTTTGCTCATGATCATCAAGAGCATGTTCACCATCAGCAGTCTGCCGATCCCTTGCAAGTCGTCCAAGAGCTCCCAGATCAGGATGTAGCTCTTCCGGAGATCCAGCGACCAGCACATCCTTTGTCATCGTCTTCGCCATTCACTACCATCAAGTCAGCACTTCCGTCAACGTTTGCAGAGCCCGTCGCCAAGACCGACGATCACCACCAGCAGTCAGCAGCATCTCTTGACTCCGGCCACCAGCTGTTCCTACTCCAGCAACAGCGTCAGAACCACGTCTGTCGTCATCAGCAACGTTCACCAAGCGTTAAGCATCACTCCCGGCCCGATCCCGAACCCGACTAATCCGGGATGAAATCTCTGTCAGCAAGCCAAGGCCCAGCTTTGCTATGCTTCGTCATCATTGTCAATTAGCTTCGTCACCATCTGCCTCTTTTGCTACCGCCAATTTGCTTGTCTTTCGCCATCACTCAGTTCTTTGTCGCTATCACACTACCTCTTCGTCGCTATCGTTACTTCGCTCGTCGTCATCGCTCCTTCGCTTCCTTCACTATCGCTCCTTTTTTTGTCGGCTCCGGGACATAGCCTTTTTCTGTTTGGGCGTATGTCACGCGGTAGAGCGTGGGCCCAGCAAAAAGATGTCCAGCTCACGTTTCGAACCCTTGACCCCTTAGCGCATTCGCATTCCCGATCCCCCGATCCTGATTCAGTCCGCGATCCGAGCTTTTCCTCTCGGCCGACTCCCTTTAGTCCTTCGCGCACTGACCATATGTGTCAAACCCCTCATCACTCTCAGCAAGTATATAGCTCGCTCCCCGTCGCAATCCCCTCCTTCACCACACCACCAGTTTGGTCACCGTTTCCTTTGCAATTTGATCTTGTTCGTCATCATTAGCAGTTTGGTCGTGATCCTTCCTTCCTTCTTTCCTTGTGACAACGTCAATTGGAGCCTCGCTCAATCCTTGCTTGTTGAGTCGATCGACTGCAACACAGTCAAACCATGACCACTCAGTCGATATCATTATCATATCGACCAGTGCTTGGGATCAGGCGCACGACCGCTGACAGGGACCTCCAGACACATTTGATTGGATTTGTCAACAACAGTTCAAGCTGACTCCCAAAGCAAACTTGCAAGCTCATAGTCTAGAGACAGTTTGTGTATGGGATGGATTGACAGGACATATCTGTCACAATCATGGGCTTGATGGGCACCATCAAACCAGTACTGCAGAGGTCACATGCCATAGGGACCATGTCATCCACTGGCTGAGGAAGAGATCACTGGGTAGGCTGATGACCCAACAGCCAACCACACCCAGGCTCAGATATAAGGCCCAATGCCATTGTGTCATCCCCCTTTGAGGACCTGTCAAATGTATTTTAGTATCACCTGAGTTACTACTGTACTCAATGACCCCAACTGCAGTCAGCATTTCCCTGACCTCTCCACATGATTGCCCCCTGGCCATAGCCGCCCAGCGGTCCCAGACCCTATGGCCTAACAATATTCTGATCAGGGGAAAGACTTGAAGTTCTCTTATAACCACAATCTTGCTGCTGTCCCAAACAGCTGAACATACATAATACAGCAACATGACTCTGTGAGAACTGTAACATGCCTGCTTGGTGACCGCAACATAACTAATCTGATAGTTAAATCGGCCAGATCTGTTCCCATGCTTCTCTAGCTAGAACTACTCAAAGACACATGTTGTTAGGATTTGGATATCGCAGCGCCCAAGCCACAAGACAAGTGCTCGTCGCGTGAATACATATGAGCCAAATACTCCAAGTTGGATTTTCAATTGAACAACTGGACCACACAAAGGCAACGGAGGAACTGGCTAGGAGCTAAGGCCACGGCTATGCAAGTAACGGAAAGGTCCGTCAATGCTCCAGGCAACCCAGAGCTATGGCAATAAGCACTTGCCTTATCGCCAGTAAGATGGGCTCAACAGCACAACATCAGTGTAAACCCACAGCTAGGTGAGGGCCGTCGCCCAACCCACACCCGGGGATAAGGGCAACTAAGACTCTTCGCTCACGCAAGAGAAGATATGCTATATGACTATGATCGCATATATACACGCGCAACTCGCAAAGAGCCTATGTAAAAAAAATATCTAAAACCCAAGATCCCTTTGTCTGTAGTCATGCACACTGGCGACTAGCAAAGGTAAACTGCTCCTTGAACACAGTTCAACGCGAGCTCGCCATTCACGATAGCAAGTACCCTAGCCTCACTCTCCCTCAACGTTTCGCTAACTCGTTTACATGTGTTACAGAGTGTTTCAACCCTGCCCATGTCTGAAGCTCTGTGCCTTGGCTATGCATGCTATCGCTCATTCAAAGGTAAGGATAGTGATACCAGCAGCTGCAGGGGAAGTTACTGGATCACACACATGCACACTCACTTCATATTGACTTCCAACCATGTGTCAGCGGTCGCGCACCTGATCCCAAGCACTGGTCAATATGATAATGATATCGACTGAGTGGTCGTGATTTGACTGTGTTGCAATCGATCGACTCAATGAGCAAGGATTGAGCGAGGCTCCAATCGACGTGGCTCTGAGATTGACTGACCGCCGTGGATGCTCTGTCCAGAGGTAGAGAGGCATGTTCGAGGCTGTACTTGCATACAAGAATGGGAGAGCGTCCTTAACACACTCTTGCAAGGTGGTCACTGTTATCAATGGTGGACTAAGAGGGATTGGGGTCTCGCTATCACACTGTTGGTGTGAGCGCGACTGAGATGATGTTGACGGTTCTCCGACTCAAACGGAGGCACAGACGATGGTGTTGAGCAATGATCCTGGATTGCTCAGCAAGACTGACTGAATGATTAGCTATGGTTATTGTTTAATAGAGTGGATGAGGACCTCATCCACTCGGGGGGAAGGAGCATCCCCCTTTATAAGGGTGTTGGTTTCCGGGCCGTGGCAGGCCGCTTGACTGGTGAGGTGCCCTTATCGGTGAGGTGCCCCTTATTGCTGATTGGGGCCTCCAGTTTCTCAGCACTTGCTCTGGAGATTGAGTCCTGCTGTTGCTTATTGGCATCTCGGTAATCAGGTCAACTTCACATCCAGGATCGCCTGGATGCCTAACTGTAGGCTGGGTTCCAGTCGATCGATCGGGCTTACACATTTAAATCCAGACTCGGTCGATCTGGCTGCCACTTCGACCGAGTTCGCGCTTCCCGTGAGTACTTCTCCTGTTGACAGCCAACCTGACCATATGAGTCTATGTGCTACTCGAGCTTTGTCACGGACGTCCCTCGGCCTGTCCCATGACACCATGTGGAGCTGTAGGCTGCACCATGTTTCCACAGTAGGTGGATGAAAGACCACTCACATGTATATAGTATGGCACTCTGAGGCTGAAGGAGGTTGATCTTCATCCAATCTAGTCATTTCACATGTGGTCTATACCATTGAGGGTATCTCCCTGCTCAACAGGCAGCAGGGGTGATACTGATGGGCACTCTGTCTTGGACAGCATGGCAGAGCACATGCACTCTTTACAGTGCCCAACACCAACACCATCAGCATGACTACCACCCAACAGCATAGATGCTACAAGCATACTGACACCACCATTGTCCTATAGCATGTGAAGGCAGCACAGTCCAGAGCAAGACAGCCCACACTGGACAGCGCTGGGGACCAGCACTACTCCCACCAGTTCCCTCAACAGGGTTGTCAAGCAGGCTTCCTAGTAGGACAAGACTACTAGGAGCATGCCCATTACAACAGGCTGAGCATTTGTATTGCTAACAGTAGCTGTTGGAGTGTTGAGCTGACATTGAGCTTTCTTCCCATGCTTTGTCAGCTAGAACTAAACTCATAGAGGTAACATTGTCAATTGGATGTTGAGCAGCTCATGCCAAAGCCATCTACTTTGCTCTCTATCCAAGACAGTAGGGAAGATATGTTACCAGTCCATCTTTGCAAATATGCTGAGGAGTAACAGCAGCTACTCAGGTGGAACAGACTGCCAGTCTGGTAAGGAAGTACTCTGAATGGCATCTGCAGTGTGCCTAAGCCTGCCCTTTTCATTCACTCACACAGGCCATCAGTCCAATGCTGCAAGGCAGATTAAGTCTCTCACACCACAGCTCATAATACTAAGTTAAAGCAGTAAGACTGGGGCAAGCTGTTATGCCCCAGGGTCTGATAACCTCTGGCACTGGGTAAAGCACCAGTGTGACCGGTGCTGGGGTAGAGGCTGGGGTACTCGGTGGTGCACCGCTACGAGAGGCCGTATGATGGCAACGAGGTGGTTAGGGTCAGGTACTTCTCCTATTGGGTAGCAATAGATTAAATACATTCGACGACCTCCGGGAGGGGAGGTTGTGGGCTAGGGTGGGTATATATTTACAAGTGTCGGGTGGGCAAGGACGGGGTTGACCGGGCATGGGCCAGGTAGGGTGTGGTAGTCTTGGGGTGCAGGTGACAAACCCACAAATCGGGTCGGTGACCGTAACACAAGCCCATATTATGATCTCAGGATCTTCAGTTTGCCTATCAACATGTCAAAAGAAAGGTGCAAGTCCACTTGGCTGATCTTGCTTTGGCAGCATGAAGCCTACATTCCTTTACAACTGTATGCAGGTTCACCTCCTGTCAACTCCTAACGTTGCATCCATCAACCATCACCACTTTTAGTTTGATCATCCCAAAGGGGCTACAGTTTAAGAAAAATTGTGTGAGAGCCTCAGATTACCGTCACAAATTAAATTGAACCCGTTTAGTGGGGCACCTATGGAATCGCGTTTCTACACACCAAATTGTGCTTTCAAAAGTATGGCTGTGGAAATACTGTTAAGCAGAGGCGGTATGCATAGCAGATCGTACCCGTTCTCGCACGGATGGTGAATGAAAGCCAAAGGCGCCAAGGACGCCGATTTCGGCATCTTGCGTGTGATGCACAGCTTTTCTTTTTGCATACCGCTATTTCGACTTGACAAGCAAGGCGCAGCAAGGCAGGCAAGCCAGCGCGCAGTGGTGGCAGTGGAGTTCGGCGCGCACAGCCCACCTTGTTTTGCCGTTGCGATGACAGGCGCACAGCCTAACGGTCCGCCTCGACTCGCTGCACAGCGCGTTAATATTGTTTCTCAGCTCAAGGCCAACATACCTGGAGCCCTGTTCGGCAGTCCGTTCGGACGCCCCGCCCATGTTCCTCCTCCCGGGCCCAGCTTTCGCTGAGCCAGCGTTGTAGATGAAGCGGGAGGCGTGGTTGTTCGCATACACATAAGTACGAGCGCCGTTTCGCGATGTAGGCCCACTGCACCTCCTCCCACCACACATTCCCACATTAGGACTCCCACCCTTTCAGCCCAGTAACTTGCCTGCAACAGATCATCATGTCGTACTACCCC
Source organism: Tranzscheliella williamsii (assembly GCA_023212725.1). Classification (NCBI taxonomy): domain Eukaryota; kingdom Fungi; phylum Basidiomycota; class Ustilaginomycetes; order Ustilaginales; family Ustilaginaceae; genus Tranzscheliella; species Tranzscheliella williamsii. The sequence goes on from JALBYF010000011.1 coordinate 90,667, forward strand.
GGCGGCCCCAACGGTCCCCAGTCTTCGTACCCTGGCGGCCAACAATCTTCATATCCTGGCGGGTCCCAGTCTTCGTACCCCGGTGACCCTCTCTCGTCCTACCCAGGCGGACCTGGCGGTAATCAGTCACCCTACTCGGGCGGCCAGCAGTCCGCTTATCCTGGCGGCCCAGGGCCTCAGCCTCAACACTATGGCGGACCGAGCCCGAGCGCTGGTCCTGGCGGATACGGCGATGCTCACGACTCTGGGTCGAATTCGCCCGCGCCGTATGGCCAACAACAGCAGTACGGACAGCCTCCATCATCGTACGGGCACGACCAGCAGCAGCAGCAGCCCGTCCAGTACGACGAGCACGGTAACCCTATTCCCGGCGAGCGAGGTCTCGGCACCATGGCGGCCGGTGCCGCCGCAGGATGGGCCGGCAACAAGATGTCCGGCGGTCATATGGGCGGATTCAGCTCGATGGCCGGCGGCGCTATCCTCGCCCAGGTCGGCAAGAAGGTGTTCGAGAAGTTTGACGATAAGAAGCATAACAACGGCGGCCACGGGGGCAACCCTTACGGCGGCCCGCCTCCCAACAACCATCAACAGGGTGGCGGCGGTTTCGGCAGCTTCTTCAAGTGATCTGCTTGGCTCTGCTACACCATCGGCCGTATCCCTTGTACATATCCACTCGTCTCGATCCGGCCCGATACCTCCTGCTTGGACTTTTGTACTGCTGACAGACTCGCTTGCAACGTAGCAAGCTCAACTAATTTCTCAACCATGACTGTCATGTGTGAAGTCATGCACGGCGTTTGCTAGTACAATGAGGAGGCGGCGCGCAAAGCGAACGAATCGTAGAGTTACTTGGTGACGAAATCGAAGAGTTTGGCCGGGTCTTTGCACTCATTCTCTTCGAGTCGGCCAGCCTCCTTGCCCTAATGGATGGTACGGAGGACATCAGTCGCTGATCTGTTTCGAACAAAGGGGCGAGGGCACTTACACGGAAGATCTTGATGATCGTCGGGATACATGTGATGCCGTACTCCTTTCGGAACTTGTTGTCCGGCGAGTTCCACGTAGGTTTGTCGCCAACGGGGATGATGTAAGCCTCGGCGAGATTCGTGGTGGAGTCCTTGTCGAAGACCTGCTGGATGTGCGGCAGCGCATCGACGCAGTCGGAACACCACGGCGGACTTCCCGAGCTGAAGAAGATGAGGTACTGCGGGTCGTCCTCCGAGTTGCCCGGTGGAACCTCTGTCACTGTAGCTAAGGTCATACCGTCTACTGCCAGATTTATGATGCGATGGTGGTGATGGTTGAAAGACAGCGAGCGGGATCAGTCATCCATGGCAGCCATGATGATGCATCCCCGCTGTTAAGACGTTTTGCTATGCTTCGCTGTGACATCAGTCGAAGCGTGTAAAGCGGATCTCAGGACGCGTCTTTCTGTGTGGAGGCAGCCAACACCCACACTCACTCAACACTCCTTCACACCCACAACTCAACACTCACACTCACACTCACACTCACACTCACACTCACACTCACACTCACCTTTGGGCTGTGCCGTAGCCGTTCGACCGCAGCCTTCTCCATCGATACTTCAGACGCAAGCATAAACCAGGATCCGTCCGTCTGTACAAATTCGTGAAGCCATCACGATAATCCGCGTTGCTTCACAGGTGACCGCACGAGCGGGTCTCTTTCGACTGGCCACCCCCGCTACGATCGTTTGTCTCAGCCGCTTTGCACTGAAGATGGCATCCAGCCCACTTCAGGCGGCTTCGGACTCCCCAACAGGGTCTGCGCTCGCAACAGCTTCCAAGCGTACGGCCTCTTCCCTGGCCAGTAGCGGAGAGGATGATCAGCCCGCCAGTGCGAAGAGGTCCAAGATCTTGCTAGAAGACGACGCAGATGAGTTTGAGAGTCATGCTGCGCAACTGGACGATGAAGCGCTCCTCGCCGCCGCCGATGCTGCCGAGTCTGCAGCCTCCTCTCAGCCCAGCTCGAGCCAGCCTCTGCGGTCTTCGCCGCCTACTTTGGCGCCTCCATCCTCCAGCAGCACGTCCATTTCACGGGGAGCTGCCTCAAACGCTTCAGCAGCAGAAACCGGCAAGGGACTCGCCACAGCCTCCCCACAGCCACGCGGGCCCCTGGCGGGCCCTTTAATCACAACATCCAGAGGGACGCAGCCGGACCCACCGCTGCCGAAAGTGCAGCCTCCTGCCGATCCGCTGTCCGATCCGCTCTGGCTGGAGCGGCAGACCATGTCGCCAGCGTGGTTCGCGCGCCTGCAGTCCGAAATGAAGCAACCCTACTTTATCGAACTGAAGAAGTTCCTTGCCGCGGAGGACAAGGCTGGGCGCGTGACCTATCCGCCGCCGGCGCTTGTACATTCCTGGTCGCGGTTGACGCCGATCGAGCGGGTCAAGGTGGTGGTCGTGGGGCAGGATCCGTACCACGGACCGGGCCAGGCGTGCGGGTTGTCGTTCTCGGTTCCCAAGGGTGTGCCCGTGCCGCCGTCGCTGAAGAATATCTACAAGGAGGTTGCGAGCGAGTATCCGGCTTTTCGGGCGCCGGGGCACGGGTGCCTAGACGGGTGGGCCAAGCAGGGCGTGCTGCTGCTCAACGCGTGTCTCACCGTCTCGGCGCGCCAGGCCGGCTCCCACCACGGCAAGGGATGGGAGAAGCTCACCAAGCACGTTCTCAAGCTGGTCGCTGACCAGGCCGCCGCCTCCACCTCGGCCAAGTCCGCCAGCGTCGCCAACTCGAAACTCGCCACCATGTTCGCTAAGGCCAGCGCCAAGCAGCCTACCCATGCCAAGGCCCCCGCGCAGACCGATCACGCTGGCAACGAGGAGAAAGAAAACGCAGACATCACCAAGCAGCCCCCCTATGCCGTCGTCTTCCTCGTCTGGGGCGCCCCCGCCGCCAAGACCCTCGCCGACGCCGGCGTCACCGACAAGTCGCCCAACATCCTCATCCTCAAGTCCCCCCACCCCTCCCCCCTCTCCGCCCACCGCGGCTTCCTCGGCAATGGCCACTTCAAAAAGGCCAACGACTGGCTACAGCAGCGCTACGGCCCCGAGGGCACCATCGACTGGACCCAACTTTGAGTCCCACCCTGCACAATACAAGCTGCTCCGTGGCAAACGCTCTCGCACGCTTGTGGACTGACCTAATGCATAGGGGCATGGTTGTGATCATGACCGTCCATTTGTTTTCCGTGCAGTTCTGAGGACAGTCATTTACCCGGTAATCGGCCATTCGAGCGACTCGCCATAGTTCCAGTGGATCGCCTTGACCTGGGTGTACTCCTTGACAGCGTCGATGCCGAGCTCGCGGCCCATGCCGGATGCCTTCATGCCACCGAACGGAACGGCGTTGCTGAGGACAACGTAGTTGTTTACCCATACCGTGCCCGCCTGGATGGCGCCTGAGACGCGCATGCAGCGGGACGCGTTCTGCGAGAAGACGCCCGCGCCGAGTCCGTACACCGTGTCGTTGGCCAGCTGAATCGCCTCAGCCTCGTCCTTGAACTTGGCCACGGCCAGCACGGGTCCAAAGATCTCTTCGTCGACAATTTTCATCCCTTTCTTGCACCCACTAAAGATCGTAGGCTGCACAAAGAAGCCGTTCGAAAGCTCACCAGCGCCTTGCGTCCATGCACCGCCTCCAATCTCGACCTTGGCACCTTCTTGCTTGCCGCTCTCGATGTAGTCGAGAATTCGTTCCTGGTGGCGCTTGCTGATCTGCGGGCCCTGGAATGTCTGGTCGCTGAAGGGGTCGCCGATCTGATGCTTCTTGAAGGCCTCCACCAGTTTGGGCACAAACTGGTCGTAGATCCCCTCCTGCACAAAGAGCCGAGACCCGGCAGTGCAGTCCTGACCCTGGTTGAAGAGGATGCCGAGGGCAGCCCAGTTGACAGCCTGATCGATGTCGGCATCGTCAAAGACTAGTACCGGTGACTTTCCGCCGAGCTCTAGTGTGACCTTCTTGAGATTGGAGCGAGCTGCGCGCTCCATCACTCGCTTCCCGATCGCGGTGGAGCCGGTGAAGGCGACCTTGTCAATGTCCATATGGCCGGTGATGGCGTCGCCGACGATCGGACCAAAACCATTCAGAACACTGAAAACACCGGACGGTAGGCCAGCTTCCAGCAGAAACTCGGCGATGCGGAGAGCGGTCAACGGCGTCTGTTCGGCTGGCTTGAGGACAATGCAGTTGCCAGCAGCGAGCGCTGGGGCTACCTTCCAACCGAGCATGCCAATGGGGTAGTTCCACGGGATGATCTGGCCGCACACGCCGAGGGGCTCGATGCGAGTAAAGGCGAGCTTCTCCCCTTCCTTCTGTTCGATCGTCTTGCCTTCGATCTTGTCGGCCAAGCCTGCATAGTACCGGAAGCAGCCTGCTGTATCGGCGATGTCCATGGTCTGAGCCATCCAGCGCGGCTTGCCATTGTCGAGCGACTCGAGCTCAGCCAGCTCCTCGGCATGCTGCTCTATCAGATCCGCGAGCTTAAACAGCACCTCGGCCCGCTGGCCCGGAGTGCTATTGCGCCCCCACACGGTTCTGTATGCCTTCCTCGCCGCCTTGACAGCCTCATCGACGTCCTTGCCGGTAGCAGCATAAACACTGCCTAGCGACTTGCCCGTCGCGGGATTGATGGTCTCCAGCGTCTCACCATCGATGGAAGGCACAAACCGATTGTTGATGAACAGACCCGTCGGCACCGTCAGCGTCTTGCCCGAAGGCGATGCAATCTGCAGCTTCTCTGCAAGCGTCATGATGATCTGAAGAACAAGAGAAGAGAAAGGCGATGGGGCTGTGTTCTCTGGCAGGGTAGGGCGTAGTGCAGAACAAGTAATGCTGATTATAAGGCGGACCGGCCGAGCAAAATACACTTACTTAGCAACGGAGCAGCCGCTGAACTTGTGATCTCATCGCATAGGCAATCCAACTGCAACTCACACTTGTGACTGTGACTGGCTTGCTCAGCCTAGCGTGATGTGTGCTTTCAGCCCGGCGGCGGCTTGTCCGCGCTGCGATTCCAGAGGGTGGCCTCGTCTGGGTTCGTTCTCAGGGTCCAACGCATAGGCGATAAGCTCGATAGTAGGCGGTGCACCGCTCTACCACGCTTGCCGCGCTTGCCGCGCCTGCCGCGCTTCAGTATCATCTTCAATTGGCCCGCCTGACCTAGCGGAAATTGTAATATTGGCGATTCGCGCTCATAGTCGGAACGGATGACTAGGTTATTCAGTTATTGTTATTCGGAAGAGGACGGGCGGCTGAGCGAATAATATGAGAGAGATAGAGAGATATATGATGTTGCCTCTGCAACTGTAAGCCGGCTGGCAGAAGTAGCGCAACTGCGGGCGGTACACTTACCAAGGATGCTTGGCACCGCCTGCGTCTCGCCTTGCTGTCGTCGTCATCATCGACATCGCGCAGCACAGCAACCTGGCTCAGCCAAACATTGTCGCCGTGTCGTTTATCTGCTACCGCTCGGCTTTCCCATATCAGCTGCTTGGCAGACGACGACATCCGAGCTCGTGAATACGTTGAGTGTCATGTTACGAGCCTGCCTATTCCTCCTTTTGTCCGACGGCTCGAAAGTACGCAAACCGATGTAACCGCAGATTTCTGCAGATATGGATCTCAGCGCAGGCAAGGACGATGGAGCAGCACCGGCGCCCCTCGCAGGGAAGCGCTCGCGATCCGGATGTCTGACCTGCCGCAAGAGGAAGAAGAAATGCGACGAAACGCTGTGTGAAGAGACTGGCGGTTGCTGGCGATGTCGCAACGCTGGTTATCGTTGCGAAGGCTTTCGACGTACGCCGCTTGTTTTTGAGCCTGGCTCTTTCTCAGGTCCAAAGTTGAAGTATACCAAGCCATCGCCCGAGACCAGTTCGTACGGCTCTCCTGCAACCGAAGGCAGCTCAGCAAACACCACCTCGCCTTCCGTAACCCAGCCCCGATCTTCTGGCCCATTCTCTCCGACCGGCTCAAGCAGTGTTCCGCCGGCTAACAATCTTGCAGAGCTGGCTAGCCTGGCTACCGCAACCGATGTTTGGTCCATAATGGGCCGAGAGACGTCGGCTGCTGACCGTATCATCTCTGTCGCAGCGGCATCGTCTCCGTTTGCAACTCGGCAGGTTCCGACGCTGGGACCGTACACCTCTCAGCAAGTCTCCTCTCCACCAGAGTCTGTACCTCCGTGCGAGATCGTAGGCGACTGCCTTTTTTCGGGCAGGCACATCTGCTCTGCATGTGATGCAGTGGCGAATCGCCTGATGGATACGGAAGGTCTACCAACGTCCATACCTTATCACAACATGATCTCCTCCTTGCCCAGCTTTTCCACGCCGCTTGGTTCTTGCCACGCATCTCCGGTCCCGGACGACTCATCGGCGCCTTCGGCTGAGCCTGGTACCAAATCTCGTCTCATCATGGAGAGTCTGATAGGGTACTACAGCACACTGATCACCTGCTGGACCCAGGGATGCGACGCTGATGGCCTGAAAGACTCACCGGTCTTTCTGCATCTGGTCCCCTATTTACTTGACCGCGTCCATAAAGACCCACCGCTTCGTCTATCCATAGCCGCCGTTACAGCCGCCTACGTCGGCGGGGCGAGGCTCAACTGGCCAGCAGATGTCTCGGCGATACATCAGTGGGCGAGCACGTTGCGTTCCGATCGTTCTTCCATCACGGAATGCGTGCGAGGAAATCTTGCTCTCCCTGCTGCTTCGACACCAGAGCCTGCGGATGGGACGCCTTCTGAAGTTTCCAGAAAGAAGCCTTCCAGAAGTGGTCGGCGAAGGTCTTCGCACGCAACCTTGGATGAGCTTTTGGTAGGACAGGCACAGACTCTCAAGCGTTTAGCTACCCGTGCCTTGGAACAGGCTGCCTCGGAGTACCGCTCAAAAATGTCGCAAGCGCTTGGGCTTACCTTCACCGAAAAGGGCTTCTACGCCGAGGTTTCCAATATCAACCCTCTTCTCCTCGCTGCCGTCAACTTAGCCATCTATGCTTTCGCCGAAGAATCGCTAGAGAGCTACTATGAAGCGGCCAAGAGGCTGCGGGCCATGGTTGAGAATCTCTTGGGCTCCTTTGCAACGGTTGACCTCTCGAAAATGGTCTCGCACGACCACCTCGCCTTCCGCACATATGTTTGGTCGGATGTTGGAACTGCGATTTCGTGTGGAACCCAGCCACACCTTCACCTCGTCCGCCCTACGCTCGAGTTGCCAGACGGGCAGGCAACGCGTACGTCCAACGAAGTGTATGCTTTTAGCCTGCAGGATGGGGTGATGATTGCTCTCTCCGAGATCGCGCGGCTTCGCCAGGATTTCGACGGCGGCGACTACTCGGCGACAGCACGGCGTGGAGTTGGTGCTCCGGTGCCGCAGTGGGTTTGCGATCGAGCCGACTTGATTGTAAACCAGGTAAAAGCGTGCGCGGTGCCTGCCAGTTTGTCGGAAGGATCGGCTGTTTGCGCTCTGATGGCCAAAGAGGCCTGCATCATCCTCGTTCATACGCTCATCTATCGGGTGGGGGCATTGCATCCCACCATCCGCTCCTCGCTGCAGAAGATGCTCAACCTGTGGACAACCTCAGCCGAACGATACTGCCGGTCGATCGGCTGCAGCAACTACAATCTGCCCATGTTCGTGGCGGCCACCGTGGCCGTCAGCCCGAGCGACCGGCAGCTCTGCGAGACGGCAATGGAAATTGTCGGACACGAAGAAGCAGCACCCGTCTCCGGTAGGGAGCTGGTCAGGGAGGTCTGGAGGAGAACCGATGCGTCGGGAGCGCCCTGCTTCTGGTCCGACCTCGTTGCCACGGGCGAGCATGGCGTTGGTTTCTTCTAATTCGCGATTTCCACGCTTGCAAAGCCACCACATACCCCTGCCGTGTATTATTATAAACTTGTATACTTGACATGGACACAGCTACAGATATCGCATATGACCTTTGAGTTGTACATGTTTCCAGGGTAGGAGCGGAAAGCGGTGACCGTGAGGAGGGTATGATGGCCACCGACCTCATCTACGGCGCCGGTGGTAGACGTCGATAACGAGCATGGGGATAATGGTATCAGAGGCTTCCCTCTGGCAGCCCAGGCTGGTGGGTTGTGTGGCACGATCTCAGGCACTCGCGAACGGGCAGCGGCTGCGCACGCCACATTTGCTTATCTTCCCCGCAAGCGCAGGTCCAAGTTCCTCAACCGGCGCCACGGTCGAGCTTGGGTGTCTGCATCTGTGCGAACCTGGTAGGTCGGAGACGTGGTAGATGGAGGAGCATATGCCTCCGATTCATGCTTGATAGCGCTTCAGGGGCACGCTTGGCAGGCACGGCCGAGCAGCAGATAGCGGTCACATTGTCCGTATGGAAGACGCCCTTCCGCCACATTTCTTCGGCGGACGCGGTCGAAGCGGCCTGCTCGGACGCTGCATAGGGGGGTGGCCTGTTTGTGAGTCTGTAGCTGGAAGCTGGCCGGAGCTCGCCATCGGTCGCTTCCGGCGTTCACACCGCGGCGATTTGCTCACCAACTTTGCGCGAAAGCAAGCCACCAGTAGTCACCACATCCACCAGGCCTGCCCAAAGCTTTCGACTGGCCTCGACGCCCTGAACATGCACAAGCCCGCGGCGGTTTCCGCGTACACCCGGCACGCTGCGTGATATGCATAGTAATAGAAGCCTGACTGGAAAGATCCCAGTCCAGCGTCCAGCGTGAGACGGGTGGAAGCGCACCTTGCCCGATGAGATGTGTCCACCCTCGGTTGATAGATAATTGGGTATCCACCCAGCGTTCTGTTATTGGCTGTGGCAAGCCGAGTATCCGACAGCACGACATGGGCAGAGGGGCAGAGGCGCATGGACCCGGCCAAGGAAAACGGACGAGAGAGATCCGGTGCGGTTGTGCATGCACCAGTCGAAGCGCTTCGAATCCTCACATGCATCCATCCTTGCAAGCGCTGCTGTCCGCATCGCGCATTGCCCTCTCTGCTCCCCTACCGGCGAAAGGGACCACCAAAGGGTAGGTAATTTGGAAGCTTGCGGCGGTCGCAATGGAAACCAACACGCAATACTTGAAATTGCTATCCTTCGACCGCATGAATTGCGAGAGAGCAAAGGGAGAGCTGAACCCTCGGTTGGATGTGGGCCGAAGGTTTCGAGGCTAGCCCCGACTCTCTCTTTCCTTCCAAAGCAGCCAATGAGATGCAGCTTCTATCGACGTTGACTACTAAGCGAATCAAACCAACGGAGCACCGTGCTCCGAAAATCGGTTGTTCGGGTGTGAGAAAAGTACAAAGGCCATTACTAACAGAATCATTTTCCAGAATCGGAGTTTTGCCGTTGCTTGGCATTTCTCTTTTTCTTCCTTTGGCTGTCAATTAGCGATGCTCGCCCATGTCGCCGGGTTCGCCGGGTCACTCGCCTGTCTTGGTGTGCACCAGAAGGCGAGTGAGCTTCATTCAGTTCGATTGGATAATGCCACGGCCTCTGTTGGATGTGAAGCGCCTACGGTCGAGGTCCATCCGGTCCTGCATGCGTCCGGAAGCTTGCGAACATGCAGGCACCGCCAGGTCAGGCTCGTCGAGGCGACCTCCCCCGCACCACAACAAAGGCCTGTCGGAAAGACGACGGCCTGCACTCTCGACAGCTCGCAAAGATACGCTCTGAGACCTGTGATTGGCAGAAGTGCGAGGCAGGACCTGGTCGTCATTAGTAACCACGAATAGCAATCCCATTTCTCGGCCTGGCCCGCTTCGATCTGGAGCGTGCCTTGCCTAGCGACAGGCCCGGCTTAGCTACGCGAGCAGGGCCGGTGAGCAGCTCGTTCGAACTGCGAGAATTCGAATTGTGATTAACGGCCTGGGCTACTAGTGAATAGCGAGCGGATTTGGGTACTTGCGACTGTGGTTCTTTTTCTTAGGCGCGAGTCTCTCGCTTCTTTCGCCGGAGGATCCGACCTCGAAGCTTAGCCTGCATCCACGGCCTGGGAAGCAAGGTGCAAACCGAACGCTTATCACGCACACTGGAGACCCGCTGCGGTGCGATAAGGTTGCAACGGGTCTGCTAGCCACACAACGTCGCCTATTGCGCGTTCACAGTAAGTAATTCGCAAGTCCCGGTGAAAGGTGAGTGGCGGAGTGGGAGGAGCAAGTGGCCGACAGTGTCGAGATTAGCTAGCAACACCCAGGAAATCACAATGGGACTGGCGAACCACCTACGGCCCCGAGCATCGGAAGCTTGGCATCCTTACTACTTACTACTGAGCACTTTGGCCCTGACAGATACTGCAACTACCTGCACGCAACTGCAGGCGTCCGTTCACGTATTGAGACAGCTATTTCCTTCCTCGTCCCTGTTTGGCACAGAAGCGCCCCGCTTTCCCTTCTCACAGCCGCTTAGCAGCAGTAGCAGCAATGGCCGCAGGAAGCCGCCTTAGCTTCTGATAACGATGGCCACGAGACCTCGTCCAGCTCAGGCGCTGGCCCTAATGAGCCCATCTCCAACCAATCACAGCTGGACCACACATCTGTGACTCGCACTCACCCCGTTCGCCACTCGACATATGCCTCTTCCGGTCCGGTACAAATACCACCGTTGCGGTTTGCGCTCTTTCTTTCCGTCATCTCCCAACATCTCCTCATCCTCTTCCGCACCTGCCACCAAGCTACTTCTTTTCCCTTTACCACCGCCGACACCGTCGCGTATCGCGTTGGGAGGAAGATGGCCGCCCCCGTCCCCACCTGGGGTCAGCTCTCTAACGAGGCGAATGAGATCGCCGAGACCCATCCGCCTCACTATCGCGAGGAGCACGGGCTCAAGACCACCACTCAACACAGCGATGATGACAAGAAGTCCATCTCATCGCAAGAGGGCATCGAGGGTCAAGTGCCTGTAACCGACTACTATGACTCGGAGAAGAAGGCCGTTTCCGCCGACGAGGATTTTGTCCCCGACGACCCTGCTGCCGGTCTACCCTTTGACGAGTCCTACTTTCCCGAAGAAGAAACCTCGCAGCTCACGATTCGGTCTCTGGTCATCGGCACCGTTCTCGGAAGCGTCATTGCCGCTTCTAACGTCTACCTTGGACTCAAGACAGGCTTCACCTTTGGAGCTTCGCTTTTCGGCGCCATTATTGGCTTCTCGATCATCAAGACCATGCAGAAATTCCTTCCGCCTTGGCTCGGTGGTGGTTTCTTTGGTCCCAAGGAGAACTGCACCGTCCAGACCGCCGCTACTGCCGCTGGCTCGTTGACGGGCATGTTTGTCGCCGCTGTGCCTGCCATGTATCAGCTCAAGCTGCTTCATGATGATCCTCTCAAGGACTTTGGCCGTTTGCTCACCTTCTCGGCTGTCTCAGCCTACTACGGTGTCTTCTTCGCCATCCCTCTGCGCAAGTTCTACATCCTCAAGCAGAAGCTTATCTTCCCAACCCCGACCGCCACTGCCTACACCATTCGATCTCTGCACGCCCCTGGAGGACAAGCAAGCGCCAAGAAACAGTCTCACGCCCTCCTTTTCTCCTTTGCCGCCGCATTCATCTTTGTTGTTGTCAATCAGTACGCTTCTGGCATTCTCATGGACTGGCACATCTTCTACTGGCTCTACCAATGGGGTTGGAAGAAAGCCCTTGTTGTTGACAACTGGGGCTGGATGATCGAATGGACACCTGCTTTCATCGGAGCTGGTATGCTTTCCGGCATGAACGCCTCCTACTCCTTCCTCGGCGGGTCGTTCCTCATGTGGGCCATGATTGGCCCTGCCATTGTTGCCACGGGTCAGGCCACCGGCTCGCATGTTGGTGTCAGCAGTTCGGCATCTCCTCAGGAGCCCCTTCGCTGGAGCTACGCATCCATGAGTTTCGATCCCAATAAACAACCACTTCACGAAGCCTCTCCTCGATACTGGGGTCTTTGGCCTGGTGTTCTGATGATGTTTGCCTACTCGTTCGCCGAGCTCGCCATGAACGGCCCTACTATCTACCGCGGTGTCCGAGCCGGGGTAATGGAGCTTTATTGCCAGATCATGCGCAAGGAGGTCAAGATCTATGAAGAAGCTATTCCTGACCCTGTTGCCAAAAAGGATCAGGTTCCGCTTTGGGCCTGGACTGCCGGACTGTTGGTCTCGATTATCTTCACCTGCATTGTCTGCTGTCTGCAGTTCCACATGAACCTTGGCAACGTCATTCTCTCCATCGTGCTCGCCTTTGTTTTCGCCTTTGTTGGTGTCCAGGCCTCTGGTGCCACCGACACAAACCCTCTAGGCACGGTGGCCAAGGCTTCGCAGCTTGTAGTTGGCGGTGCTATCCGTGGACAGGGCAAGACCGGAAACCCCGCTCTTTTGGAGAACCTCATTGCGGGCTCCATCGCTTCATCTGCCTCTTCGCACGCCGTCGACATGGTCGGAGATCTCAAGACAGGCCATCTGCTACGAGCCAAGCCCAAGAATCAATTCTGGGCGCAGATTTTCGGCTCCTTCTTCTCCATATTTATCTCCACCGGTCTCTTTGTGCTCTTCACCAAGGCATACCCCTGCATCATTGACGCGGACTTGGCTGATGATTGCCCCTTCGGCGCACCTGCTGTGTCGGCGTGGAAAGCGGTCACGGTCGCCGTGATTTCGCCCAAGCTTCCAGTCAGCTTGTCATCCGGCTTGACTGCCATTGGCTTTGCTATCATCTCGATTATCACTGTGGTTGCCAAGTACAAGTGGATCCCAGCCAAGTACCACGTCTACGTGCCTAACTGGAATGCCGTCGGTCTCGGGTTTGTCGTACCGCAGACCTACTACCCGATTGCGATGTGCTTCGGTGCCACCGCTGGGTTGATCTGGAAGGGCAAATCGCACCAGTCCTTCGATTTGCTTGCCTATGCCATCGCTGCCGGCTTCATTGCCGGCGAGGGTATGGCCGGTGTCTTCAATGCTATCCTCACCATTGTTGAGGTCAGCGGAGCGTATTATGGCACTTCGGTCGGCGTCCCACCGTGGTAGTCGATTTGCGCTCTGGCAGCCTTTCTCTTTCGGCAACGTTACGGGATTTGTACTTTTGTTGTTTTGCCTCTCCGTTCCCGCTTCTCGCATTGTCTCGTGATGACGAACGCATCTATCTGCAATCATGACCTACATACCCATCACTCACTCCATCTCGTTCCCTTGCCTGCGCCTGAAACGTTCACGTGTAAGCGGCACAGCATCGGTCAACGACTTGGCCTCGAGCGGAGCCGCTCGTGTGCGGCGACGGAGGAGCTGCGGAACTTGGAGCGGAGCTAGCCATGTTCTTGCGATTCTGCCACGTTGTCGGTACCGTTCGCTCGGCCACGGTCCAGATCGCGTGGCTCGCTGCGATGGATGGCACGAGTAACTATAGTGTACCTCTTTCCCGACCGTGCAAGCGGCAAAGTCCCTTGACGCGGCAGAGAGACGGCCCGTCTGGTGCGTTGTCGATGGCACTTGCGATGCTCTGCGCGTCCTAGTGCGAAAGAGCGGGACTCAGTCTGGAACCTGCAGAGGTGCATCTGCCGGCCAACTCCATCCTACGAGACAGCGAGCTTGGCAGCGAGAGCCAACCACAGAGCGCCCAATCGACCAGCCATATTTGCATCCGCTCGTCCTGCGTCTTGGCGAACACGATCGATTCCCGCTTCTCGCGCCCGCCTCGTCTGCAACCCCTTGCCCTCCTCCCCCGGACTCCTCCGCGCACCTGGCCATCAGCCTGGGTCACACAGTCGAGTGTGGCCACAGCGCTTGTGTCGGCGGTACCGGTACACATTCTTTATCTGATGGGCGGAACGGATCTCTTGATCTGATAGGGATGCCCTTGACCTGCTCGGATATATAAAGCTATCTGATACCACTTTGCTTTGTCTTTTTCTTCCTCCCTGCTTCTTCTCTGCCTTCTCGCTTCTGCACGGGCTACCACCTTACGGCGCTCCAGTGCTAAAGACGTCGGTGCTATCCGGCTGTCGCAGCCGTCACAAATAGCACGCCGCGCACCGATGATCATGTCCGCTCTCATCCGAGCTAGAACAGCGTCGCGCGATGGGGCAAGCGACGACATGATCGACGCCAACACTGCATTGCCCCACACTCCAGAAGAGAATAAATCCTCGATATCGTTGCAGAACAAGGTCGAAGGCCTGGTGCCGATCGCCGGCTACCACGATGCGGAGAAGAAGGCCGTCGTCGCGGAGGAGGACGTGGTCATCTGTGACGATCCTGCTCTAGGCCTGCAGTTCGACGAGTCCTTTTTCCCCGAGGAAGGCAGCCAGCTCACCGTCCGGTCCTTGGTGGTAGGTACGCTGCTGGGCTGCATCATCGCGGCGTCCAACATGTATTTTGGGCTGAAGTCCGGCTTTCCGTTCGCAGCCTCGCTGTTCGGCGCCATCATCGGCTTCTCGATTATCAAAACGATGCAGAAAGTCTTTCCGCCTTGGCTCGGCGGCGGCAGCTTTGGTCCCAAGGAGAACTGCACTGTGCAGAGCGCCGCTACGGCCGCCGGCTCGCTCACGGGCATGTACATCGCTGCCGTGCCGGCCATGTACCAGCTCGACCTGCTGCACGATCCGATCCAAGACTTCGGCCGGCTGCTCACCTTCTCGGCGGTCTCGGCGTACTACGGAGTCTTTTTCGCAATTCCGTTGCGCAAGTTCTACATTCTGAAACAGAAGCTCATCTTTCCCACCCCAACCGCCACTGCCTACACCATCCGATCGCTGCATACACCCAGCAGGGGGAGCGGTGCAAGGAAGCAGCCTCGGGCGCTGCTCTTTTCGTTTGCCGCCGCATTCACGTTTGTTGTCGTCAACCAGTACGCCCCAGGCGTCTTGAAGGACTGGCGTATATTTTACTGGCTGTACACCTGGGGCTGGAAACGGGCGCTGGTAGTCGACAATTGGGGCTGGTTCATCGAGTGGACACCGGCATTCGTTGGTGCTGGTATGCTTGCCGGAATGAATCCCTCCTATTCCTTCCTCGGCGGCTCATTCCTCATGTGGGCCATCATTGGCCCCGCTATCATCGCCACGGGCCAGGCCACCGGTCTGCACTCCGGCATGCTCACCGTAAATCAAGAGCCTCTTCGATGGAATTACATTTCGATGCGCTTCAACCCTAACGTGCAGCCGCTGCACGCCGCTTCGCCGCGATACTGGGCGTTGTGGCCTGGTGTCCTGGTCATGTTCGCTTACTCTTTCGCCGAGCTGGCGATGAACAGTCCCACGCTCTACCGAGGTGCCCGGTCCGGATGCCTGGAGCTCTACGGGATCATGACACGGAAGGAAGTCCGGCAGTACGAAGACCCCATTCCCGATCCGGTCGACAAGGAAGACCAGGTCCCGCTTTGGGCGTGGCTCGCGGGCTTGCTTGCGTCCGTCATCTTCACTTGTCTCGTTTGCTGTCTGCAGTTCGACATGCATCTCGGAAACGTTCTTCTGTCCATTGTACTCGCCTTTCTCTTCTCCTTCATCGGGGTCCAGTCGACGGGCGCGACGGATACCAACCCTCTTGGCACCATCGCAAAAGCTTCGCAGCTCATCGTTGGCGGTGCGATCCGGGGACAGGGAAAGGTGGGCAATGGTGCCCTCCTCGAGAATCTGATGGCCGGCTCGATTGCCGCATCGGCCGCCTCGCACTCCGTGGACATGGTCAGCGATCTGAAGACGGGTCATCTGCTGCGGGCAAAACCCAAGGTTCAGTTCTACGCGCAACTCTTTGGCTCTTTCT
Organism: Tranzscheliella williamsii; assembly: GCA_023212725.1. Taxonomy (NCBI): domain Eukaryota; kingdom Fungi; phylum Basidiomycota; class Ustilaginomycetes; order Ustilaginales; family Ustilaginaceae; genus Tranzscheliella; species Tranzscheliella williamsii. Next base: position 106,393 of record JALBYF010000011.1, read on the forward strand.
TCTCGATCTTTGTCTCGACGGGGTTGTTCATCCTGTTTGCCAAGGCGTATCCCTGTATTATCGATGGGCGGGCCGAGTCGTGCCCGTTCCCTGCACCCGGCGTGTCGGCGTGGAAAGCGGTCGCGCTGGCGGTAGTGTCGCCGACGCTGCCGGTGAGCCTGTCGTCGGGGGTGACCGCGATTGGGCTCGCCGTCGCCGCCGTCATCACCGTGGTGTCCAAGTACACCTGGGTGCCTGCCAAGTACCACTTCTACCTCCCCAATTGGAACGCCGTCGGTCTCGGCTTCATCGTCACCCAGCCGTACTATCCGATCGCCATGTGCATGGGCGCTACCTGCGCGCTCGTCTGGCGAAGCCGCTCACCCGCTTCCTTCGCCCTGCTGGCGTACGCCATCGCTGCCGGCTTTATCGCGGGTGAAGGGCTCGGTGGCGTCTTTAGCGCCATTCTGACCATTGCCGGCGTGGACGGCACCGCCTACGGCAGCAAAATCGGCCTTCCGCCTTGGTCGTGAGCGTTGGCTTCCCAATGAACGCTGCACCCCAATGCACCCACCACCGTCATTGTACTTTATCTCGCGAGCATAGACGTATCACACGGCCTTCCGACGCCGTACCGACCCTTTGCGTATGAGGCCGCTGGCGCAGAGCTCCTGCGGATCTAGGTTACTGTCGAGCGTTCGCGTGTGCAGAGAGGAGCCCGGGGGTGGATCGAGCTCCTGGAGGCATACGGGCGTGACCGGCCATGTCGCTGGCGTGCGTCAGCGTCCACGGGGGTTGACCGGCCGTGTGTGCAGCAGGCCATGCGCCATTTATTAAGCCCGGTTGGGCAGGCGAATCGAAAAGTGAGCGGACCAGGGTCCGGGGAAGGCAGATGCAGCGTGCGCCATGGCAGGAACGTTGCGGGCTCGGCTAGGCGGTAGCGCAAAGGGACAGGCGAGCTCGTCGACGCCTGCCGCTCTGACACCACAGCGTTAGCTGGTTTCTCGTTCGGCTTGGCTCGCTCCTTGACTTGCCCTGCCCTGGCGTGCATTAGCGCCGTTGCGCGTGCCCACCGCCCCGCGCACGCTGCCAGCAGTTATCGAGCCTCTGTGTTATCTTCCTTGGCAACGTGCGTGCCCGGAAGCTCGGATGGTTTCGGCACAGCGTCAGCCGTCGGCCGCTGCGCCAAGGACAAGTCAAGCTACGTCTGTTGGCGGTGCCAGCCATGGGCGCCGTCCTCGATTTCTGCGCTGCGAACCATAGACCCAGCCGACAGAACGTGCCATTGTTGCTGGCGGCCGCCGCCTCCTTTGGTGCGCGAGCTGGCCAACGCTTGCACAGTTTTCGCGCGAACGTGCTGCGCAACACCTTTTCGTGAGCTTCTCGTGTGCGCAGACGTTGTAGTCGCCAGCTGAAAGGTACTTAAGCGGACGAGGGCGGTGCGCGTCGGCGGTCTAGTCGCTGTCGCTTCCCGCCTGTTCTCCAGATCTACTACTTCCGCTGCGCTTAGCTAGCAAGGTACACAGCGCGATGAAGGTAACGCTTGCGATATTGGTTGGGCTGAGCGCTATGATGCAGGCGCAGGCGGCGACGCTGACGTGGGACTGCGGACGGGTGCCCAACATCTGCTCGAACGACTGCTTCGCGATCCAGTGTGCCGGCAAGCCGACGACGCTGCACCGGGACTCTGCCAATGCAGCGGCGAGCCGCGCAGAAACGGCGTGCCGTTCGCCCAACCGATGCTCAGGCGGGAGCACGAGCAGCAACAGCTGTGACGAGTACCCGTACGCCTCGTCGCAGGAGGGCGGCGCCAGCTCGGTGACGCGCTGCGTCCCGGCCTCGGAGAACAGCCGGCAGGGCGGCACCCTCAGCTCGTTCTACACCAACAACGACGTCGAGGACGGCGACGCGTACAACGTCGCCTTCACCGCCACGTCTGGCCTGCAGTACTGCTCCGGTTCCTGCACCAACACCGGCAACGAGGTCATCCGCCGCAACCTGGCCCTCGGCGCACAGCACCGCCCGCGCCACTTTGTCACGAACGAGGGCCACGAACTTATGAGTATGTACAGCCTCGCAGATCCGTGTCCAGGCAGAATACACAGGCTTACCATGCATTCTCCGCTCTTTTGCCTCTTGTGCTAGTGTTTGAACGCATCGCTGAGCCCGGTCATCTCGACAGCCTCGTCGGCTCGCAAACATGGCTCGCCCTGGAGGAGCGGAACGTCACCATTATCGGTGCTCTCGACTAACCACCATGTCCATATCCATGCAAGCTGTACTCCCTAGCTGGTCAATACTGCCTTAGAAGAGATGACATTCTTTCCGTTCCTACTGCGTCTGAGGATGGTGAGGAGCGGCAGTACAGCGGTAGACATAGAGCTCTCATCGCGGTAGTGTAGTGGCTGATGGCGGTTGATGAGGGTTTTGGCACATGCCTCCATCTCCCGATCTTGGCTGATCTAACCCCGATCAGCCGTACAATATAGGTCCGACGCGTAAATGAGCCAAAGAGGGAAGAGTCGCGTCGTGGCAGATCAACACTTGCGAAATCCCACAGAATTGGCTGTCAGAGCATGCTTCACTGTCCTCATCACCTCCCTCATCACTACCCATTTCCTCATAGTGCCCTTGATTGAACCGTAGGCAAGGCTCGCTACATTTCTGACTAGGTTTGCGCTCCCTATCTGGTGCCTGTTATGCCGTCTGTTGCCGGAACAGCGGGGGCGCCGCCGCCCGAGCTGCGTCGAGCGATCCTGCGCATCTTCACCACCAAGCATGCGCTGCAGCTGCACTCGTCGGCCATCCACTTCATCACAGCCACTTTGGCATCGCACGGGCTTCTGGACCAGCCGCTGGAGTGGGAAGAGGCGATCGAGTCGCTGGCGACGGGCATCGTCCAGAGCCAGGCTTCTGCCGACCTCGACTCTACTGCCTCTTCTTCGTCTTCAGCAGCCAATAGTCTCTCGGACGTGGTGACCGCGGAAGCGCTTCAACGCGTCTACTCGGCCCTGGTCGTCGCGGATTCTGCCGTGCAGACGGGAACCGCCGCCTCGTCCTCCCATCATCACGAGCTGACCGAGGGAGAGCGTCCCGATCCATCGCGCTACTTTCACGTCATTTCCGCCTTTGATCAGCCCAAGATCGTCTTTGACCCTACCCGCAAGGTGTTTGAGCGCTCCAGCGCTACGCCCACGCTGCTAGCATCGGCGAGCGCCAGTACGGCCTATCTGCGCGAACGGCTGCACATTGTCAAGAGCGTCATTGCGCGCAATGAAAACTTCTGCCCACCGCTTGCCATCGGCGGCGGCAAGGCCAAGGAGAAGGAAGCCGACTCGTTTATGAAGCTGACCTCGACCAAGAACCTGCTCGGGCGGCAGGGGCATCGCTTTCTGCTGTTTGGCATGCTCAGCACATCGTCCGATGGCCGGTACGAGCTGGAAGATGCGGATGGTGTGGTGGGTCTCGATCTCGAGGATGCCATTCCGGGCGAGGGGATCTTCACCGAAGGCGCGCTGATTCTTGTCGAGGGGGAGTATACGCCGGAAGAGCGCATACGCGTCTTTGCCATTGGCCATCCGCCGAGCGAAACCCGCGCCGCCGCCCGCCTCCTGCACGCCCACACCGACTTTCTCGGCACAGGCACGCCGATCACGATCGCTGACGAGGCCGCCTTCCAGGTACACGAACAGCAGAACGACGATCTCTGTTTCGTCGTCATCAGCGACCTGCATCTGGACCATCCTAAGACCATGCAGAGCTTCAGGACCATCCTGCAGGGGTATACCGACGCGCAGTTCCTGCCCTTCGCCTTCATCCTCTGCGGCAACTTTTCCTCGGCGCCCGCTCACGGCCCAGACATGATCGAAAAGTATCAAGGTACGTCTGCCTCGGGCTCTCGGTTTGCCGGCGGTGGTTTTGGCTGTGTATGCTGACACTGGCGACGTCTTGACCCTGTCGTTTGCTGCGAATGTCTGGCGCGTTGGGTGTGGTAGCCGCGTTTTCGGCGCTGGGCGATTTGCTGCTTAGCTTTCCGGCGATTGTGCGCGGGTCGCACATTGTGCTTGTCCCCGGGCCGGGCGATCCGGTGGCGACGTCCATGGTGCCGCGACCGGCGCTGCCGGCCGTGCTGACCGCGGGGCTGCGCGGCAAGCTGGGCGCGCGGCTGCATCTGGCGAGCAACCCGTGCCGGCTCTCGTACTTCTCCCAGGAGCTGGTCGTCTACCGCGACGACGTCATGGCACGCATGCTCCGCAATACGGTCTCGCTCAAACAGCATGCGCGCGAGGCCGACCTGAAGAAATACGTAAGCCGCCGCCGCCCACTCCACCCCACCCGCGCGCGCGCTGACCCCCGCTTCCCCCTCAGCTTGTCTCGACCCTTCTGGACCAGGCACACCTCTGCCCGCTCCCGCAGCGCGCCCGCCCCGTCCTGTGGGACTACGACCACACACTCCGCCTCTACCCCATGCCCACCGCCGTACGTCCCCTCCCCGCCCCGTCCGCCTCGGCCCGTACTGACCCCCCTTCCACACCAGTTGATCCTCGCAGACGCTCACGACCGCTTCGACCTCACTTACGAGGGCTGCCATGTCTTCAACCCGGGCGCCTTCCGCGGCGCCACGTTCGGCTGGTCCACCTACTACCCCGCCACCCGCCGCACCGAGCGCAGGTACGTCCCCCGCACCCTTCCCGGCCACGCCCACGCACTGACCTTTCCCGTCCACCTATCCGCCTCACACGCCCCGCCACAGCGAACTACCGTCTTCGTGACCATTGTAGCCTAACCCACACACTCGCACGCGCGCGCGATACACGGGAAACAAAATCGGCGGATTGGCGGCAGCGCAACTCGCGCTAGCAGACACGGGTATTCGGGCGACACTGGCGGAACGGCGGCGGAAAAAAGAGGCAGGGCAGGCTTGCGGCGACAAGCGGGGGCTACTTGAGGCCGGCAGCGTCGGTGATGACGCCGAGGCGGTGCGGGGTCATGTGCGGGTACTCCCAGAACATGGCGCCGGCCTTCCAGCCGTTCTGGACGGCGATGGCGAGGCAGCCGCCGAGGACCGAGGGCTTCATGAAGCCGTTGTCCGCATCGGTGCTGACGGCGGGCTTGCCGACGACGAGCTTGTCGAGCGGGACGCCGGCGTAGCGGTTGATCTCGAAGAGGCTCGTGAGCGGGAAGACGTCGTCCGAATTCCAGATGAGGCTGTCGCAGGTGGTGTAGGTGTCCTGGTTGTAGAACTGGACGTTGTACCAGTCGATCAGGTCGCCGACCTCGGCGTGGATGTGGGTGTAGCCCTTGGGGTACATGTTGGCGTTGAACCAGGGCGCGATGGGCGCGTGCGTCAGGAGGTAGGGCGACGGGAGCTCGGTGCGGAGGGCGCGGGTGAGCTCGATGAGCCAGGCTGCGGCGGTGCCCTGCTCGAAGAGGTTCATCTCCTCGTAGTCGATGTCGACGCCGTCGAGGCCGTGGGTGCGGACAAAGGTGGCGAGCGACTTCGCCAGCTTGGTCGCGTTGCGCCCCGAGCTCTGCGGCGTGTCTGTCGCGCCGAACGCAGAGACCATCAGCTTGATGCCCGCGCTCGCATAGCGCTGCTTGAACCACTTCTTATCCGCCGCCGACTTGGCTGCAAACTTGGCCGCATTGTCCGCCACCCCGAACTTGACGGTCCAGAACGCGAGGTTGAACACGTCAAACCCAGAGATGTTGTGCGCGGGCGGCGCGCCGTACGACTGCGACGCCACGTCCTGGTCGCCGTACAGCACGAACCGCGGCGCCGCCACACTGTCCGTGTCCGCGGTGACAAACCCAGAGTCGAGCACCCGCGCCCCCGCTGCCGCCCCCATCATCTGCACCGGCTCCTCCCCCTTGCCGAACCACGACAGCAGCCCGCCCCACACCCCGCTCGACACCCGCGCCGGGATGCTGTCATCGTACATGTTCACAGCGCCCAGCCCGTTGAAGGCATTGTACAGCGACGCCTGGTGAGGCACCGCCCGCACCTGCCCGCCGCTGCACACCGCCACCGCAGCGCCGAGAACCGCCGCGGCCGACCCACCGGAGATGCGCATCGCAGTCAACTGCGGAGAAAAAAAAAAGACAAGGGAAGAGCAGACGAGCGTCCGAAAGCAAAGAGAGGAGGAGGGAGTAGCGGTGGTAGCGTAGGCAGAGTTCGCTGATGGAGCGGGGGACGCATCTCGGGCTTGACGCTGTCTTATATGGGCGCGGGGAAGCGGATGCTGGTGCTGGACGGCCGGCCGTGGCGGCGACGAGGTCGCGGGCGGTGCTGCAGGGGGGGTTGGTCGACCCGCCTACGATGCACCAGTGGATGCTACGCGTCCAGCTCCGCTCGACATCGCGGCAAAGAGGCTCAGGCTCAGGCTTTGCCAGGCGGGGGGCACCGCGATCGGCCGTGGTATGCTCGGGGCGCACGCCGCCTCGATAAGCTTCGGCGCCACCTAAGCGCGGCAACGATACAGGGCAGCAGCCACCAACGGCGCCTCGACGCGCTGTCCATCCTGCGCCAACCAACATCCACGCCGCACGGCACACGGTCGTTTCGCGCGCCGCCTCAAACAAGCTCACCACCTCCCTGGCCCACGCCAATCACAGTGTGCCTCTGCGTCGAAGGCGAGCGAGTATGAGTGCGTCCCCCTTCACAACCCGTCTGCCGCCTGCATGAACCTGATTACTGCTTCCATCGACGCATCTGTATTCAACGATTCGGATCCAGGATTGGGTGCGCAGCAGAAAGCGGACAGACAAGCAGATCGATTAGAGGTATCACATGCTGCCGAGAGGGATTCGCAGTCAACGCTGGCGGCAGCGTGCAACGACAAGGGCAGGTGCAGATACCGGTGCAGGGCGGGTGCAGGGCCCTGTGCAAGGGCGGGGGGAGTTGCATGCTCGCAAGGCGGACTTGCCATTTTGGGAAACCAGCACGACGTTGCAGTGTTGAACAACCTTCTACGCGCGCGACGCTGCATCCAATTCGACATGCACACGCACCTTCGCGAAACAGAGCGATGATGGCTAGCGTTGGGAGCGTCACGGCAGTCCTGCTGTGGTTGGTGTCGACACGGGCGCGAGTGGGCCCATGAGGGGCGGCTGCCACGCGACACTGCCGTCGAGCTGGCCGAAGAAGCTGTCCAGCTCGTGCGCGCTGTAGCGGAGCGTCGACGTCGCGTGGGGGCTGAACTGGTGCGGGCTGCCTGCGCTGTGCTGGTACGCGCCCAGGGCGGTGAGTGGTGCGGCGTGCAGGGGGGCGTGGGGGTGCTGCGGTACTGGTTGAAGCTGGGCCGGCTCCAGCAGGGCGCGCTGCAGCGCAAGCTCGGCATCGTACGCTGGATAGTTCTGCCCCTGCGCCTCCACCGCAGCGAAAGTGGCCGGCACGCTGTGGAATACACTTTCAGCGAACTCGCCGTAGGCGTGTGTGGCCGGGTAGCGGTGAGCGTGGTGCGGAACCGCGTTCTGCAGGCTTGGTAGGCCCGTCTCGCCACCGCTCCACCTGCGAGCAGGCGCCGCGTCGCCCGCCGTCGCGACGTTGACGCTACCGTACAGGCCCGGCGCGCCGTGTCCAGTACCAGTCGTGTCCGGTGGTAGTGCAGATAGCACAGGCGGTGAGGTGACCGTCCTTTCCAAGCCGGTCGTATCTACGACGGGCGGCACGAAGAGTTCGGGCCCCGCTGTGCTCGACTTTTCGCATCGGGGTCCGTACCCGTTGCCAGGACTGTTTCCACGACGCCCGTCCTCGAGCATAGACCGCAGCGCCCCATCCAGCAGGCCGCTCATGCCGGCGAAAGCGGGCACCCGGTTTCCACCCGGGTAGTACTGCGGCCGAGCCAGCAGACGTAGTATCTCGCCCGTCATGGCTCTGGCCTGGTCTCGCAGTGAGCACGGTAGCGTCGTGGGCTGGTGCAGCAGCCACCGCGCCGCCGCGAAGCACCCCAGCCACACGCACTGTGCGCTCACTCGCCATGTCTCCTGAAGCAGCACCTTGCGGACAAATACCGACAGCACCTCAAGTCCGCGGCGCGCGGTTAGCGTGAATAGCGCCGGCTCCAGCGCTCCGCCAGGTGGGTCCATCGCGTACATGGCGCCGTCCATCCCGCTGAGCGCATGCAGCTGTCTCTCGTCTGGCAATGGCACGCTTCCGCTGGGACTGGGAGTGCCATGGAAACGGAGCCGTAGCGCACATGCGTGCGCCTGTGCGGCCCTCGCAAACTGCGTAAAGGCCAGTAAAAACAAGGCCTCCGCCGTGCTGTACCGGTCCAGTTCGTACCGTGGTTGATACTCGTTCCCGCGGCTCTCGAACCATGCCGCGAGCCAGGCTGCTTCACGTGCCTCGAGCGTCTCGATGGCCCGGCCCAACTCGCTGCTGGTGCTGATCTCCGACAGCCAGTTGTAGTGCACCTGCAGCAGAGCAAGGTCCAGCTGGTACGCTAGCCGGGCGTCCGATGCGCCTACGGTTGACAGGTTTGCCTGGAACCATCCTCTTGCGTCTGGTATGTCCGCCGGTACGATCAGCTGCGGCCGCTTCCAGTAGCTTTTCGCCGAGTTTGCCTGTTGGCTCAAGTCTAGCAGGCACAGCTGCATCCACGTCCGCTGCTGCACCCGCAGCTCCCACATGTCGATGCTGCCGCCGTTACTGTCGCCGCTGCTGCGCACCTGGTTCACTGTAGGTGGCCTGGATGGCGGGGCCGCTGCGGTGCCGGCGCTGTCGAAGCAGAACGGCAATCCGAGCTCATAGGCGTACCCGATCGCGCGTGCCAGTCGGCTGGAGCGGAAGGCATCGTAGGGGTCGCTCCAGATGGTCAGCACGATCAACGCCTGGATGTGGTCGATACTACAGACCCCCTGGGCTGCGGCCAGGTTCAGAATCGCGGCGGCAGTGCTCTGGCACTGTGGATGCACGCCCGGCCAGAAGAAGCGGCTCGATAGTTCCAACAAGACCGAAAAGAGGATCGGGTAGTGCGCGCGGACGTTGTCGTTGGAATGAATGCGCGGATCTAGCAGCGCCGCAATCGGGTTCAGTTGCGCCATGAAGAGGCTGTAAAGGTAGCGCGCGTCGGTAGCGCTGAGCCGCTCCAGCCGCACCACGTCGTCGTAGAGGCTGGCGGCCATCGACGTTCCCGCCGAAGGGGAGAAGCTTGCTGCCATCAGCGAGCTTTCCCCGCACGATTGGGACAGGGAGGAGGTGCTCGGGCTTGGGCTAGACGCCGACCTCGCCTCGCCCAGGCTCGGGCCAGACGCGTCATCCCCTGTTGAAAGCAGCGTCGACAGTTCGATGTTGACAGGGTAGCTGCTGCATTGGAGCAGCTTGTCGCGCGCCTGTCGCAACGTGTCTTCGGTGATGACCATTTTGCGGTTCTCATCCTCGATCACCTTCTCCAGCCTCTTGCCTCGGTGGTGTTCGCGAAACTCGCAGAGGATATCCAGCCGTGTGCAGCGTGTGCACGAGGGGTCGTTGGCGTTGGCCTTCCAGCATTTCACCTTGATGGCTCGGCATTTCAGGCACGCCAGGTTCGAGCCGCGCTTGGCAGAAGCACTATCCTGCTGAGAAGGGTGCGGGCGCGTTGGCCGCGAGGCGGCTGTCAAGCCTTTGGACGGCGCCGCATGCCTGTGCGCAGCGCTCGAGTGCGCATAGAGAAGCTCGTCCATGCTCATGACCGGGCCTGTACGAATACTATGAGTTCAACCACTTCCGGCGCGGAACTCCTGATGTGTAGACACTCGCTGTCGGTTGCTAGCGATTGCGATCGAGTTTATCTATCGAGCGTCGAATGCGAGCTCATTCCTGGTGGCAAGCTGATGATATGGAGGGAGGAGAAGAGGAGGGGACCAAGGAACAAAAGAGTGAAATGCGGCATCCTTCAATGTATTGTTCGGGGCTTTAGCAGCCTCGCTATCGCCCTGGAGGATGTGGTCGAGAGTGTCAAGAGTCGGTGCATGATGGCCGCTGCCACGAGGCACGACAGCTGTCTGCAGAAGTGTGGGTGCGCGAGACGCAGGGAATGCACCTAAGGTCCCTCGTGGCATGGGCACGAGGCGAAAGGACCACGCAGCGCCGCCCGCTGTCCTCTATGACGGAACAGCGCCGTACTTGTTTCGGGGCCCCTATGCGGCAATGTGCCACAACGTTAGGTTCAGGCAGAAGACAAGCTGTTCGTAGGTACCGCAAGAGGGTAAGCCGGCTGGGAATTGTGAGGCGAAGGGCGCTCTAGGCTGGAGTGCATCGTCCAGGTTCGGCTGGCCGACAGTTCGAAAGGTCGGCCGCCTGTTGCAGTACGTCGGCGCAGCGGACACCGCCCAGATGCACCACCGGTAGCCCTAGGTTGCACTCCGTAAAACAATTCGAGGGGTTCGGAGCGCCTAGTGGATGCGCGGGTTTTCGCATATCTCGTTATCGAGTGACCGCGCACGAAGTCAGGACTCAGACCGGTAGCAGAAGGAAGAGTGCTCCGAGGGTTGCAGTCGTAGCGGCGGCAACAGCCGGATCGCGCAACGCGATGGTTCGAACGACGAGTCTTTCGGGATTCTAGCGAGTACGCTCTGCAGCTGCATGACTCTCATGCACTGGGGTGACCTGCAAGATCTTGGTTCCTTTGCCTGCGATGGCTGTGCCTCTCGTGGCTATGCGAGCCGCATCGTGCATCTGACAATAGCGCAGAGGCGTCCATGTTCCAGAAGCACAACGTTTCTCTGTTGGCCCTCTGGAAATAGCAGCAATGCGCCATGAGCTAGCTGCTTCGCAGCAGGAGCAAGCGCTGTGGACCACACCCGGCGGTGTCTCCCGTTTACACCGGATTACCGTCGAGTAGACAGTGCCAGTCCTTGGGCACCTTTCCCGCCTGATTGGTGATGTTAATAATGACCTGTGAATCGTACGCCTCCATCGCTGGCAGGGGTCTAGGACTCCGTGAGCGGAAGGGGGTATGCCACGAGCCGGGAACGCTACGACTTAGGCCGCAAATCTCGCAAGCGCGTGCATATTAACTCGGTTCATAATGTCCCCGAAGTAGCGCCGAGATGGGGCAGAAAATCATGCCATGATGGGCAGGAAACCACCGAAGAATGCTGGCAGGCGCTATGATCTCGGGATCGCTCGCAGTCCACCATTCGTACCAGTACTGAACAGAGTTCTAGAACGAGGTTTGACGGAGCCTAAATATTCGAACTCCGGCGTGGCACAAGCAAGCGGACTGCCAGGAATAGAATCCGCTCTAAAAAGGCTCGCACCGAGGCAAAGATATCTAGTTTGTCGCCTTGCTTCCAGTTCAAGGACCGGTCCGGTGCGACGTCACCGGCCGCTTTGCAGCTTTCATTTTAGCTCCTCTCTCACAACTGTGGCTGAGAATTCTGTCGCACTATGCACTGTACTGCGCCAGTAAGCGAGCACAATCCGTGCAGGAGTCGGGAGAACAGACGTTCGTGCCTACCAGCCATGACGGTCGGGCCTCGTGCGTCACTGAAGTGTTCATCTGGATTGTTGCACAGCGCCAGCCGCGGTTTGTGGATGCTAAGAGACCGGCTCGAAAGCGGGTGCTGGACTTGGTGGCTGTGACGCATCCACACTCCGAATATGACACGTGAGAGATCAAGCCCTTTCTCGGCGGAATGGTAAGCGCGGTAGCCGCTGGCAGACGTTCATGCGAGGTGAGCACTTGTTGCGCTAGTCGATCGCGATAGAACAACCTTGGCAGAGACTGTGAGCCTTTGCCCCGCCCTTACACCATTGACTGGGAGAGCAAACGGCAAGATTCTATTGGTTGTAGCTTCCGTCATGGCCTGATGGCACGGAAGAAGAAGCAAAGCTTGCAACCACTTATTTTCCAGACATGCGTGCATAAATCCACGCTCAACACGCCTGCTCGCTCGACGACCGAGCAAATCCGCGGAAAGGCAATCCAGTCGAAGCGCAGGCTTTGTTGATTCCGCGCTGACTTCGCTCCCAAAGCTGCTGTTCCGATCCCCAATGCGGTAGACCCACGAAATTAGACTCGTGCGTCTAGACGGCAAGCTTGTCAGTGGAGCACGGCGAAGGACAGGATGTGGCTTAGCATGTTCAAAGTCCGACAGGCAACATTTCACCTGAGCAGTTTGCTGATTTCTGGCGGTAGGATTCCCTTCTGCCTTGGCGGCGCTGGTACCACAGCTACAAGCATGAATACAAAGGTTGTGGAGTCAAGCAACCCTTGAAACAAACCGGTGAGCTGTGAACAGATCCTCGATCCCCTATCTGCAGCTTTGTCCAGGTTGTCGTGGTCAACGGGTCGAGGACTTGCGGCGACGACTATTGATCTCCATTTTCCAGCGTCATCTCTGCGAGGGCGTTCCAGCTACACTGATCCAGTGTCAGGTAGCTAGACGTGAGGGCAAGACAGTGTAGGCGTGCAGCATGTTCATTCGACGGAGCAGATAACCTCCCTACGCTTCCACCCAGGACCGGCGATCTTCAAGCCGAAGTGCTGGTGTGATAATTACCGAAGATGGATGTTGCTAGGCTATGTTTTAAGGTGCAACGACAATGCATAGCGCCATAGAGCAGAATGTTATACTCAGGCAAGCCTTCCAAAAAGCATGGAAATGAGGGATCTGCAGCTGATAAAATAGAAGGCGTAGTGGGTCCAAGGACCGCTAGCGTCGATTCCGGCCGGTTCACCGCCTGGAAGAGATACAAAGATTGTCATATAAGTTACCTGCGGCTTTACATCGACAACGTGCTTGACAAAGGGTAAAAGAACGACAGGACCTACCCATGCGCGGAAGCAGTTTGCGCCACAGTTCGTTACAGCCGGATCCAGGAACTGGATGCTGTACGTCTCTCCGCAGCTGGGCAACGTGATCGGTCAACCTTCGGTGATTTGAGATGTTTCGGCGGTAATGCTGGCAAAGCCGGGTGATGGGGCCCGCAGCGTAGTGGTAGGGGCCACGGGTGTAGTGGTAGAGGGATCTGAGGGCTGATGCACCTCAAGAAGTGCGCTCGTACTGGGTTCTTTGGCAGGCGGGGTAGGGGGATACCGAGGCCCTGGTGTCGATACAGCTGAGGAAAGTACCGGGGAACGCAACGAGGTCAGATACTCGTCCTCTGAAAGCTGGTAGCCATAACGGCCGTTCAAGTTGTCTTTGAGAGCGGTCAAGTTAGCTGGCCGCGCTACTGTCGGCATATTGGCTGCGCTATCAAAGTTATCCGAGTTCGCCAATAAGAGATCAGGGATACCGATACCTGCGTTCTGACTGGATCCCGGTCCTGCCGCGGCTGTTCCTGCCATAGGTGCCGCGTACCCTCTGCCATTGAGGCCCGAGCCAAAGCTGTCCATGCTGGAATGAACGCCATGTTTCTTGGCCTTCTGCGCCATCCAGCCGCGACGGTTGCTACGTTGAGTGGGGGAGCCGGTCCGAACTCCTAGCCCGTCGGCAGCGCCGCGACCACGCCTGGAAGAGCCGCCTTTCGCCCCCATACGCAGAGTTCGAAGCAGCCCATCCATGGCTTCTTGCACATCGCCCTCGCTCAAAGTGCTGGCGAGCACGCTGGTCATCTGCAGAAGCCGCAGATAGACATGTTTGTTGCCGTCGTCACCTCCGACGGTATCTTCGGTGAGCGAGAAGGTTGGGTCAAGGTCGGCAATGTGAGCAAACAGATGAAAGAGGCGCTCGTATATTGGCAGCACTATCTGATCCCGGAAGACAACCAGCAGGATCCTTCTGACATCGATTCGCTTCGACTCAAAGGCCGTGCTGGATGGCGGCGAAAGAGCTGAAGCGGCGCCAAGCTGCCCAGAGCCCCTTCCAACCGTCGAGACGCTCTGCAGGAGAGGATCAGTCTGCAGAGGCAAGAAGAATCCCTCTACGTAGGGTAACACTTGACCCAAAAAAAAGGTCCAAATCTCCACCAGGCGAACCAACAGGCGCGTATCATCAAGGCCCTGCAGCTTGGAATTGAGAGTCAATGTGCCGGTAGAGACTAGATTGACCAGGTCGTGGGTGAGCGAATCTACTGCTCTGGCATGGCCTCGCTCGAGCGTCTTGCGCACGTGAAAGCTTACGGATTCGTTGATTTCTTCAATAGTAGTACGCAGCGGCTCGCCGTTGAAGAGCGGCAGCACCCGTACGCAGATAGCCTGCCACGCGTCTGAAGAAGCTGCGGCGGTACTGACAAAGCTGAGAGAAGCTGGGTTGGGAGATGTCACGGTCGCGTTGCCTGGGGTCGTGACCTGCGGATACGAGCCGAAGTACGTGCTGCTGGTGGTCGATGGTAGGGAATGGGAGCTGGCCGAGGGAGGGGGCCCGGAAGCTGAGCCAGCGGGTGGCGAGGTTGGATTTCCGTGTCTTTCCGGGTTCATCTGCTGGATGCCCGCAGTTGTAGATGACGCCGATGGGAATAGTCGCTCTGTAGTATTGGAGTGATTAGGATTCGTGAAGTAGGTGGAACCGGCGGTGGAAGGCCCGCCTTCCGGGCCTGTCAGCATGGAAGCGGCACCTGCTCGTTCAAGCTCTCTGGTCATCATCCTCGCGTCGTAGGAGGTGAGACTTCGCATGGAAGCTGGCGTGGCAGTCAGGTTGCGAAGAGATGTGGCGCTGGAGGCTGCACCGCCATTAGCCGGAGTGGTAGGTGGATGCGGATTCGCGGTGGAGTGTGAAGTGGAAGCAGTTGCGTTAGAGGCTATGGATGCGACGGTAGAAGAAGAAGGTAACCCTATCCCTGGGGTGGGCAGCGGGACGGGGGTGCCTGGACCCTGAGGACTCCCGATGGTGGAACCCATCGAGGTTCCGCCGCCAGCAAGGTGGGCAGCAGCACTACCTGCCACAGACGAGGAAAGGCCAAGAGAAGAAGTCCTGAGGTGGTCGCTTTGATTCTGACAAAGTATCCGAACGTAGACGGGTCGGGCTTCGGAGGCGACCTGTGCAACCTTGGCAGTATCAGGAAGATCAGTTGCAGCGCTTGTTGTCCCACTTCGCATTTCGTTGACAGGCCCCTCGACAAGGTCTGCCTGCACCTCACCGTAGTCGGTGTAGTCTTGAGCTTGCTTGTTGCGAGTTGATGCTTGGGAAGGCGAGACAACTGCAGTAGATGCATTGGAAGTGCTTGTTATAAACGTCGACGACGACGGCGCGTTGGTGGGAGTCGGACGAGGGGCTTGAGCGGTGCTGTTGGATCCAGAGAGGTGCTCCTGCGCTGGTACAGCAAGTTCAAGGCGGGACCAGCCTGTGTTCTCTAGGCGGACTCGGCGGTAAGAGGATTTTGGGTCTGGCCATGGGCTTTCGTTGGAATCGTCGTGGAGGGACATAAGAACGCGAAGCAGCTCTGCGATGGCAATGCCATGCGCAACAATGCAAATGTGGCTAGAATGGGCAGCGGTGGCATGAGGGGCAGGCGTATGCTTGCGGAGGGCTTCGATGCGGGGAAGAACGAACTGACGGACGGCCTTGGCGATTCTTGCATTCACCTCCTGAAGCGATTCACCGTCCGGAAAGCGGAAATTCCGGGCATCTTCGCCAGTAGAGCCGCTGATCCATTCTGCACTTCCATAGCTCTGTCCCTCTGCCTGGCCAAAGTTGATCTCTCGGAGAGACTTGGACTGTACGAGGGGTGGTGGTGGAATGGAGCGGTTCGCTTTGAGGATTTCGTCAGCGGTCATGGCGGCGCGTTTTAGATCGCTCGAGTAGATAGCAGAGAGGGATAGGTTAGCAAAGGCTTGCCCGAGGGCGCGTGCTTGATTAATGCCATTGCTGGTGAGGGGTGTATCGCGGTAGCCAGCCCAAATCCCCTGCTGGTTGTCTTGTGATTCGCCATGGCGCACGAGTGTTACCAACAAACTGTTCAGCGACATGGCGTGAAGGTATCCTGCTGTCCGCGAAGACAGCGCCTAAGTGCCTTTGCTGCCCTACGCCATGCGCACGTTCGTCTTAGCGTCCTGGCCGAGAGCTGTGGGCGATTCTCGGGCCTTTGCAACGTATCTGACGGTCTCTGACGGTATGCAGCGTCTGTAAGGCTTGCCTGATTGACGACTTGCTACTTGCTATGCTATTGCCTTGCCATGCTGTTAGTTCAGGGTTGATGGCGAGGATGGAGAGATAGAAAGAGTCGACTTGATTGCGGGTGGCTGAGTCAACTTGATTGGGAATGGCTAAGTCGACCTCGAATGTGATGCAAGCGAAGCAGGCACCTCATCTCTACGGAGCACGCCGACGTGACTGGCCTCAGCAATTCACAATTGTGAATGTCAGTGTTGAATGGCAGCTAAGCTCGAAGAACGCGCCATTGTCAAGGGTCCAAGCTTAGCGACATGTCTTAGGCCGGCCCGATCCCATCTTCACCCAGGGCCCAAGTCATCTCAGATCGGGAATAGAAATCGGGCCATTTTTGCGGTGCGATCTAACAGATGGCGCCCCTGTTGGTGTTGGTCTGACACCGAAAAAGGCCGCGCATTCCGGCAGTTGATCTGTGCTTTGCCAGGTCTTACAGACGGCAGGCAACCGATCTTCTTACTTCCCATTCGTCTCTTTATTGTGATTGCTTCTTGCCCCAAGGCCAGATAACTCGATATACACACCAAGTCTAGACGCTGCTATGTCTGCTGGGAAAGAATACAAGGTGGTTCTGGCTGGCAAGTTCGGCTCGGGAAGGACGTCGTTTGCGACGCGCGTCAAGGCGGCCAAGTCGGGCTCGAAGGAGATCAAGGCATTGAAGACGACCCACTACCCCGTCGGCCTGCAGACGTCGGCAGGAAAGGTGACTCTGAGCCTCTACGACACGAATCTGCATGCTAAGGGCGGTCTGCCCGATGACGCCTTCTTCAGGAATGCCGATGCCGGCATTGTGTTTTTCGATCTTACGGACCGCGCAAGCTACGACGCTCTGGAGAGCTGGTACGAAGCTCTAACAAAGGCGAATGGACGCAGAGGCAGTGAGCCTGTCCCTGTCATCGTTGTCGGCACAAAGGCGGACGACGTCAAAGTAAGTTTTCTTGTGCTGTGTGTCGCCATGTGCTTCTGATTGACGCTATCTTTATCTTCTAACGTGATAGGGCCGAGAGCTTAAACCAGCGGATATCGAGTTTCCCCGGAAGAAGGTGCTTGCCTACCGCGAGATCTCGGCGCACGCAAAGTGAGTTCGCCTCTGCTATAACGCCACCGGCCGCTTAACCGATGGGAAGCCTTGCTCACATTCGATTTCTCTCTGCTACATCGCCTTGCTGGCCGGCCCATATCATCGTCTGTGCAGCTATGGAGTCAAGGAACTGCTACTCGAGATCTGCAAGTCGCTGTTGGGAGAAGGCGTGCAGCTTACCGACAACGTCGAACTGGATGCTCCCAGAGTCTCCAACGTGAGTACAAGCCGATGAATATCTGACTTCGGCTTCTCCATCATGCTGCGCTGGGCAGTTTTCTGACCTGAGTCTGTTTGCCTCTGTGCTTTTGTATGCAATAGCTCGACGAGGCTGAACTGGACAAACTCTTCCAAGACTACGAAAAGGCTGGACCGAACTGAATGACTGCAAACCGACAACTTCATACTGGCGGCATGCTGGAGCTTATACAGCATGATCTCAAGGCAGACCTTATGCGGATGGCTACCGATCGCTGAACTGACAGCCGACTTCCATAGGAAATAACGCTGACAACCCATAGACACTACGACCACATTGAGTGGCTGAGTGATGAAGCGTCTAAGAGAAGAACAAGTGACTGAGCCAATGGTGTTAGATCATCAGAGCCAGCTGATATGCTTAGCAATCGCAGCGTTTGGTGGCAGTCGAACAAGGGTTAGCACGTGGAAGCGCTGAGTAATGCAGGGATATGTCATCGGTGTATCAGCAACCGTCTTATCGTTGCGCGGAATCGCACCTAGAACCTTGGCTTTCCGAGCAAGCTGTGGCCGCAGAGAGAGAGCTATTAGCAACTCGCACGGACTGACACCTTACGTTCGGCGTCGTACATAGCCCCGTTCGGAATGGGTAGCCTGCCGCCAATGTCCGCTTGCGTCGTAGCCGTTTGTAAGCTCCCTTAGCTCCTACGTACTTTTCATACGTCCATCTTCAGAACAACAGCAGTTCTCCTTGCGTGGCCTGTTTAGACAACGTTGCACTGATACACCATGCTGGTAGGCAAAGGAGAGGTGCCTCGCACCGTGGACGTTGACCCGTTCTTTGACAACACTCGACTGTCGCTGAGTCCATCTGGAAAGGTGCCTTACACGCCCCAGAACACCTGGAAAGATCCCAATGGCGACCGTCAGGACTACCTTGAGAACACCAAGTCGCTGACCGCGATGCAACGTGTAAGTATCCACACGGACCAAAGCGCCGCAAGGTATACGGTGTGGCGCTGAGTAGAGCTTATTGGCGCAGAAGGTAGCTGAGCTGCTTGACATTTCGTTCTGACTCTGCGATGGGATTTTCAGCACGTCGCCTTTTTTGACGGCGACTGCGACGGTGTCATTTGGCCGACCGATACGTTCTTCGGCTTCTATGCGCTAGGCTTTGGCCTGATCCTCTCCTTGGTCGCCGTGGGAGTCGTCCACCCACCGTTTTCGTACCCCACGCTGCCGAGGAAAGACAGCGGGCTGTTGAACTGGCTGCCCGACCCGTTTATGCGCATCTACGTAGCCAACATCCACAGGTGCAAGCACGGCTCCGACTCGGAGTCGTACGACCGCCGTGGCCGCTTTCAGCAAAACAAGTTCCTAGGCATCCTCGAGG
Organism: Tranzscheliella williamsii; assembly: GCA_023212725.1. Classification (NCBI taxonomy): domain Eukaryota; kingdom Fungi; phylum Basidiomycota; class Ustilaginomycetes; order Ustilaginales; family Ustilaginaceae; genus Tranzscheliella; species Tranzscheliella williamsii. The sequence continues at coordinate 125,076 of JALBYF010000011.1, forward strand.
ATTACTCGAGTCGCCACGGCAAAGACGCTCTCTGCTTCTCGGACGCCATGGCCATGATCCGAGAGAGGCGAAACCTCATGGACCCTTTTGGCATCTTCGCCTTCTTCTTTGAATGGGGCAGCACCTATATGCTCCTCTGGCCAGCCGATGGTATGTTGTCAATCCCGCTAGACCGCTTCCTCTTGCGTCAATTCCTTTACAGCTGCTGACATATTGCGCACCGTCTTCTGCATTTACTAGGCTATATGCGAAAGGAAGATATCGAGGGAGTTTTCGACGGTTCCATCTTCCCCGTGCTGGCATACCGACGCCGACATGGTGAGAAAGTGGGCGCCTTTGCCCCCAAGAAAAAGGCTAGTTAGTGTGCGGGTCGTGTTTGCACTCTCACATGAGTCTCCCTTCGGCCCATCTGCATGCGGGCGTGAGCCGTAGCTTCTGGGCGCCAATTAGGCGCTAGCGGCTTGCAAGCGGTCTGCGCAGGATCCGTCATGTCATGTCACCTATCCGGTCTTGAACGGCCCTGCATGCATAATTCGAGAGCAAATTGCATGTTCGGAAGCTTGTCAACGAACCTCGCGCTTATGCAGCGCTTCTCTGTGCAACCAGTGGGCTTCAGTGGTACAAAGCAAGCGGCCCTTGATCGCTTGGTTCCCTTTGTTGTTCGTGCGGTGACGGGGCGAGAGCACATGCAGCGCTGGGGCCCTAAGCTAGACGATTAATCGAATGCTGCCTGTGCTTCTATTCGGCTGAAATCAGCGAATATATGTAGGCTGTAGTGGATTATGCGTCGTGCATACATTACCGCCAGCAGGGGTCGGAGCGTTGTACATATCAGCGTTCTAACTTCATCTGGCTGCGTACGCCTGCAGCTAGCCACCGTTGGCGTGATGAGGCCTTGCGGATCGATGCCAACACACTGATCGCTGTGGCACGACCGCAATGTTGGGGCCTACACGCTCGGACCTTCCCTCTATGCTGGTACGCGCTAGCTACCTCCTTTCCACCATCACCGGCTGGTTTCCGTTGAGAATAGGGTCAAAGGCGTCCGTCCGGCGACGGCCTTTCTTATTCGCAAGCAGAGCAGGCATCGGCGCCGTCACCCACTGGCTGGCTTGGCGCGTCTGCATCTACAACCATCGTGTTGTGGTGCGACTGTTCAACATTCTCCCTTCATATCGCTCTTGTTTTACCCCCACGGCTGCTGTGTTTGATGAAGGTGCCACAGGTACACAAGGGCCCTTTCTCAACCTAGCCAGCGGATTTTTTCCCTTATGAGCTACGGTGGGCACGGAACCCCCCTCACTAGATCCGTAACTCCCAGCCATTACAGGTCTCTCGAACTCTCCCGTCCACTACAGTTTGCAGCGTCGCACCTCTTCCCGCGCTGGACGACTCGGACAGCTATCTTCCATACAACACTATATATGCCCACATGTTCGCCAGGCGCGGCACCGGAGGCTGCGCATCCCCTACCTACTCAACCCCCTGTCCGGCCCTTTCTGATTTGGCGAAAGAGATGCCCGACTCAGAGAGCGGCGTTGTGTCCACGAATCCGAAGGTTGCGGGCGACTCGGTTGACGAGGGTCCGCCTCCAAGCATTGAGTTTCCCTTGCACCGTGGCAAGCTGGTTCGGTACTTGCAAGCTGCACGACCTAGTGATGCCGATGCTGGCGTGCTGGGCAAAGGCGGCTTCGGCTGCGTGTTCAGGTACACGATCGACGCTTCGTTCACGCCGCCCTCGTCCTGCGACTTCTCCCCAACACCTGGTGCTTCCTTTTCGGTCCCTGGGCGGCCGTCCGTTGCATCGGCCGCCAGCACCTCGGTCGAAGCTGGCACACGCCTCGAGCAGGCGCCACCGCCGCCTCGGGCCAAACGCCACCCTCGCGTTCCTGCCGTCGTCGCCGTCAAGATGTGCCGGACGCCGTGCTCGGGATCGTTCGATGAATTGCAAAAGACCAGCCTAACAGACAAGAGGACCAGGAAGGCCGAAATGTCGGACGACGGCCTGACCCACGTCAGAGTGGTGCGCGGAGAAGGCCGCATCTTTCAGTATCTCCAGGCCGCTCGCCAGAGGTCGTCGCGCTTGCGGGATCCGTTCCTAGTCAAGCTGCTCGCCAATCTTCCGCCGTCTGGACGCAGCGGGACCGAGCTGGATCTGCTGGATGACTCGGATGACGAATTCGATGGGCCGCCAACCCGGCTGCTCGTCTTTGAAAAACTGCTGGAACTCGACGTTGTGCAGACACAGGAGGGCTGGGCCCGGTCGAAGAACGCATGGACAATCGCCAGGGTCGAAAAGGTGGCTTGGGAAGTGATCCAAGGGCTCCAGGTATGCTCCCATTGCTTTTGATATCCCCTGCTTGTGCTATGCGCGGGAGACTTATCGCCATATCTCTCTTTTGCACCGCTGCGGCACTACCAGTTTCTGCACGAGCACAATGTCACGCATGGCGACTTGAAGCCTTCTAACTTGATGCTGGATCCACGCACCGGCGTCGTCAAGATCATCGATCTTGGCGCTAGCCGGAGATTCGTCCTGCTGTCCAACCGGGAGCGGTATAATCGGAGCGCCGTTGAGGAGCAAGACCAGTCGTTGCTGTCGGCCGGCAAGCCGGTTCCGAAACTGGCTGCCAAGCTTTGTGAGGGGCTCGGCTCGCTCACCGGCTCGCCGTACTACATGGCGCCGGAAATTCTCTTACAGGCTACGCGCTATATGGACAGCGCTGGCAAGTCTCGGTCCGTACTGGAGGACTACGAGAGCAGCTATACCTCCTTCCTCCCGCCACACGAGTGGTCGCTCTACGAAGTCGGGCTCCGGGACCTGCGACGCGGCTGGGGAATCCGTGCGGACGTGTGGAGCTGGGCTTGCACAGTACAGGCCTTGTTGCTACGGACACTGGCAGAAGCCGACAGGCCGAGCACGAGCATAGTGTCTCCTTTCGACTTTTCGTTCTCCAAACATCGAGCTGAGATGCTGGAGCCCGGCCACGAAAAGGCGGCTGAGGAGAGCAAAGTACCCCGCTTCCACCAGTGGTGCCGTGCCCTGCCCTTACTGATCGTAAGAATATCGCTGGCGCCAGCCAGACTGCTGCCAGAGGCCGCACAGTTATCAGAAACCCTTCAGAAGGGCTTGAGAGATGCACTTCAGCACCAAGATCAACGGCCCACTGCTGATGACATCTGCTCGACTATATATGAGGGGAGATCCACGGCGGCTCCCGCCGCAACCTTGCTGCAAGATACACTGTCTGATTTCTCTCGGCGGTCCGTCAAGGTCGGCCCGACGCCTTCTGAGCCTGCCCTGAGCCAGGCCTCGGAGCACGACGACTCGCGTTTCACGACGCCGACCTTGTCGCGAGGCGTGTCCAGTGGACCTAGCCTTTGGGATATGGAAGGAGCCACCACTGCCTCTACGCTCTCGCTGGACAGCGTCCGATCTAGTGTGGAGTGTCTGCCTGCCGGCGACGAGGAAAGGAGTCCGACAGTCCAGGGATTTGACATGATCTGCGCCAGCAGTGCTGGCAGGCAGAAGGTTTCGCCAAACTGTGAGGGCACAGCCGCAGAGCGCCCAAAAGAGACGGCGAAGGGCCCACCATCTCTCTTTCCCAGCCGTCCTGCGCGTTGCTTGACTGCCGTTGCGAGCGGCCAGCGCCCCAGAGGCTCTGAACGCGATTCCATCCGTCCCCTTCACCCCGTCCCTGGTGGCGGCGGGGGACGGCGGAGCGGCCTAGAAAGGGCGTGGAACAACACCGCCCCGAACATCGGTCTGATGCACAGGAGCGATCTCGACACGGGAGCCGCTGCGGCCGCTGTGGGTGTGCAAGATGGGCGGTATTCGACGCATGTGTCGGGCCCAACAGTATCAAGTGTCCCCTGCTCGCCCGTCCACTGGCGAATCAGCTCGATGCCTGGCACTACCCCGGGTATCGAGAGGCGCGGCCGGGGAGGCTCTAGCGCGGCATGCGTTAGTCAAGCTGATAGGGCCTCGGACCGGTCGTTGAATACGCAGCGGCAATCATGTACAGGGAAAGGCGATGCAGCATCCTTCCGGGTCAGCGGCGAGGGACCACGCAGGCAAGCAAGCCTCTTCTCGACACTGAAGGAGAAGCAGGAGCGCTTCTCGGCCCGATGCCTAGGCTTCCTCTCCAGCAGTGGTGCCCATGGCAAGAAGGGACCCATGGCCGCTGTCGACGCGAACTCTTCGCAGCATACCATGTCAAGGGTTGCGCCCATTGTCGCCTCGCCCGCAACAAGCTTCCTTGAACGGCCGAAGCCGGCCAAGAGGGAGGGTGCACCGTCGAAACAGCTGCTGCGTGGGCTGTTCGCATGGAATACATCGCTGCCCGGGAGCTCTGCTGGCGTGTCTCCGTACCCGACGTCTTCATCGCTGGTCAATGAAGGCCGGAGGACCTCGTTGGTCTAGTCTACCCCGTTTGCTGCGCGCCTCGATTCTATTCCGTCTTTACCACTCCCTGTCCTGTTCGTCTTGTTTGACGTGTTCGTGGTTCGCATCGCATTGGCTATCTCTTTGCTGCCGTCTGAAATTGCATCGCTCGATGTCTCTCTTCCCCTCCAGAAATGTAATGGGCCATTTTCAACCCTTTTCAGCGCTGGGCCGCGGAGCTGCGCGATCTGTGATGGTTAAAATCCATGGTTAAGTTATTGTGGACTCATGGCTGTTTCGTGAGTATCAAAAATCGATCGCGTGGGCTATCGGATTTCACGTTCAACTTTGCGTTGATGGCACGTTTTCTGCCTGCGAACATAGATGTGTTTGCTGTGTTTGGTTGTTGAATCCGGCTGGCAACGCAGAAGCGCGCGTTGAAAGAGGCTCTAGCTTCGATGCCGCTGTCCCGATCGACGGCGAACAACGACATGGGCAGCATGCCCGCCTGCGCGCAGACCGAGAGAACGCGTAGAACCAACTCAGCACGACTCGCAACTGCAAGGGGAGGCAGTTGTTTGCGAGCGCCGCCCGTGGAAAAGCGTTTCGACAGGACAGCGCCGGCTCAGCCAGGCAGGCATAGCTGGACAGCTTGCTGGCCTTGCGCTGCAAGGCAACTTAAAAATCCAAGATTTCTCTCGGTCGCTGCCTGCCAACACAGCGTCGATTAGGCTTGCACCGCCAGTCGGACAACCCGATAGACCCCAAATCGAATCCTACCCTCGCTCGCTGCATGCCTATTTCACGGTTGGGCGTCGGCCATACTGTAGCTATCGATGCTATCAACCCAGATGGGACACTCACGGCCGCTTCCTCCTTCGTTCTCTACTCCTCCTCTCCATCTCCCTGAGCCCGCCGCCCGTACCCTGCCTTGAAACCCGGACCGTATAGACGTTGTTTTCGGAGCTTCCGCGTCGTGTGCTTATACGGCTTACTGTCTGCCACCCTCATCGACCTATCCAGCACTGTGGCAAGGCGCGTTCGCAGCAATCATCGGCAGCTCCCGTCCTACGAATATCCTAGCGGCTGCGTAGAGCCTTTTCGACGTTACGCTAGTTAAGCGCCGGTAGCCATGCACACCACTGCCTAGACGCGTCTACCATGCTCAGCCCGCCCAAAGTAGCCACGATCCGCCGCTATCCGCGCTAGAGGCTTTGTAAGAGCTGTTTTTATAGCTGCGCAGTCGCTCTCGACTCTCGGCGCTTCCGACCTTGGTTTGCAAGGATGGCCGCTTCCTGCGCGGCTTCGACGGCCTTTCCCACGGACGTCAGCCGCGACGACACTGCCACATCCGTCGCCGCGGCTTCGGGGGGTCGCAGTGGTCAGCACAGTCGCACGTCGTCACTGATGCCCAGCTTGGGCTCGCTCGGTTCGTTTTTATTCCAGGCCGGTCTGCCCGACGACGATGGCCCGCGCAGCAGCAGTGAGGCAACTAGCTCATCTGCGGGCGCGCTCAGCACGGATGCCGAGCTCATCATTTCACATCCAACCCCCACCGAGTGGGCAGATGAGGCCCCGGCCTCCGCTCGCGCGCCTGCGTCCGTCTTTCAGCCTGCCCCGAAGCCGTCCCCTGTCCGCTCGACGCGGCGTCCAAGCCAACAAGTAAGCGATCAAGTCTGCTTCCGCGGCCCTCTCCCGTACGTACCTCACAACTACCTGCCAAGTCCGCCACTGGCAATGTCCTGACCTCTCTTACCCTCCCCATAGCCACGCTCGGCCCGGCGCAACTGTGCCCAGCAAGTCTTTCATCGCCTTTCCCACACCGTGGTCCCCGCCATCGGGGCCGAGACCGTCCCATACCACAGGCCAAACTCAAATCCACAGCATGGAGACAAATACCAGCACAGACTCGTCTGTCGACACTGTCGCCACATCTGTGCCCTTTCCGCCACAAGCAATGTCGACGAAACATCTGGGTCCGTCGCCGACCCCGTCGCCGCCGTCCGAGTCGACAGTAAGCCCGGAGGCGGATCGTTCGACGCTGACTCCGTCGCGTACCTCTTCGATGCCGCAGTGGCAGCAGAGCTTGCCGCGGACGTTCGCCAGTTGGACGCCGCCGCTGATGACGAGGAAGCTGTCGGAGGACACGGGTTCGACGCGCACGTTTTCGCTCGGCGCTGCGTCGGGATGGCGTGCTGCGACCCAGCTCGACGCCGCCCTGGACAGCGAGGAGAAGACGGTGCAGCGTATGGATGGCTTTCGCGCACGATCGATCCATTCGATCCGCGGAATCGCCGCCGCCTGGGTGCCTGCGCGCTTCGTGCCGTCGTCGCAAATGTCTAGCTCCTCCGCCTCGTCCGCCTCGTCTGCCTCTGACGACGCGTCGCTCAAGGACCCTGCCAGCCCCCCGCACCGCGATCAGAGGATGCTTGCCCCTGTTTCGAGCGCTGACGGCACCACTCTAGCCCGGCACCTACACGGCGAGCTCAAGAGGCCGGTTCGCCTCGACCGTCGTCGTCTGGACAAGGCCGTCACACTCGCCGTCGAGGCTGCGCAGGCGGCCGAGCAAGATGAGCGCGCTTGGGAACATAGGCGCGCGCGCAAGGCACGGCAGCAGGCTTTACGCTCGCAGCGCTCGTCGCACGTCAGTCTGACCCGCTTAGGCGCAGTCCCTTCTGCTCGTCAGCAGAGCCATCATCGTCCAGACGAGCACAGCTCCGCATCACACGACCCAGAGTCCCGCGACGACGACTATGCCGAGCAAGAGGCCGAATCGAATGAACAGGAAGGGGGTGACGACGATCTGGGCTTCTCTCTTGACCTGTATATCGACTCATTGGGGTATCTGATCTCGGCCATTTCTGACAAGGAAGCGCCCGGCCTGTCCGCTCGGCAGAAACAAGAAATCAGGCATCGTCTCGAGGACGGCATGGCCAAGCTCGGTTTTGATGCCAAGGCAGAGCTCGCCCAGGCGGAAGCCATGAAGCGCGAGCTCGAAATCGAGAAAAAAAGGCTGACGCTCCGCCACGAGCAGCGCCCGCCATCGCCGTCAGCGACGGCCAATGTCATCCACCACCATTACCACACCGCGGCGCCGCAGCACAATCCGATGCTGGGCGGCCCCAGCCTGTCGCGGGCTCATACCGCAGCGAGGATCTCGTCGCAGCCCTCGTCGTCGCTTGCCGGCAAGATCGGCACCTCGATGCTCGACATGGGGCTCTGCATCGGTGCTGGGGCGCTCTCGGCACTCTCAGCCAACCTTTCGGCCATCGCGCCGCGCTCTGCGCACAGCGTCTTGCACCAGGACACAGGAGACCCGAGGATCACCGACATCGAGACGGACGAAGAGCTCCGATCGCCGCCGGCGAGCGGCACGGCGACGCCGCGGACGGCCTGGAGCCGGGCTATCCACCAGAACCACGGGCAGTGGGAGCTGGCGGTTGCGTTTGCCAGCTCGGCGGCGTCGGCGCTAGCGAGCAGTCTCGGCGCGGTGGCGCGGAGCGGTGAGGGGCCGAATCGCGCGGGCGCGGGAGCGTGCGGTCTGGACGCGCTCTCGGGCGAGCAGCAGCTCTGTCTTGCGCAGGCGGGGCAGCTGGAGACGAGCGCCGAAGACCGGCTGATCGTGCTGTCGGCGTCGCTGGCACGCGCGCTCAAGCGCTCGCCGCTCCCGAGGCAGCTCTACCAGCTGCTCGCCCAGCTGATATCGATCCTCGCCGCGCTCGACGCGCGCTACAGCCTTAGCCACAAGGGCTCCCAGCTTGCCCTCCGCGAGACCAGCCGTGCGCTCCGCTTCGTCCGCAAGCACGACCTCCATGTCAAGGCCGTCCGCGTCGCCTGGGCCGCCGCAGAGGCCGCCCTCGCCGCCCTGGACGCCTACCGCGACGAGAAGGCCTGGCACGAACTCCACCCCGCCGCCCCCACCCCGCCCGACAACAACCCGCAGCAGCCGCCCACCTCCCTGCTCGACGTCGACCGCCGTCCGATCTCGCCCGCCTAGCTCGCACCGCACATATCACGACCAGCCGTGCGTCAGCACCACCGCATCCTACCGTGGAAATCGCCCCTATACCCACCCGGCCAACCCCTCTCCTTGTACTAGTTTTTCAGTCGAAGCGCGTATATTAGATATTCCTTGTCGCCGACTGCAGCGTTCAAGAAATGTAGCGGGAGAAGGGACGCAGCCAAAAAAGAGGAAGGAAAACAATGAGCTGCGCCGCGCCGCCAAAAAGAAAGTTCCCGGCCGGGGAATCGAACCCCGATCTGAGCAGATATGCTCGTAGTCGCCCGTACATCAGGCGAGAACGTATTGAGAGTGCCCTATACTAACCATTGTACTAACCAGGACTGGATAGGGTAGCTTCCCGGCATTGCATATATATCGCAACTCGCGTCGTGGGGAAGGGATGACTGCGGGCAAGGGATGACTGTTGGCCCGTTCGGTGCACGGGGCAGCCCGGGCGCGCAGCTATAATACAGTGCGTGGCAAGACGGAGCCTTGCGGCAGACCGCCATCTTGCCCCGCTCGCCGTCAAGACACTACTTTTCGCAGCGATGATTTCGGACGCAGAGTTGCAGAGCATCTACCAGTTCGCGGTGGAGCTGGCGCGGAAGGCGGGGGGTGCGATTGTGGCGGGGTCGACGAAGCGGTTTGCCGAGTCGAGCGGGTTCGAGGAGAAGAAGAACACGGCGGACCTGGTCACCGAGACGGACGAGGCGGTGGAGGCGCTAGTGCGGCACGAGATTGCGGCGCGGTTTCCCGGGCATCGCTTTATCGGCGAGGAGAGCTGGGCGGCGGGGGAGGAGGCGCCGGTGGGCGGCGGGGTGACGTGGATTGTGGATCCGATCGACGGGACGACCAACTTTGTGCACGGCTTTCCGTACACGTGCATCAGCCTTGGTGTGGTGGTGGACGGGGTGGCGAGTGTGGGCGTCGTGTATGCGCCGTTCCTCGACCATCTCTACCAGGCGTGTCGCGGGCGCGGGAGTTTTCTCACCACGCCGCAGTATCCGACGCCGCGGCGGCTGCCGTTGGCGAAACCGCAGCCGTTGCCCTCGCTCGCCCAGGCGCTGGTCGCGTTCGAGTGGGGCAGCGACCGCAGCGCAGAGGTGCTCGACAAAAAGCTCGCCAGCTTCCGCGCCATCACCGCCGACCCCGCCGCCGGCACCCCAGGCGGCCACTTCGCCCAGGGCGTTCGGTCGATCGGCTCGGCCGCTCTCAACTTCGCCAACGTCGCCGCTGGCTGCCTCGATCTCTACTGGGAAATCGGCTGCTGGGCCTGGGACGTCTGCGCCGGCATCGTGATCGCCCAGGAGGCAGGCGCCGCCGTCGTCGGCTCCCAGCTCCACGCCCTCCGCACCACCAACCCCACCACCCCCGACCCCTCGTTCAACACCGTAGACCCCGATCTCCTCACAGGCCGCAAGTACGCCGTCGTCCGCGCCATCGCCCTCGACCCCGCCGCCAACACCGCCCAGCAGAAACACATCCTCCGCCAGTTCTACCAGTGCGTCCAAGAGTGGGACCCCTGATCCCTCCCCTCACCGCCCCCCGCCGCACGAAATCCCAACCCTGTCTCCCACACAAACAGGCTGCGTGTGTGCGTATGTGTGTGCATGGCGCGGTAAAAAACAGTCAAGAGTACAGCGTCGCAGCGTGGACCGACGTGGAAAGCGCGAGAGCGGGACACGAGGCGGGTCGGTGGTATACGTTCGCCGCCGGGGGGGGCTGGGAGGCTGGGGGGCGGGGGGGCTATGCGCTCTGGTCCATCTCGGGCTTGGGCGGGGCGGGGTCGGGGTGGATGTCGGACTGGGCGGAGTAGAGGTGGTCGCGGTCGAGCCATGCGAGGGGGGGGCCCTTGCCAGTGACGCTGGGGTCGTCCGAGGGCGGCAGGCCGTGCTGGGTGCGGAGGGCCTGCACCTCGCGGCGGCAGACGGCGAGCGCCTCGTCGCGCCGTTCGAGCCGCTGCTTGAGCCGGATCAGATACTCGTTGCTGTGCCGCAGCAGCGCCACTTTCGAGATCGCCTTGTTGGCCGACCGCGCCGCCTCGGCGTCGCCGACCTCGGCCGGGTCGAACTGCTCCGCCTCCTGATCCTCCTCGACGCCGTCGGGCCCCAGCAGCGACCCGTTCGGCGCATCCTCGTCCAGCGTGATGGCAGGCAGCAGCCCGCGCAGCTCGTCAAAGCAGTACTTGAGCGAGTCTCGCCGTTTCTGCTCGGCAGCCTTGTGCGACGTCCGCCGCGACTCGAGCCCGCCCGCCGACTTGTAGCTCAGCCAGGCATCGCGGTCGGCCTGGGACAAGCCGCCCGGTTGGATCGGCATGTGGCCGTTGGGCATACCCATGAGCGGCGGTGGCATGTTGAACGAGACCTTCGGACCTGAACCAGACTGCATCGGGAAGGGGGCAATGTTGGCGTACATGGGCAGCTGCGAAGGCGCCGCCGGCTGCTGCGCTACTTGGTGCGCCTGTAGGTGAGGCTGCGCTGATTGGGGCGCCTGCATGTGAGGCTGCGCTACTTGGTGCGCCTGGGGCTGCGGCTGCTCGTCTCGACCCTTGCCCTTGAAGGCTGTGGCCAAGGGGGTATCGCCTGCGCCTCTCTGGCTGGGCGAGTTGAGCGAGGAGCCGGGCCTCTGATCGTTGCCGAGCGCGCCACTGGCCTCTTGCCTGATACCCATAATGGCACCGGGGGTCAGGATCTTGCTGGCTGGACCCGGAGGAGGCGGCATGTTTCCACTACCCCCTAGATCGATCGGCGAAGGCGTCGATGCGGATTCTTCGCTCCGGCCAGCGTCGGTAGACTGATGCCTGGAGTGCGACCTAGAGCGCGTTTGGGAAGCGGAAGCGTTATTGGCGCTGTTGACGAGCTCCGGGCCGGCATTGGATCCCCTTCTAGAATCGGACCCCGAAGCGCTGCCACTGTTGCCATTCTGGGCCGAGGGATTCGGCGATGCCAGGTTGTTGGAGGTGGAGGAGGACGCGGTGGAGGCCTCCTTCTTCTTTCTGCTTCCACTCTGCAGAGGTTTGATGAGGGGCGAGGGCCGCACTTTGTTGGCCCGAGCCTCGGCGGTGGTGCTTCGGTTCTTGCGGATCTTGGAGCCGGAAGAGCCCTTTGCCATGAGCGCAAGCGGCGAGGCGGTGGGCGTAAAGTTCGAGGTGGCGCTAAAGGCAGGGGACGCGTTCAGAGCGGGATACTGATGCTGTTGGAGAGAGGAAGGCGGAAGCATCATCTCGCTGACGGAAGGCGGCTGCGGACCTAGGGCTGGCGATGTCAGCGGCGAGAAGAGCTCCGACATGACGATACCAGTGCTGGCGTTGGTGAAGACGCTGGCGGGAGTGACGGCGGGAGACTCGAGAGGAGTGTAGCTGCCGAGATAGTCGCTGCCGGAGCGATGCTCGAGACCGGCACTGCCTGGCTGGGAATTTGGCTGGATGGTGAGCGGAGACATAAAGCTGGCCTGACCCGGTGGACATGCGACATTGTTGAACGGGCCAGAGCCCATAGGTGTCATCAAGCCGTACTGCGCCAGGGCGCTGGCATCGTTGCCAGCTCCGGAATGGGCAAAGTGAGGGGAGGGCCATGGCTGGCCGTGAATGTGGTGTTGCTGCTGCTGATTGAGGAGGGCCTGGATGCCGTTGTCCTGCACCTGGGAGTTGTTGCCAGAGGCAAAGGCCTGCTGAAGAGCAGACAGAAGGCTATGCTGCTGCTCTGGCGACAGCTGCCCGACCTGACCAGGCAAATTCATATGCACATGGGAGGACTGCGTCATGGCAGATCCGGACTGATGCTGCTGCTGTCCCGAACCACCATGCTGCTGCCCTGAATTGCCAAACTGCTGCCCCATATTGCCAGACTGCTGCCCCGGATTGCCAGACTGCTGCTGATGCTGCTGCTGGTGCTGGTGCTGGTGATGCTGGTGATGCTGCTGGTGATGCTGCTGCAGTTGCGGCTGCGAAGCGAGATGAGCTTGCTGCTGCGCTGCCTGCATACGGGCGAGCTGTTCGAGCTGCTGCTTCAACAAGGTGGTTTGCATGTTCTGGATACGCTCGGTCTTTTCGCGCTCTATCAGCATGCGCTGAAGATCGGCAATGGAGAGCTGGGGGACATCAGAATCGGGATCTGATGACTGGGAAGGCGGCTGGTTGGAGTCGCGGGACGGAGGCTGGTTATGAAATGCAGCGTAGTTCATATCGGAAGAAGAGGAAGAAGGGTTACCGGACTTGTGCTTGTCTTGGTAGAAGGAGTGGAGATGATCACCGGCTGGATTGCCGCCGCTGCCTTGTGGGCTAGCTGACGAGGTAGGATCGAAGCGATTTTTGGACAAGGCGAGAGGAGAGTTGGAATGCGAAGATCCGTTCAAATGCGGATTGGCGGCGGTAGGATGCGAGAGGGAGGATGGCTCGGACGAGGCAGCCGTAGCTGCAGGTGTACCGGAGGGGCTGGGCTGGTGGCTAACGGGGCCAGAGTCCGCGTCGGAATGGGTAGCGATCGACGCAGGAGCGGGCGGGTGGGCGTGAGAATATTGGTGTGATTGGTGAAAGAGATGGATGTCGTCGTTGGCCGAGGCCGATGCGCCGAAATCGGGATTGCCAAAATCAAAGGTATCCATGAAGGAATTGGGCGTCGACGACGACGGGAAAGGATGATGAGATGAAGCGGGGCTGTTCTGCATGATGCCTAGACTTGCAAGATGAAGGAAGTCCTCTTTCGTCTCTTGCCTGAACCCCTCTCTCGGCACTGGCCTTTGTCAAAATCGTCGCCGGTCCCGTCGCAGTCGCAGTTGCAGTTGCCGTCGGAGATTGGCTGTGAGAGCGACGACAGGGAGAGATGTGCGCGACACGCCTGGTGCGAGGCTCTCAGCAGCAGACGATGGACAGTAGCAGACGGCGGGAAAAGAGGGCGACGGGCGTCGAGCAGGCTGGCATGAAAGGTGGGGCGACGACAGCGCGATGGGGAGCGAGAGTGGAAATGAAAGGAGGAGCTGTTGATGAGGTGACGGCTGGAGAACCTTTTCTGATCGATGACGAGTAGAGCACAGCAGCTGGTGGCGCCGTGCACGGAAGAAAACTGCCGTGCGTCGAGATGAGATCGAGGCAAGCGTTCGATGCTACGATGCGACGATGCGACAATGCTTCGGTGCAACGATGCTACGGAGCGAGCTGAGCGCGAGAAAGACGAAGAGAGGGGCCGATGGATAGAGGTGGTCGAGGTGCAAGGTAGAGGCGGAAGGGTGAGATACCAGCCTTGGCCTTGGCTAGAATAGCGGAGCCGAAAGAGATTGGGCGGCCCTCACCAGCAGTATCAATATTCTCGAAATGAAATGAAAATGCTCAAAGTGGCTGCTGCCTGCCTTTCCCCAAAAAGAAGAACAAAAGGGAAACAAAAAAAAGAAGCGACTTTGGGCCAGCGGCGGGACGTGAAAAGCGAGAATATTGTAGATTAGATGCCATCGCTTTCATCGTACGTACTAGTCGGGACTACAAGCTGAATCTCGAAAATCCAGCTGTATTCGATCTGCCATTCAGCAGTTGAACGTCAGCCTCACGCACATGCATCGATCTGATCCTGCATTCAACTAATCACTACGGTTGAACGCGGGATTGTAATCGACTTGCCCTGCATCCATGCATCTTCCTCTACAGCTTGGTAAGCGGGGCGCTGGATCGATCGGGAGCGAAGGGCCACGGCCTGGGTCACGTGCTGTGCCTCTGCGCTTGTCGACGTTTGCCACGCTATCAGCAGAAGGCAGACCGCCTCTATCAGGCAAACGCAGATGGGGTCGAGAAAATGATACTGTTACAGATGCGATACGTGGTGGGTGTGGCAGTGTTGCCTGCGTAGCAATACAAATACAGGGGTAGGGGGGGATGCTAGGAGTTGGGGCAGTCGGAACTCCAGTGGCCGGGCTTGCCGCAGCGGAAGCAGGTGTCTTTGCGGGTGGCTTTAGCGCGCGGGTTGTGGTTGGGGGGTTGGATGGGGGTGTCGGTGGTGGTGCGGGGGGGTGGCTGGTCGAGCCAGGTGAAGAAGCGGCAGCGGAGGCGTGCGCTTTCGCGCGCGCAGCTTGCGAAGGCGCGGCCGGCGTGTGCGCCCTCCTTGGCGGTGCTGCGGCGCGCCTGGAGCCCGCAGGCGCAGCGCGCCCTCTCCGCCTCCCCGCCGTCGCCGTTGAGGCGCTGGACGGCAGTGTCGTAGCGAAAGTTGGCCAGCCAGCCATCGTCGCCGTGGGTGGCGGCATCGGTGGGTCGCTTTGCAGGCACGGTGCGCGCCGGCGTCGCTGCGTCCGCCCAGGCAAACATGTCGCAGCCGGCCCCATCGGCCCCCCGCGCGCACGCGTAGAAGACCCGCCCCTGGTTCGTCCCCGCCTTCCGCACCCGCCGCTCCACCGACGCCACCCCGCACGCGCACGCCGGTCCTCCCCCCTCAGCTTCCCTCCCCCCACCCTCCGCCGCACGTCGCGCCGTTGTCGCGCCACTGCCGCCGCGTCCCCGCCCACGCCCCCGCACCGTGCCCCCGCGCCCTTGCGCCCCACCCCGACGCGTCACCCCGCCACCACCGCCACCACCGCCACCACCGCCATCACCGCCGTCACCACCGCTGTCACCATCGGGGTCGCTATCGGCGTCGCCGTCGTCGTTGTCGCGGTCGAGGAGGCGGACGGCGCGCGTTTCCTGGCCGGCATTGGGGTCGGTCAGGTACTGCAGCACGGTGTCCGCCAGGGTGGCAAACTGGCGGGTGGCAAGGGCAAAGACGCTGCGGTACTCGTCGAGGCTCTCGGCGATGGTTTCCGCCTTGCTGCGCTGGCCGGCGCAGATGAGCGACATGCGGTACTCGGTCTCGCGCCGCAGCAGCGGCTTGCTGAGCGACTTGTCCAGGTGGATCCGATTATACCCCTCCACCAGGCCAATCCCCAGCGTCGACGGCACCAGGTAGGTCGTCTTGCCCACCTTGGCCTGCATCACATAGCGCCGCTCGATCACCTTGGCAATGTGCTCGGCGATGGTCGCGTCGGTCCCGATCCCGTTCTTGTCCATCAGGCTCACCAGATCCGCCTCGGTCAGCAGCTTGGGTGGCGAGGTGTGCCCCTCCTTCATCTCGAGCCGCGTCGGCACAAAGCTCTCGCCTTGGACAAACGGCGGCAACAGATTGCCCTCCCATTTGTCGTAGGTAAAGACCTCGAGGTAGTTGCGCTGCAGGATGACCAGGCCGGCCGCGTGGAACTTCTCGCCCGCCACGTCGATGGAGACCGTAGTCTGGGTTCCCGTTGCATCCTTCCAGCAGCTTGCGAGGAATCTGCGCACGACATAGTCGTAGACGCGCTTGTCGTCTCCGGACAGGTTGTTTGCATGGGCGGTCGGGTGGATGGGCGGATGCGCCTTGTCGTTGTTTTTGCCGTTCCGCGGCCGCTCAAACTCGCCGTCCGCCAGCCGTTGGGCGACAGCGCCCCAGGCGCCGTCAGCGGTCTGCTTGGCAATGAGACTAGCAAAGTCAAACTCCTTGTCGTACTGATCCGTCTCGGTCCTCGGATACGAGAGCAAGCCCTTCTGGTAGAGCGATTCGGCAATGTCGAGGATGCGCTTGGGCGCCATGCGCAGCAAGCGCGAGCCCGACTTTTGCAGTTCCACCGTGGTGAGTGGATACGGCTTCCACTTTTTGGTCTGCTTGCTGGCTACCTTTTCGACCGTGGCTTGGGGATGCGCAAGGCAGAGGTCGCGAAAGATCTGGACCGCGTGCTTGTCGAAGAGATGGACCCTGTCCCAGGTGAAAGCGACCGTGCAGATCTCGTTGGGACGGTCATCCGGCGTAGGATCGCCGCCGGCCATGCTGCGCGTCTTGTGCACTTGCAGCAGCCAGAAGGGTTCGGGAACAAAGTGGATTACCTTTTCGTACCGATCGACGACGAAGCCGAGCGTAGGGAACTGGCAGGGGCCGTAGCTGATAAGCTGCTTCTCTTGGCCGAGCGCCGGGATGCGGCTCTGGAGACCGAGGGTCTGCATCCTGGTAAAGGCGGCGCCAATGCGCAGATCGAGCTGGATCCTGGCTTCGACGGCCTCGGCGGCCCTCCAGTCGAGCTCAACGGTGTTCTGACAGGCGGCGTGGATCTGGCTGTCGATAATGGCGGAGAATCGGGCGCGCATGACGCGGATGCCGCGACGCGCCTGGCGCACTTGGGCGACGATCTCGCTGCCGATGTGCTCGCCTTCCCGGTCGCAGTCGGTCCAGATCATGAGCGCATCGGCATTCCGCGCCTCCTGGCGTAGGTTGAGGCCGATCTGCTTGCCGTCGCTGCTGAGGCTGGTGATGATGGGCGCGTCGAACAGGTCCGACGGACTGCAGCTATACCACTTCTTGTGCTCCTCGCCAAAGTCCGACTCGGTCAGATGGCCTCGGACCGAGGTCATGGTCATGTCCACCACGCCGGGGACGCCGGGCATACGATATTGAAAGTCATAGTTTCGGCAGTACTTATCCTTGCCGGCACGATTGGAGATCTGCCCGCGCGAAAGGATGCCGGAGATGCTCTTTGCGATCGACGGCTTTTCGGCGACACACAATATCCTCATGCCTGTGTGCGGCTGCGAACCTGTGCGTGGCTCTTGACCAGCGGCGCCTCTGGCAGTAGCCCTGGGTGTCGAATAGCGTCGATAAGCGTAGAGGAGACCACAGCGACTGCGAACGGCTAGCGGACTCTGCGAACTAGGGCCATGTGTCCAGATCGCATAACGGAGTCGGCCGCGGCGAACAGAACCGCACGCGGAAAGTACAGAGGAGCGGACCGAGCTGGACGGCGAGCAGAAGTGGTATGCGGAGAAAAGCAGCAGCGGAAGCGTTGAGCCACCCGGTCGACAAAAGCCACCGCCGCGGTCGATGAATGCCAGTGCTTTGCTTGTGATGATGCGGTGCCGCGCTGCGTGCTGCGGGCGAGCAATGGGGTCGAGCGAGGAGGTTCAAGTACGGAATGCAGACGCACCACGCGTGCTCGTGGTGGTCAAGACGAAGGCTCAGCAGCGGACGTCGGCTTGTCTTTTTGCCACGCCGATCCAGACCCCATCGGCATCACGTGCGTCCGCCTCTCCGCTCTTGTCCTCCTTCGCTGTTGCTCTTCCGCGCTCTGCTCTCGCTGCACGAGCGGACCCTGCTACCCGCATAGCATAGCCCCGCGCCGGCCCTGTCGTGTGGCAGTGCTTGCGCTGCGCCACTGCGAAGGCTGAGTTGCCATGATCCGCTCAGCTTCAGAGACCAACACTCAGCGCTCCCAATCTAACAGACAAAACGTTCGCTGAAAGCTCAGTTCGCCGCGTTTGAACGGTACTCTTCTTGGTGATGAAGGATACAGTTTTGATTCCGGTTCCATGCTAGCAGACGGTGGGAGGGAATGGCGGAGGTGTGGGGGGGGGGGGGAAACGGGGGGGGGGGGGGGGGGGGCTAGGAGCATGCGCCGGCGCAGCCGCCGCGGCAGCCTGCGCAGGACCAGGGGTCGGCGCGGTGCTGTTTGAGGAGGAGGGTGAGGATGCTGGCGGCGCCCTCGCCGAGGACGAAGCCGCTGGCGATGATGATGATGCCGATGGTGGCCAGTGGGTCTGCGCGGGCGGGGGTGGTGTGTGTGCGGGCGGTGCGGCGACGGTAGTAGACGTGTGCGACCAGGCCGCCGACGAGCCTAGCCAGCGAGAAGTTGGGCGTGTTGAGCATGCCCACGGCGAACGCGATGCCGCTGGGCACATACCTGTCCAGCTTGACCGCGGTAGACGGGCTAGCGCGTGCAGTGGCGCCGTGCTGCAAGACCGCTGAGCGCGCCAGCGTCTTGACCACGCCGGTAACCGCAAAGATGGCACCAAAGACCAGCATGAAGAGCTGCACCTTGGCCGGCAAATGGCCGTGGTTGACCAGCCGCGCAAGGTTGAGCCAGACCGCCGCTGTCGGTGCCGGAAACTGCGGGCCGGGGATCTGGTACGCCTCGGTGTAGAGCTTGTAGGCATAGCTGCTGACGACAATCCCCAGCGTGCTGCCCACCAGCTGGCCCTTGAACTGCGCCCGCGGCGAGGCGCCTACCAGATGGCCCGTCTTGTAGTCCTGCATCAGATCGCCCGCCTGCATCGCACCCGCTTCGCTAATCCCGCCGGCGATCAGGTTGGCCACCACATTGCCCGGCTGGACCAGCGCAAAGATCAGCTGGCTCATCTTGCCGATCCCCGAGACCGGGTTCAGATCCGTCTCGCCCAGCGCCCGCACGCCCAGAATCGCAAACAGCGACGCCAGCACAATGCCCAGCAGCGTCGCCCATGGCGAGATCCCCTCGGCGCCAAACGCCAGATAGATCAGCACCACCGCCACCAGCGTCGACCCGACCAGACCCCACACCACCCACCCCGTGGGCGTCTGTCGATGCGGCGGCTCGTGGTCCACATCCCCACCGCGGCTACCGGCAGCGGCATAGTCGTCTCCTTCTTCTTCTTCTCGCTCGACGTTGTCGGCGCCAAAAGGAGGCGCTGCGCGAGTGGCGTGGTGGCCAGGCTGTTGACGCGCTGCGTACCGTTTCAGGTCGCGCATGCCGTTGCTAGAGACCAGCGTGATGAGGCCGACGATGCTTTCCGAGCACATGATGGCGAGGCTGATCCAGAGGATCCAGCCTTTGCTGCCGGTTTCCGAGTCCAGTGGATGGCCCGGTGCCCAGCCGAGATGGTGCGCCAGCGGGCTAAGGATCCCCCACCCGACGATGGCGCCGGCCGTCATACTGACCGTGGTCGGCAGCCCCATGATGATCCCCTGTCCGACGTAGTTCAGCGAGGGAGTGAACCAGAATCCCCACTTGGCCGCTAGATTATGCGGCGGCAACACGTCAAACAGCGGCATCGCATACAGGACGGGCAGATAGTAGGACAGCACAGTGAAGGCGAACGACGCAGCAAAGGACCCCATCAGCGAGCGCCACGCCGTGGTGTCTTTGATGGTGTCGTCGAGCGAGTGGCTGCTTGCTTCTGCGTTGTCTCGGTCGTTGTTGGCCGAGGAGCGGAGGAGCTCTGCGCGTTCTTCGGCGGGGCCGTCTTGGTCATGGTAGTGGCGGCTTGTGGGTGCGGTGGCTGCGCGATCGTCTCTCAGGCTGGTGCGGTGGAGGACGGCGATGAGCTGCGCGGTTGCGGTTCCGCTGGGGAAGGTGAGCTTCTCGGTGATGATCATGGGTTTGCGGAGGGGCGAGGCGAAGAAGACGCCAAAGTAGGCCAGTGCGAAGCACCAGCCGACCAGGCTGGCGTAGCTGAGCTCGATGGGGCCGGTGCCGTCTCTGTCCAAACGGAGGGTCTTCAGCGCGGGGATCACGCCGACAAGCCCGGCGGAGAGCGGCATGACGCCCACAGCCGCGGCGGTCGTCTGCACCAGCACGTTCTCCTGCGCGGTAAACGGCGTCGACAGCACCACCCACCGCCGCCCGCCCACATCAATGCACTTGGGCACCACCTTGAACAGCGCAAACCCCAGCAGCGCGCTCTGCAGCGACATCATGCTGATCCACCCCGACTGCAGCCCCAGATACAGATTGGTAAACGCCAGCAGACAGCCAATCAGCAGCCCGGCGACCACGGCGCGCACCGAAAAGTCGTCGCCCGCCTCCGCCTCCGCCTCCACGCCACTGCCCTGCCCCCAGCCGTCGGACGGCCCCCGCAGCGCAGCACCATCACAGCTCTCGTCGTTGTCCTCATCATGGCTCCCCTCGTGGTCCTCGCCGGCGCCAACTTGGCCTTGCTGTGCCGATGGACCCGGCATTGCGCCTGTCACAAGCGTGCCGCCCACGCCGACCTGTCCTAGTGTCTACCCGTTGTCGACGGCCTTATCGACCTGAGTCCTTTCCGTGCAGCATGCGGCATAGGATGGCGGGCAGGATGGTCGACAAGGACAAGAGAAGGGCGCATGGCTCGCCAGGGGAAGAGGAAGGACTGCGACAACACTCTGCGGCCTAACAACACTACGCGCGCCTTTGGCGGCGATACGTGATAAGGCCATCGTCGAGCAAGGGCGGTAGCTTCGCCATCCACCACGACGCAGCCGCTTGGTGATTGATCGCGCCTTCTGTCTGCGAACTTCGAGAGCGATGGCGTCCACCAAGACAGCCGCGATGGAGGAGGGCGCGCTGACGGCGGAGCAGGTGGCGCAGTTTCAGCGCGACGGGTATCTGGTCGTGCCGGACTTTTTCGACGCTGCGCCGCTGCTGGCGCACAGCAAGGCGCTGGTGGAGTCGTTCGACGTTGCGGCGCATCCATTGACTGCGTTTGTCACGGGCGACGGGGTGGACGGGGAGGCGCATGTAGGCGACCGGTATTTTCTCGAGTCGGGGGACAAGGTGCGGTATTTTCTCGAGGAGGGGGCGCTGGAGGGGGGGCGGTTGGTGGTGCCGGTGGGGCGCGCGGTGAACAAGGTGGGGCATGGGCTGCATATGGTGGATGAGGTCTTTCGGGGGTTTACCTTCGGGCCGCGGGTGCGCGCGGTGGCGCGGAGCCTGGGTGTCCACCGCGCGCCACAGGTGCTGCAGAGCATGGTCATCTGCAAGCAGCCCACCATCGGCGGCGCAGTGCCCGCGCACAACGACAGCACCTTTCTCTACACCGACCCCCCCTCCGCTGTCGGCTTCTGGTTCGCCCTCGAGGACTGCACCCCCGCCAACGGCTGCCTCAGCTTCCTCCCGCGCTCCCACCGCTTCCCCCCCGGCTCCACCCCCCCACCCCCCGCTCCTCGCCCCACCGACACGCACCCCCACTTAGGCACCCCCCGCGGCATCAACCGCCGCTTCGTCCGCCGCGCCCCCACAGACCCTGCCGCAGGCACCACGTTCGACGCACTCGCAGACAATGAAGAGGCGCCCTGGGACGACACAGCCGCCCGCAGCGCCGCGTGCAAGGCTGGCACCCTGGTGCTCATCCACGGCTCGGTGATGCACAAGTCCGAACAGAACCTCAGCGACGTGTCCCGCTTCATCTACACCTTCCACATGATCGAGGGCGACCGCTCCCTCGCCGCCTACGACGACAAGAACTGGCTCCAGCCCACCGCAGACCACCCCTTCCCGCACCTCTACGACGACGCCTAGTCACGCGCGCCTATCGCAGTACATCATTCAACGTTGGTATCCAGCTAGTACGAACGAACGACAAGACAAACAGTCAACGAGGCAGTGCGGCAGAGAGATCGGGGGGGGTTCGCGGAAAAGGAGGCGGGGCTAGGCGGGGACGAGATGGGCGGCGTGGGCAGCGAGGGCGGCGGCGCCGCCGCTGACCGAGTAGGCCTTGATGCCAGCATGGCGGAGGACGGAGGCGGCGAGGCGGGCGGTGTCGCCTGCGTAGTCGACCAGCAGGGTCTCGCGGCGGGTGTGGCGGAGGCAGGCGAGCATTTCGGGGAGGGCTAGTTTGTTGAGCTCGGCGATGTGGGACAGCGGGCAGGGGTGCGGGGCGGGGGATGGTTCGAAGCGGGTATGCAGTTCGGTCCACTGTGTGGCGAGCAGGGCGGGGTCGTGGTACGGCGAGGCGTCGTCGGCGCGCAGGCTCGAGAGCGGGACACTGCGCGCATGCGCCAAATGGCCCGCGGCATAGTCGGCGCGAGAGCGCAGGTCGAGCACCGCCGGCCGCAACAGCCCCGCCTCCCCCCCGCCCTCGGACCCCGACTCATCCGACGCCTCCGACAGCTCCGACAGCTCCGATGGCGACAGCAGCGCGATCTCGCCCGTGCCCTCGGCGCCGACGGGGACGCGCGGATAGACGAGCATGGTCAGCGCCGAACTGGCATCGAGCACCCAGCTGGTGCTGTACGCATACTGGTCCACCTGGAAGAGGTGCTCGTTGACGATCGGCGCAAAGAGCGCGGCGTCGCACTTGGCAAAGTACTCGTCCACGTACTGGAACGGCAGGTCGCAGCAGAGAAAGACGCACTCGATCGGTTGGCCGTCGCGCTGCTGGCGCAACTGCTGCAGGCTGCCGTCGCGTTTCTTGCGGCCGAGCAGCTGGAAGAGGCCCTGAAGCGAAAAGCCGGACGAGGGACCGCAGACGATACCCCACCGGCACATCTCCATGGAGAGCGTGTACGAGTCGCGGCTGCCGACATCCTCGACCGAGTCGATCAGGCGCTTCCACGGGAAGTCAACCGGCTGCAGCAGTTCTCGCGGCCGCGGGCCGGGCACCTTGTCGCCGGCAGCGACACAGACGCCGACAACGTGCATGTCAGGATGCGTCTCTTTGAGCCGTTTGCCCGTGCCGGTGATCGTACCGCCGGTGCCCATGCCGGCCGCAAAGACGTTGATCTCGGGCAGCTGTTCGAGGATCTGCTTGCCGGTCCAGCGCTCGTGCGCAGCGGGATTCGCCGGATTCTCGTACTGGTTGGGATTGTAGACGCCCTCCTGACTGCCCTGGGCGGCCGCCTTGGCGATCCCGCCTGTTGGATCCTGTGGCGGCGACTGGCTTGGGCCGCCGAAAAGCGCGAGCTCCAGCCCGAAAAACCGCATCAGGGACGACTTGGTCGGCGAGACCTTGTTGGACATCCACGCCCGCACCTTTTTCACGCCGTGCTGACGCGCAATCATCGCCATCGACGTGACCGTCGACCCGGACGACGACTCGGTGACAGTGTGGATGCGCTGCGCATCGCGTTCTGCCTGCGTCGACTCGAGCGAAATGACGCCTCCCGACTCGAGAAGCGAGAGAGCTGTAACCAGCGAGAGCGGAAAAGGTCAGCCGCCATCCTCAAGCGTAGCCAACATCATCAAAAACCACTCGGCGCGTGAATTCGCCGACGCTGCCCGATGCGATCTGCGTGACTGGCACCGATGTGCCCGATGCGCCGAGCCGTGGGCCAACTCGCGCCTGTTCATTCCAGCGGCGATGGCGTGATCGAGCCTGGCAAGCACGCCATTTGGCTGCGCAGGGTCGATGGGCCAAGAAAGGGCAGAAATTTTCCTGCCAGCAACTCTGGAGCCCGCGCTGCGCTGAAGGGCGATATCTGTCGCCACCGCTGCTGTGTCATTCGCCATCTCTAGCGCCCGGGCGTGGGCGTTTGCGTCGAGTGCAGCTTCTGCGTCGAGTGCAGCGTCTGCGTATCCATGCCTGTCAACCGGGCTATCTTATCTGCGATTCCGCAAGCCACCCCCGCCATGTGTCGACGAAAGGCTATCTTATCTAGCACTGCCGAGCCGATCTTTGCAAGATCTCGCCCGGGCGGGGCTATATAGATCGCTGTCACCGTGCCTGAAGCGGGACGCACGCGCTCCCCCGTCCAGCTTGTCGTACTTCTCCACGTATACCTCCATAGCCGGTCGTTGGGCTCGCTGATGTTCTCGGACAGGTGTACGCTGTGGGGCGGTGTC
The DNA here is from genome assembly GCA_023212725.1 of Tranzscheliella williamsii. Lineage (NCBI taxonomy): Eukaryota > Fungi > Basidiomycota > Ustilaginomycetes > Ustilaginales > Ustilaginaceae > Tranzscheliella > Tranzscheliella williamsii. The sequence goes on from JALBYF010000011.1 coordinate 148,787, forward strand.
GACGCACTCGACAGGAGCCGCGCATCGCGCAGTGGCGCGCTAGCCGCGATCTGCTACTTACCGGGCAGGCTTTTGACGTTGGTGGCCGGGAGGGCGGTGAGCATTTTGGCGTAGATGCGGACGCCGTCGACGTGGAACGGGTTGAGCGCGGGCGGGAGCTCGACGAGCGGCAGCGGTGGGTTCTTGTCCGGGTTGAAGTAGTCTACCAGGCTGTTGGCGCCGCGGAAGACGTTGCGCGCGGCAGGGTCGTACGCGGTTGGCACTGGCATGGTCGGCAACAGGCGGTGCAGCGATGGGCAACGACGACGGCGCAGCAAATATGGGATGGCGGCGAGAGGAGGACGTGGTCTGCCCAACCACACCGCCTAGCCACCCCCGCGACCCATCTCCAAACCACCACCGCGCAAAAGCACCGAGATGGAGGGGTAACCTCCACGGATTAAGGTGTCCAAGACCCGCACGGCTCACCACCTCCGCGTCCAACAACCTAACATATCCCACACGTGACCCATCAGTAGGTAAGCTGACGACAGAACGGCATCTCGTGTACCTACGACATTGATGCCTACTACAGTCAAAGCCGAAAGAGACGCTTGGCTCCCGGTTCTTGCCTTCTCAATCCAGGTTGGGTACTCTACAGCAGAATGTAAAGTCTCCAAGTTTCCGTGTTCGAGGTGGTTGTTATGCTCAGTCACGGTCACAGTGGCGGTGGATTTATCGCCCGTCCGACTCCTGACTTTAGTGTCTCCAATTCCAGATACTGCACGGCCTAGATGTCTATAGATAGTGAAAAGACAGGCTGAATTGAGACGAGCCGAGCGGGACTACGGGTATACGAGGCGGGGCGAGGTGGAGCACGGCGGGTTACATGGACATGCTGCGGATTCTGCTGCCGGCGAGCTCGGACGGGGCGGGGACGCCGGGGGGGCGGTGTGGGGTCATGCCCGCGGCGCGCTCGGCGGCTACAATGTTCCGCTCGTCCTGCAGCTGCTCGCGCGGATCGAACGCCTTGGGCGACTTGAAAGTGTAACCAACAAAGGCAAGCTGCTTGCGCATTTCCAGCAGTTTTGGGCCCTGCTGCTTGTCCCGCAGCATTGGGTCGCGCGGCTGGTCTGCATTGGGATTGTCTGCTGCTCCGGGCGCTGGCAGCGGCTCGTCCTCAATGTCATCTTCAAAGTGCTTCGTGTCGCCTGCATGCGACAGAGCCGGCCGGAAGGGCGGCCGGAGTCTGTGCAGATTGTCCCAATCCATACCGCGGAACCAGGGGTGCGACATGAGGTCTTCGACACCATCGTGCAGCCCGCTGCCGCCGCCACTGGCGCCGCCAGTTCCTTGCTGCGAGGCGAAGCCAGACCGTCTCGCGTTCTGCAGGTAGCTGTTCGGGCGGCTGACCGAGGCCGACGACGTGCTGCCCAGGCGATCCTCGCGCTCGCAGACCAGCTTCGAGATAAAGTCCTGCGCTTCTCTCGATACCCTCGGCTTGGGTGGGAATCGCAGCGTCTGCTTCCAGTTCAGAATCTTCTGCCGCGTCAAGTGCCGAGACTTGGATACAAATGGCGGATAGCCAAACAGCATCTCGAAGACAATCACACCAAGCGACCACCAGTCACAAGCTTGATCGTAGCCCAGACCTCGCAGCACCTCGGGTGCCATGTAGTTGTTGGTTCCCACCACCGAGTAGGCGATCTTTTTCTTGTTCTTCTCGCGCCAAGTTAAAACGTGGGTCATGGGCGTTCCGTCGGCGTTTCGGTCAGACATGACATCCGAGAGCTCTTTGTCGGTCAGCCCAGGGCCACCGTTGCCTCCTGCGCGTCCCGCAGTGGCCTGCGCCCGACGACGCATACCGGCAGCGGCATGCGAGTCGTCCAGATCGATGCCGTGCTTTCGGAGAAGGTTCTTCCTCTGCTGGTCGTAGTAGGCACCGTCGTGCGCCCAGTGAAAGGACTGGCAGAGACCAAAGTCGGCCAGCTTAATGTGACCGTCCGAGGTGTAGAGAAAGTTGTCCGGCTTGATGTCGCGGTGGATGTATCCAAACGAGTGGGCTTCGTGGATGGCTAGGATCATTTCGGCTACATAGAAGCGGGCAAAGTCCTCTTCAAAGATATCCTTTTCGATGAGCAGGTTGAGCAGATCGCCGCCGCCCATGAATTCCATAATCAGATACAGATGGTCGACGTCCTGGAAAGAGTAGACCAGTTTGACGATCCACTTGGCCGAAGCGCTTGCCGATGCAGAGGTCATCAGATCACGCTCGGCTCGGACATGTCCCTCCTGACCCTTGCGAAGCATGTCGGCTTTTCTAAGCTGCTTCATAGCGTATAGCTGGCCGGATTGACGTTCCTTGCAGAGCGCCACCACTCCAAAGGCACCATGGCCAATGGTCTTGAGCTTCAAAAACGAGTTGACGTTGACCCTGGCTCGCAGATCTCGCAGATAGTGCGTTTCATTGGCCATCCATGCCTGTCGGATCTGTTCCTTGCTGGCATCAGGGATACGGAGCGCTGCCAGCTCGGTCTCGAGGCCTGCACGTCGGGTATCACGTGCCTTGGGCTTCTTGAGAATGCCATAGTAGAGATTCTCGAAATAGATCTTGGCCGCTACGCTCTTTTCCACGGTTTCCAGCGAAGGTCGCCAGGCGTTGCCGAGAGGTTGGTTGAAGTCGGCCAGAGCGGTCATGCCGGCTGTATCTACCGAGCGTAGGGTATCCATTATGACCATAGAATCCGGCCGGTCGGCGCCAGGGACTGCGACGCGTGGTTGTGGGGTCTCGAACATAGCATTGATGGCATGGGGAGTGCCGACAGGAAGTCCGTCGATGTTCCTGCTGTTGCGGTTCGAGTCGGCAGTAGGCGAAGGCGGTCGATACTTCAAATAGTCGGGCGTCGGATGGGCTCCCTCCTGAGGAGCGGGAGGGGTCGGATTGACGAGCAGAGTGCCAGCGGTGTTGGTGCGCAACGTCGCAGGCTTGAAGATGGGCTTGGTGGGCGAAGAAAGATGGATCTGCCTATTCATAGCCGCCTGTAGCTCTGCGTCTCGGCTGTCGGACGCTTCTTCAGCAATGCCAATAAATTTGTTCTGTTCTCGTTGAGGAGAAGTGGGAGCAGTTGGGCTAGGAGAAGCAAGCTGAGCGGGCCGCAAAGTGTTGTTGGACAAGGTGCTGTGGCCGGCGGTGGCGGTGGTTGCGGTCATCATCGAGATCTGACTGGGTGCGCCGTTGACGATTTGCAGCTGCCTGGGATTGTTCTGGATAAGGCTCTCTTGATGGAGAGCGGCTTGCACTTGAGCAATGGCTTCGGCTTGATTGCGCGCAGCTTGCATGCGGATGGCCTCCTTGATAGGTTCAACCCAGCCGGGATCGGCCACCTTGCCAACGCCTTCGCGACCCCATCTTCTGAGGATTTCCTCGGCTTGTTCGGCATCGCTGGCGTGGGCAGCATGGACAAAACTGGCTGGGCGAGGAGCACCCACCATATCGATGCTGATCCGTTTCTTCTGTGCTCGTGGGCCCATGGCTGCGGGGACGAAAAAGTTCATAGCGGCAGCGCTGAGACCGGAGGCATGCGGGAGATGGGTAGGAGGCGAGGCGGAGGGGTGACGGGCATAGACGGCGGACGAAGCCAAAGACTCATTTCGAGGAGAAGCGGCTTGGGAGGGCGCGTTCGCTGCCGCACCATAGTCTGGCCCGGCCGGGAAGGGCTCTTGAGGGTTCTTGCGCAAGACGCCGGTGGCTTTGCTCAGAGTGGCGCGAATCTTGCCAGGCGAGGAGGCCTGTGCAGAAGGGGAGGAGGGAGGTGCGAGACGGTTGGGTTGGGCGCCTTGGTTGTTGACTAGGGACATGATGTCCCAGAAACCCTTGTGCATAAAAGCGCTTCCTTTTACAGCACTTCTGGACGGTTCTTCTGCCTCGGGGTACGGAGCTAGGTTGCTGAAACGGGAAGGAGCGCTGTTGAGATAGGGGTTTGCGTACTTGGCAGAGGGGGAAGGGGGAGGCCGAGAGGCGGCATTGGACGGAGGTGGATATCGGTTCTGTGGCTGGGCAGGCTGAGAAAGGTATGGTTGAGGCTTAAGCTGGGAAGGCGAGCCGAGCGGTGGATATTGCTGCGCTGAAGAATGGTGATGAGTGTGGTGCTGGTCTTGCTGCTGTTGGGATAGATACTGCTGGGGCTGCTGGACAGAAGCGTATGAGTTTTGAGCGGAGGAGGGAGCGGTTTGGGCAGCAGAGAAGTAGGACGGCTGGTTGTTGGGCTGCATATGCTGCTGGGGAGTATACTGACCGCTGATGTGCTGGAAGGAGGGGGTGAGAGGAGCAGGGGGTTGCTGGATGTAGGAAGGCCGCATACGTTCTTCGTGCTCGTACCAAGCCGCCTCGCCGGTCGGAGCAGCATAGGCGGCATGGCCTGTATAAGGAGAAGCGCTTCCAGCCCTGCCTCCGGCGCCGCCTGCGCCTCCGCTACCGCCCGAACCAGAGGATGGCATGGGCCTACCGCCCTGGGGCCGCGATGTTGTGGCGGCCATGGCGTGCTTGAATGTGACTTGCCACTTCTATTACCGGACAACTCGACCGCAGAAGGAGACTCTCCACGAAGGTGGCCAGCGCAGAAAGCACAAGTTGTGGGGAGGCGAGTTGCGTACCCGTATCACGAAGAAAGGAGCCGTAGCTGTGGTGGTGTTGACGAGCAGAGGGAAGACTGGAGAGACAGAGCGGTGGAGGAAGATGGACTGGGTGCAAGGCAGACAAGAGCATCAGGGGCGCGGTAGGATGCGCAGGCACTGCACCAGGATAGGAGGAACTTAGCCGCTCGGCGGATGCACTACAACCTGATTTTATCCCGATCTTATCCACTTCACCGAACTGCGTCTCAGCTACCTGCATGTAGCCATGCATGGTATTAGTAGATTTGATAGCTTATATACAAACATATGCACGATACCCGACACCAACACGTACTCCGTACTAATCACAATATTCGTGCTATCCGTAGTAGCCGGTATCTACTAGGTGAGATTTTAAGCAAGAGTAGGCCACGGCTAACGGTGATTAGTATTAATGCGTCTTGAGTCTTTGCTTTTAAAGAAACGAAAGGGACTACTCTTGGTTCAGACGGATCGCTGGAACCAGGCTGACTCTTGCGGTGATACTACTGTAGCCAAGGGAGCTAGATCCACTAGGATGGCGTTGGAGAAAGAACCTCTCTGAAACGACGTTATGCTAATCCGACTCGAGGCACCGACACTGAATGCTGTGAAACCAATTTACTCATTACTCATACTGGATGGCCCGGGGGCGGGGAACGTGATTGCGAATGTGATTGGACCCCTGTCTTTGTTTCCGAGGCGATCTGACTTTGGTCTGCACGCGACCCTCGCGACGCTGAACGTGCCTTGGCACTTGGTTGCCTTCTGTCCCGCCCTAACAACCTAATATTGCAAGATGGGCATGCTTTTGCCACACTATCGCCCGGGAGATGTGGCACCCACCTTCATTCGGCTTGCAGCAACACCCCACCCAGCCACAAAAAAGGCGCAGCGAAATGAACTGGCATCTGTTCTCTTCTTGTCAATGTCCGCACAGTCTGGGCAAGGGTCTCTGTCTTGGCTTCTACGCAAGACTGCTACCTGCGCAGGCTGCCATCTGAAAAGAAAAAGGTTAAAAGCCAGACAAGGTAGAGTGTTCCGCCAGTCTGCTCAGTCGATAGCCATCACCGTTTTGCCGGACAAGAGTAGCTGTAGTCAGGATGTTTAGGTTCAAGTCCGCCTTCCTCATCGGTTTGTTGGTTTGCGGGTCGAATGGTGAATCCTCGACGGGTGAGCGAGGAGGTATTACCGTGAATGACGACGTATGGAAAGACCGTTGCATGCCAGCTGCGCAGCCGAACTTTTTGTGTGCTCGTCGGGGAGTCGCCAAGCCGGAGCAGTACATTGAGGATCACCCCGGCGATGTGGTCTGGTCCGGAGGGCTGCATTGTAAGCTCGCGTTACGTTGCTCCCTTGTCGCTTGGCGCCAGAACTGATCGTCTCTGTCTGCTTTCATCGCACACGCAGTCTACGTTATAGACTGCAAGCCCGGTCGTGGTGTGCGGAGGCCTGTCGGCGATCGCCCTGGCGATGTGCATATCCACAACCTGTCCCCGGTCGACCATGGCCCTACCAAATGCTGCATGGTCCAGACCACCGAAACCAGCTCTGGTAATCAGTTGACCATCTGCCCATCGAGTGGCTGGCCCGAACTGTGAAGCGTGGCCGCTACCCGCATGCGTTGCCCAGGTATAGCCCCGTCCTCTGCCTGCCGCGAGCTAGCAAAATTGAAAATCAGCGACACTTGTCACTCACACGTACAGCCGTGATTGTGAGTGTAATCAACTTGGTTTCACAGCCACCGTCGCGACGCTGCTGACCAGTTGTTCCTCTTCTGGTTAGCCACTTACTCTGACCTATCATCTAGAAATACCTGCCCTTGTTGAATAGGCATACAATGACCACCGCGACCGTCTACTGTGACTGTGCTTTGCTGCCTGTCTACTGCGCTTCGGTGTGCGGCAAAGAGGTGCGGCATAGCCGGCCATCGGAATCGCTCCGGGAATCTTCCGCGGCGAGATTATTAACGGAAGAGCCCGTCAGCGGCCGAAAGCGGCGGATCTTTTCCTACCACCGTCAGCCATCTGGCTGCATAGAATTGGGATGTCAATCCACTTTCGCCAGTCGTGCTCTGAATTGGTAGTCGGTAGTTACAGTATGCTGGCTCGCCTCTCGGATCTCTTTCCCACGCCTAGCCCTTGCAATACGGCTAACCTTGCTTCACCGCGCTCCCGTTCCGAAAAGGGAGCCCCGCAGTTATCCTATACAAACCTGGCCCTAACTTACATGCAATAATGTGAATCCGCCTAGAATTCATGGCCCATGACGCTTCACCGCATGCGCCTTTCGGTTCTCCTCGGTCGGCTTCAGTCCAACAGTGCGGCGCTGCTTCTCTTTTTCTCTCGTCTTTTCTGCGTGCCGCTTCTCTCTCTCTCTCGTCTTTCCTGCCATAAGAATCACCTTTCCGTGCCGTCTTCCTTCCCCACTCATTCCGTCCTTTTCCCCGCTCCCCACCCCGTCTTTCCATCCTGCTTTCGCCTTGACGGTTGCACATATCTTGCCTCTCCACCTCGCTTCTACCTCTTCCTCCTCGCTTCTACCTTCCCCTCCTTCGCTTACTCCGGGGGAGATCCGCCGACGTTGGTCCGTGGTGGCTAGGGCTGCCAAGTGCATTGCTACTTGATCGCCGCTACAGTTCGGGGCCTCTTCTCAGCAGCGCTGTTGTCAGCAGTCAAGACGTCCCGGTCTTTTCTTCCGCCTCAGCTCTCGGACCTCCAAGTTCAGCGCTGCTCGTCGAAATGAAATCGTCCACCTTGAAAAGCAGAGGCGCTGCCCTTTCGCAGCTCCCTTGTTCGTCTTTCAACCCTTCCTCTTCCTCTTCCTCTTCCTCTTCCTCTTCCTCTTCCTCTTTCTCCCTTCCGCTCTCTGCCTTTTCTTCTCTTTCGCGTCCGCCTTGCCTGTGTCTGTCTCACCCAAGATGCACGTCTTCAACCCCGGTCGAGCCGCGCCTTGGCTAGCAGCCTTCCTGGCCATCCTTGTTCCTGCCTTGGCTCTTCCCTCCTCGACTATTTTGTGGCAGCGAACGGGGGAGACCGGCGCCTTGCAGCTCCACGACACCCGCACTGTCCATCTCAATGGCTCTGCCAATGGCATTCGTCCCTCTTTCGACGTCACAGCTTGTCCCGGCTATCAGCTGGTAGGCGAGCCCCGCCGCTCAAAGTCTGGCTTTGTTGCTCAGCTCCGCCTCGCCGGAGCTGCCTGCAACGCTTACGGCGTAGACATCCACAACCTCACCCTCTCCGTCGTCTACGAGAAAAAGCATCAGCTTCACGTTCACATTTATGACACCGCAAAGAAGCAGTACCAGCTCCCCAATCACTTGCTCTTCGACCGCCCTGGCGATGACCCTGCAGAGCTCACCGACGGCGCCTCCACAGCCGAGCGCAGCGATCTCGTCTTCCACCATACCGCCCAACATGGCTCTTCCCAAGGTCCATGGGCTTTCTGGATCCAGCGACGTACTACCGGCGATGTCATATTTGACACACGCCCAAGCAACATCCCAACCTACCACGACGGTATCAAGAATGTCTCGTCCGAATCCAAGAGAAACACCACCGCCATGCCTGCCCACAACCTCGTCTTCGAGAACCAGTACCTACAGATTTCCTCTGCGCTGCCTACCGGTGCCAACATCTATGGCCTCGGAGAATACGTTACCGAATCTTTCCGAAGAAATCCGGATGAGACACTCCAGCCCTTCTTCACCCTCGATGCCGGCACCCCGGTCGACTCCAACATGTATGGTTACCACCCCGTCTACACCGAAGCCAGGCGTGGCAGCGACGGCAAGTTGAGGACTCATACTGTCCACTTGCAAAATACCGCCGGTATGGACGTCCTTCTTCGCCGCGGCGTCATCCAATACCGCGCCATCGGGGGCACCCTCGACTTTCGCTTTTTCTCCGGCGACGAATCAAAAGCCGAGATCCGGGACGAAGCCCAAGCCGAAGCCGACAATAGCCCCAACACGGCCATCCAGCAGTATGTCAACTTTATCGGCAATCCCACCCTGCATCCGTACTGGTCCTACGGTTTCCACCTCTGTCGATGGGGCTACAACAACGTTTCGGACACCCAGGCCATTATCGACCAGATGCGCCACCACAATATCCCGCTCGAGGTGCAGTGGAACGACATTGACTACATGCAGAACTTCCGCGACTTCACGACCGACTCAAACCGCTTTCCCGTCGATGAATTCCGCAAGATGATCCAAGGTCTCCGCGAGAACCACCAGCACTACATTCCCATCATCGATATGGCGATTCCCAGGGCACCCACCAACGACTCTGACCAATATTTTCCCGGAGATCGAGGCCAGGAACTGGACGTCTTCCTCAAGAACAAAAACGGATCTGAATACATCGGACAGGTGTGGCCCGGCTACACCAACTTTGTGGACCAGCAGGCCAAGAATGCCGGCAAGTGGTGGACCGAGTCCATTCGAAACTTCAGCCAGATTGTCGACTTTTCCGGCATCTGGCTCGACATGAATGAGCCGTCTTCCTTCGTCGTGGGCAACGCCGCCGGGCCAGAGACCAACTTCTCACAGACGCCCAGCTATACCGCCCCATCCAGCGTCGCTGGCTGGCCGGAGGGCTACGACAACACCACTTCGGGCAACTCGGGAAACATCACCGTCCACGGCCAGTACACGTACCAGCGCGGAGTGATCCAGAACAACATTGCCTCCGGCAACCAACGGCGAAGCGCCCTCCCCGCTGCCTCGGCGCACGAAGGCAGCCCCGCCTCGTTGAGCCGACGTGCCAATAAGTACGATACCGAGGAGCCCGACTACCAGTATCAGAACGCTGCACAGCGGTACCTCTCCAACCCGCCGTATGCGATTCACAACGGGATCCACATCTCCGAGGGACGCCTGGCGGAGAACCTGGATAAGAAGACGGTATCGATGGATGCGGTCAGCGCCGATGGCAAGACAGCTTTCTATGATGTGCACAACCTGGATGGCGCGCTGTCGGAGAAGCACTTCTACGAGGCACTGCGGGCGATTCGGCCGGACGAGCGGCCCTTTATCATTGCGCGTTCGACGTACGCAGGCGCGGGCAAGTATGCGGGGCATTGGTTAGGCGACAATTATGCGCTCTGGAACATCCTCCCGGGGCAGCAGGCGTACCAGGCGGGCGCTGGCATGGCGCAGACCATCGACGGCGTGCTCCAGTTTGGCCTCTTTGGGATCCACATGACCGGGGCGGACATCTGCGGCTTCAACCGCAATTCGGACGAGGAGCTGTGCAACCGGTGGATGATGCTGGGTGCCTTCTTGCCGTTTATGCGCAACCACAACACCATCGGCTCCATCGCTCAGGAGCCGTTCCGCTGGGATTCGGTGGCGGAAGCGTCGCGCGTTGCCATTCGGAAGCGGTACGAAATCCTGCCGTCGCTCTACTCGCACATGGCGCGCGCGGCGGCCTCGGGCCGGCCGGCGGTGCGCGCCCTATGGTACGACTTCCCCGGCGTCTTTGAGCAGACCAAGGACCGCGCTACGCAGTTTTTGTTCGGGGACGATCTTCTGGTGACGCCAGTGCTCGAACCGAACGTGACCGCCGTCCGCGGCGTCTTCCCGGCGGCCGGCGGGCAGTGGCGCAACATCTTTACCTACGAGGCGCTGGATGCCGCGGGGGATGCCGCGGTGAGTGTCGCCGCGGGGCTATCGGAGATCAATGTGCATCTGCGGCCCGGACGCGCGCTGCTGACGCATGCTGCGCCCGGCTATACCACTCACGAGAGCGCGCAGCACCCCTTCGGTCTCGTCGTCAACCTCGACGCCGCCGGCACCGCTCGCGCCACGTTCTACCTCGACGACGGCCGCACCCCCCTCCCCGCCCCCAACGCCACGCTCGCCCTCCGCGCCGCCAACAGCTCACTCACCGCTGCCCTGACAGGAACCTACCGCCCCACCCAGCCCCTCGACACCCTCCTCCTCCTCGCGGTCCCCGCCCGGCCGACCCGCGTCCGTCTCAACAAGGCCGACCACCCCTTCTCCTACGACCCCGATCGCGCCCTCCTCAACATTACCTCCCTCGACATCGACCTCAGCTCCGACTGGACTCTCTCTTGGTCCTGACCCGGCCGTTCCCGGCCGAGACGAAAACAGCCATGTCTTTCATAGCAACCCGTGAAGGCATCGCGCAACGGTGACGAGGATAAGATGCTCGTGAAAACTGACGAGAAGCTAGACGGAAGGAGAGCAAGGACCTCGACGACCAACACAAGATATGTTCGCCATCACTCGCACTGGTACCACCTCCGTGCTCTCCCATTTCATGCAATCCTTTGAAGTTCACGTTAGCAATCGACAGGGTTTAGGCTGGGTTCTGCAGATTCTTTGACTGACTAGTATATGTGAGCCGGATGCAACTGTACGGCGTCAGTCCTTAGCGCTGCTGATTGTGCGGTAGGCCTTGCTGGCGCGCATGCGGCGACGAGTAAGCCGAAGCAGGCAGCGTGAACCTGCTGCGGCAAAGAGCAACGCGTCCTGAACCAGACTGCTAGGGCCCAGCGAGTCAGCAGCCACGGGGGCTTCATGTCGCCTGGCCCTGCGCAAGGCTTACCGACGCGGGCTACGTATCTGGATGGTGGTGGACCGTCTTAGGGCTCGGAGTCTGTGCAACGCTGGACCGTGCCACAGCCGCCCCAACGGCACACACGGCGCCCTCAGAGGCCGCCTGACAGACCCACGGCGACCGACGATATCGGTGAGGAAGGCGGCGTGCTACCGTCAACCGACTTCTTCAAACCACATGCCATCGCCTCTGTATTGAGAGTTAGCAGCGTTGCATGGACAGCGGAAATCGTTGTGACTTTGTATCGATTGGCGCTGCAGTGTGTCGTGACTGCGATGGTGGTGCGTTGGGCAAGAGCTCGCAAGTCGCTGCCGCCAGCCGTTGAGGATGTACCGACCGAGTTGGCGGTGGGCTGGTGCCGGCGTAGCGTTCGGAGCGGCTGCAGCTAGGCCGGGCTGCCGTGGCGCCGCATGACCTTCTGCGTGCCGTTCCGAGCTCATCGCGGCAGTGCGACGCTGGACTGTTCACAAGCCGCGCCCAGCCATGTGACACCGTCATGGACACGCACGCCTTGCTGCGTCGTCCACAGACGTATCGGAACGGCTATGAAAAAGCAAGTGCGAGTACGATCTTGACGAAATCGAAGTGCTTGCAAAAAACCCAGGAAGTATGAGGAAGGCTCTGGTCGCGGGTGGACCGCCAGGAAGCTGATATCCAGCAAGGATCCTAGGCAGCAAGAAGTTGCCAGCAGAGTGTGGCGAGCCACTCACCTGTGGCGGGACAGACTCAGTACGGAGACGGACAGAATGCGGCTTGCTAGCAGTGCAAGTCGCCGATCGGACAAGTACAGCCGGATGTCCGCGGCAAGCATTTCGACGACGGAGCGATGCATACTGGGCCGATCGCAGCCATGGCCACTGGATTGCAAGCTCGGTCAGGATGGCCTTGCGACGTGCCAACTCGAGCGAATCTGGACGCGTAAGATCGTCGCCCATCGTCCCCTTGCCCTTGGCTCACTTCTTCAAAGAGGTGATGGAGACATGACGCTGTTTGGACGGATATCGCCAGCACAATATCTGTTGCCGGTCGTGACACCACGGCCGGCTGTGTATTGTTTGTCTCTGGGACCTTGCCTACAAGGTTCTCCGTCGACGCCTTGGACCCGAGTCATGCGCTGAATACCTGCTTCCCTTCCTGGTCGACACCGTGCAGTTGCCCTGTGAAGCAACAGAGCGACTGTTCGGAAGCAAGCGTTGTGTCGCCAGAGAGCCGGTGAGGCGCAGGAAAACGGGAGGGGGAATGTCGGTCAGGACCTGTTCAGATAGGCAAGAAGCGTTTCGGACAGAGACAGGAGCGGATGCTCGTAGTCGATAGATGCGATCCGCCGGCACGCACGCGGCCCGGACCCAGCACGGACGGCGCACCTCTGGTCTGTATGCAGTGCAGAGTGGACGAAAAGCTAGTATACGAGCACGCGGGCGGAAGCGGGAGACAGAGAGAATAAAGGGGGCATAGAAAATACACTCGGGCGCGGCGGAGAGGGCGCGGGGTGCGCTAGGCGCGGCCGCCGACGCTCTTCTTCTGACTGAGTAGCGAATGAAGGGTAGAGATCAGCTCGACGCGGCGGATCGGCTTGCTGACATAGGCCGACATGCCCGCGCGCAGACACTTCTCCTTGTCGCCGAGCATGGCGTGCGCCGTGAGCGCGACAATCGGCACCTGCTCGTTGTCCACCGTCTTCTCGAACTCGCGGATCGCCATGGTCGCCTCGATGCCGCCCATCACAGGCATGCTGACGTCCATCAGAATCACGTCGTACTGGCGCTTCTTGACCGCCATCACTGCAAGATGCCCGTTGTCGACAACGTCCACCTTGTGGCCTTGATTTGTCAGAATCTTGCATGCCAGCTTCTGGTTGACCACATTGTCTTCGGCGAGCAGGATGTCGTACGTCACCTCGTTCGACCCCTCCGACGGTGTCGCTGCCGAGCTTTCCAGCGATGGAAGAAGTGCGTAATACAAGTCGGCGAGCGTCGTGGGCGTGTTGATATAGGAGCTGATACCGTGATCCAGGCAGTAAGTTAGGTTGAGCGTCAATTGACCTGGCGACACCAGATTGATCGGGATATATCGCAGATGTTCTACATTGCGCAGATCCTCCACGACCGCCAAAGAGTCAGCGATGATAGCATCGATGCGCGGCATGCCTCGTTTGCGATGCGATGCCTCGTCGACGCTGTGCACCGTAAAGGGCTTGAGACCGAGGCTCTCGATCATGTCCTGTACGCCGGACTCATCGTGCAGAGTATCCAGGTAGAAGACGTTGCGGCCGGCATAGGGCCGAATCTTGTCCAAGACTTGGTCCGGCGTGATCTGGTCCAGTTTAACCACCATGGTGAAGAAGAAGTCGGAGCCCTTTCCGTAGTTGCTTCGGACCCAGAGGTCACCACCCATCAAATTCACCAATCTTCTAGAAATGGATAGTCCAAGGCCCGTGCCGCCGTATTTGCGCGTAGTTGAACCGTCGGCTTGGCAGAAGGTGTCGAAGATGACATCCAGCTTGTCCTGCTTGATGCCAATCCCGGAATCGGATGCGCAGAACTCGAGCATCGCCTGGTTGCCGTTCACGATCTTGGCAAGCTTACACTTGAGGGCAACCCGGCCGCCGGCATCGGTAAACTTGACAGCGTTGCCTATCAAATTGGTGATGATCTGCTTGAGTCGGAGAGCGTCGCCTATCAAGGGATCGGGGCAGTCTGGCGCAACTTCGTACATCAAGTTCAGCTTCTTCTGTGTCGCTCTGACCGAGAGCGTTTTCAGTACTGAAAAGACAATCCCACGCAGCGAGAACGGAATCTCTTCGACATTCATGCGGCCAGCCTCGATCTTGGAAATGTCCAAGATATCGTCGATGATGGCGAGTAAGTTGCCGGCCAGTGTCGAGACGGTGACGAGATTTTCCCGCTGCGAGCGTGAGAGTTCTGTCTCCAGCGTCAAGGCGGTCATGCCGATGATGCCGTTCATAGGCGTCCTGATCTCGTGCGACATGTTTGCCAAAAATTCAGACTTGGATCTATTGGCAAGCTCTGCAGCCTCTCGGGCGGCGGTGTTCTTCTGGATACTGTCTCGCAAACTGTACACCATCTGATTGATCTTGGTCTTGAGGGAGTCCATCTCGCCACTGGCCTCCACTGTGACGAACCGTGTAAAGTCGCCGTCGGTGGCTGCCGCGGTAATCTGCGCAAAGGCACGCACCTGGGAGGTAAGATTGTTGGCCATAATGTTGACATTGTCGGTGATCTCGCCCCACATGCCTTCAATGTCTTTCTTCTGCGCTTGTACACCAAGTTTACCCTCTGTTCCTACCTCGCGGGCGACTCGTGTCACTTCGGAAGCGAAGAAGCTCAGCTGGTCAATCATGTTGTTGATGGTGTTGACAAGGTCCAGCATCTCTCCCGAGACCATAATGGTTACCTTTTGCGTCAGATCACCGCGGGCAACGGCGGTGGTGGCGTGGGCAATGGCTCGTACTTGCAACGTGAGGTTGGCTGCCATGGTGTTGACAGAGTCGGTCAAGTCCTTCCAGGTGCCACCAACCCCCAGCACAGTCGCTCGTCCTCCGAGCTTGCCTTCAGTGCCGACCTCCTTGGCGACACGGGTCACCTCGAAAGAGAAGGTTCGCAGGGATTCCACCATGTTGTTGACGATCAACTTGAGATCCAGGAACTCGCCGCGAACCTCGACATTGATCGTCTTGCTGAGATCACCACGGGCGACAGCGGTGGTGACGGTAGCGATCGATCGCACCTGCGTTGTCAAGTTACTGGCCATCATGTTGACCCTCTCAGTCAATACCTGCCATTGGCCCTTGACGTCGTTGACCTTGGCCTGACCGCCAAGCCTTCCTTCGGTGCCTACTTCGACGGAGACACGGATGATCTCATCGGAGAGTGTTTTCAGTTGGCGAACCATGTTGTTGACGGTGAGCTTCAAGTCTAGCATCTCTCCTTTGACGTCAACGTTGATGAACTCGGTGAGGATACCTTCGGCAACACACTTGGTGACTCGTGCGATCTCGCGCACCTGCGATGTCAGGTTATCGGCCATCTTGTTGACGTTTTCGGTGAGATCCTTCCAGGTACCTTCGACATTGGGCACATGAGCTTGACCGCCGAGCCGACCGTAGGTTCCGACCTCCATTGACATTCGGATGACCTCGCTGGCAAAGACACGCAGCTGGCCCACCATGGAGTTGACCGTGTCTTTAAGCTGTGCCATCTCACCTTCGGCGTCTATGTCGATGGTCTTGGTCAGGTCACCTTTGGCGACAGCAGTGGTCACAACGCCAATGGATCGCACCTGGCCGGTGAGGTTGGAACACATCCGATTCACATTGTCTGTGAGCTCCTTCCAGACACCTTGAACGCCGGGTACGTCGGCTTGACCTCCAAGCTGGCCTTTGCTGCCTACTTCTCGAGATACACGGGTGACCTCGGTAGAGAAGTGACGCAACTGGTCCACCATGACATTGAGGGTTACCTTGAGTTCCAGGATTTCGCCATCCGCTTCAACTTCGATTTTTTGCGAGAGATCTCCGCGAGCGACCGCCTTGGTCACAATAGCGACACCTCGTACTTGGTTGGTAAGATTGGCGGCCAGCCTGTTGACGACATCCTTCAGTTCCTTCCAGGTGCCTTCGACACCATGCACCTCGGCCTGACCTCCAAGCTTACCCTGCGTACCTACTTCCAACGAAACACGGGTAACCTCGGCTGCGAAGTGGGAGAGACGATCGACCATCTGGTTGATGATACCCTTGAGCTCGACCATGACGTGACCCTGGACGGGAACGGTAATGTGCTGGGAGAGGTCGCCAAAGGCAACTGCCTTGCAGACACGCGCGATGTCTTGAACCTGGGCTTTTAGCAAGCGGAGCTCCTCCTGGGCCGACAAACCACTTTCGTCGTTGTATTTTTCGAACGAGGAGATCGGATCGTCGGTGACGGATTCCTGGCCACCAAGTAGGACGGGTCCATTGAGACCCATGCCAAGCGGATAGCTGAGAGGATAGGAGGAGCTCTGAGGGCGAGCATGCGAGAGCGGATACGGGAAGGGCTTGCCAAAGAAGAGGTGGGGCTCGGAATGGTCGCCATTTTCTTCATTTTCAATATCGCCCTCGGCGCCTGGAGTGCGGACGACCTCCTGGCTGCGTGCAATCACCTCAAGATGATCCTCGGCACGCCACAAGCGCTCTGCCAACCTGTTGAGATTTGCTTCAATCTGCTTGGTCCGATCGTCGGCCTCTTCGGAACGGAAGCTTGGTAATGGCAGCGATACGAGGCTTCCTTGCGACCCATCGTCCAGATCCATCGAAGCGACAGCCTCTTGGATGCTGGTAGGGTCGTGGTTGCCTGGAGAAAAATGAAAAGTAAAGAGGGAGAAGAGGAAAGTAGAGAAAGGGTAGATTAGTTAATGCGCAAGAGGAGGGTTACGCTAGACTGGCTGCAACGCAGTGGATAAAGCTGCTGCGCGCGCTGCCATGAAATGCTTACGGTATCCATTGGAGTGAGTCGTTGCTGGCTCGCGCAGCATGGCCCTGCGCAATGCAGGCGGCGGCTTGGTGGCAACCAGAGTTCGGGTTAGAAGCAGCAGATGATCGAGGAAATCGCTCGGAAGCGAAGCTACGTCCGGAAGGGGCGAACTGGTGATGCGCGACATAGCAGCACCTCCTATCGGCGCGGCCGAAGGAAGCTCCATGATGGTGGCCATGTTCTCTATAGCCAAGTGTGAGGGAGCGGTAGAAGCGGTCTAGAAACGACCTGTTCCAGATTCTATCGAGAGTTGGCCTCCTTGCCTGTGCACGTATGTCGATGTAGGTGGAGAGCAGGATAGGTTGAGGGGAAGCTGACTAGCTAGGAAGCTGGCTAGCTGAGGAGCTGACTGATGGTCTTCGCCAAAGCTTACGGAGAGAATGTGATAGGCGGTGTCTAATTACTGGGCGGTAGAGGACATCCTCCCAACGATACGAAAACAAAAGTTTGGGCCTTCAAGTAGCAATGGAGCTAGACCTCGAGCGCGAGTTCTGCTGTGTAGCAGGTGCAAGGCGGAGGGCCGACAGGAAGGGAGCGGCGGACTCTCCAATTAGGGGCTCGGCGAAGCCTATCACAGTTGCAGTCGGTAAAGCCGATTCTTGTATCGAACAACGCGTTCCAACGCCCGGTATCCGATGCTGGCAGCAGACGGAGGATGGAAGGAGCGTAGAGAGGCCACAGAGACGATGGTCTGACGGAAGTGGTGGGAGAGCGGGTTGGAAAGCTGAGGGGTGCGACCATGAGCGAGGTGGTGGCGGATAAAAGAGCGTGCGTCGGCCGGTGGTGGATAGCAGTGTGCAGACAGGCCCTGCAAAAGCGATCAGTGGCAGCTTTAACAAAGTAGTACCTTAGCACAATCTTCAGCTTCACTGACAGGCCAAAGGCTGGAGGGGCGAGTGGCTGCGGGCCGTCGCTGGTACAGGCGCATGATACGTACAGAAAGCGCCGTCAAAGATGTAATTGGATTCGGATCTGGTTTTCTGCACTTGGTGTTTTCAATTGGTATTGGTGCGCCTAGTTTCGAACTGCGCATCCACACACGCGCTTTGCAGATATTTTGATCGTGGTCGGTCAGTCCGAGTACCTGCGCGCACGCGTTACCAGCACTGTGACTGGTAATAAAGGTAGCAAAGCACAGGTGATAAGGGTAGCCCAAAGCACACGTGATAAGCGCTCCGTTCGTAGGAGCAGCGGCTCTGCCAGTTGGCGGGGCTGTAGTTGCTGCGGCGAGGAGATCTGACATGGTTGGCCGACGGTTCTGTGCGTGCTGGCACTGTTACTGCGCTTGACCAGGCTGTGCCTTCCTTGCACTGCTGGATCAATCTGATTTGTCGTTGGGCGCAAGACGAGCAATGGTCAAGTTCGATTGTCCGAGTTGCAAGCGGTCCCACTTGGGTGTTGCGCAAGCTAGACAACCGAAAAAGGGAACCGTTTGGCAGGGGGTTGGTTAGCGAAACGTTTGTAATTGTTTGCGCGTTGCGAGCCTAGTGTTTTTGAATTCGGCTTTGATTCTCGCTTAGCGTTCAGGGTGCAGCTCGCACGCTTGTTTGGGCATGCAGGCAGCATCGCTTGAAACCAAAAGCAGGACTTATGGTGCCGGACCGTTAGCGGTAAGCAGGCCCTCTTTGGCGGCAGCTCCGTCCGCATCTTAGTGCCGCTTGCAACTCTTCAGGCGCATCCTCGGCGGAGCTCCGAGTCTACGGCACGGCTTATCCCGATGAGATCAAGGGTTGAATCGGATCAGAAGTGGTCCGCGCTCATCTATTAGTAAAACGCGCGTCTTTTTACCATTCCCCTTATAAAAGTGTGGTATTGTGAAAGCTGCGCGTGTGTTGCCGCAGACGGGCAGCGACAATCTCTCCAATGCGATAAAAGCGGCGATAAAGCGTCGCCTGTGCTGTTGTCGCCGCGCAGGTGGACTTGGCTGCGGCGCTGAGATGCTGGAGGTGGCTTTGCTTGCCACAGCTCCGTCCTCCCAGCCTCCATCGTCAATAACCTCGACGGGTGCGGAGAGGGCTTTGGCGGGCCAGGGGCTGGTGGCGAATCTCTGCCCTGCCTGCAAACCTATGAAGTAAATGGCCGGTGCCTGCAACCGATTTTCTGAATGCACGTCGCTGTTCCTTCGGCGAAATACTTCCTCTACTTCCAAGAATCATGAGTGTAAGGCCGAGGGCAGCAGCGGTCTTTGACACTTGTCTTGCCCGCGCTGCCACCGGTCTTGAGCGGTCAGAGATCTGCCGGTGGTGCGTCTCTCTAGGTTCTGGCTCGCGCCTCGCCGCCTCGATGCCAGGTCCACGCTCGAGAATCCATACACATGGTGGCGAGCTGGGTCCTCCTGTAGTTCACTTATGGACAGACCGTGCAGCCAAAAGGTGGGAGCGGGGTCTGCGCTCGTTTGATGTCATATGCGAGCCCGCCGCCTCTCAGAAATGCAGTGTATAGCCCTTGATGACAATAATACGGCCGGTTCGTTGACAACCCCACCGTTTACCGACAGGCCGACATATGAAGCTGCCATGGTCCGAGCAATACGCCTAGCGCCGCGCTACGCCCTGTCCCACCGGGATCGAGTGCGCGCTGGGCATTCACTCGACTCAGGCAACCTACTTAAGCAGCCGCAGGCCGCTACGGCGGCGACCCATCTCGCTCCTATCCACCCCTCTGCCTTGTGACTGTGGCGCTCGAACTATGGTCCGTCTTTCTACCAGCCCGGCGAGAGCTATGCTGCAGCGTCTTGCATTCACGCTCATCCTCGGCATCTCGCAGCTCCGAGCGCAGAAGCTCTGCTCGGACAGAGAGCGCGTGCTGCTGACGGCACAGCTGTCGAAACCTCACGCGGACAATCCACCATGCTCGTCCCTGGAGCCGTACCCGACGCAGAGAGATGCACACGAGGATGGCAAGCGCCCTTGGCCACTCCCGCCCAGCGCACTTGTAGATCTGGCCAGTGGGGGGTGTGACTGGTTTACGACCCTCTGCCGCACGCCCAAGACCTCGAAGGACCAGGCATTCTGGCGACACGATGATGTCACAGATAGCTTCGCTAGGATCGTCAGGCCTGCAGAGGCAAGTAGAAACGAGACCAAGAGCGAAGACGGGTCGGGCCCTTCATGCCCTCTAGACAATGGTTCAAAAAAGATACCGAGAAGCTTGAAGAGCGACAGCGGCGACGACAAAGTGGACGAGGGCCATGGAGCGCTTACAGGCGGGCATTCGATCCCGTTCGAGACCAGCGACAATGAACCGGACAGCGACGACCCGCTCACCAGCAGCGCTGGCGGCAGCCGCGAGGACGACAGCAGTCTGGGCGCGAGTGCGAGCCCCAACGGCAGCGCCTCGAGCGACAGCCTGCCCACTAGTCCCCCTACTCCCCCTACTCCCCCTACTCCCCCTACTCCCCCTACTCCCCCTACTCCCCCTACTCCCCCTACTCCCGCTAGTCCCGCTAGTCCCTCGAGCGCGGATGGCGCGGGCGCTTTCGGGGAGGCGGCGCCCTCGGGACGGGCGAGCGGAACGGCAGGCGGGGCGAGCGGAACGGCAGGCGGGGCGAATGGGACAGCAGGCGGCGCGAACGGGACAGCGGCCGGGGTAGCATTTGGGACGAATCCGGACGGGGGCGGGACCGCGGCGCCTGTGCCGGCGCGGAAGGGCGGGGTGGGGGCTGCGTCGATTGCGGTGGGCGTGCTGGTGCCGGTGGGTGCGGTGTCGGCGGCGGTGCTGGCGCTGATGTGGCGAACGCGGCGGCGGCGCGCGGGGGCGGGGCGGGACCTCGAGCGCGGGGCTGCGCGACAGCGGCGGGCGAGCAGCTACGCGGCGCGGCTGTGGGGAGCAGCTGCGCCCACGCTTGCGCGAGCACGGGCGCTCGCCCGCACGCCTCCCGCGCCTGCCGCTGCGATGGTGGAAGCCAAGCGCGACGACCCCACCGCCTCACCCAGCGCGCAGGCTGCCACGCATGAGTCCATAAATCCCGCGACGCCGTACACCCCGGACGGGGTGAACGATGGTGCGGCAGCGCCGACCCAGATACGGGAACGAGCCACGCCCGCGGTGCGCCACAAACCCAGCCTCAAGCGGAAGCCCGTGCCGCCACCCTGACCGCGGCCACGGCCGAGCCAATGCAAAGGAAAACACACGCAGTGATGAGGCGTGTGAGTGTGAATCACGTCCGGTCATTATTGTGAGTGTGAGTGGAGGGCGCGGCTGAAATACGCGGGTTTTGCGTTCGCAACGCCTTGTCGCGGGATGATTGCCACCACCACCGGACGACGCGCGTTGGTATGAACCAGGACGAGATGGCGGGGGTGACACAGCTCGGAGCGGTGGCGAAGTATGTCTGCGGCGGGTGTGGGGTGGATATTGCGCTGCAGGTGAGTACTGTATTCTGCGCTGTGATCTGCAGGCGGTGATGCTGATACTGATGGTGATGTGGGGGGGTGTGGTAGGACGAGGTGGTGAGCAAGGCGTTCTCGGGGCGCGAGGGGCGGGGGTACCTGTTTGGGACGGTGGTGAATGCGGAGCGGGGGGAAGCGGAGGCGCGGCGGTTGCTGACGGGGGTGCACACGGTGGCGGACCTGCACTGCCGCGCGTGCGCGCGCACCCTCGGCTGGCTCTACCTCACCACCCCCGACGCCTCGCAGACCTACAAGCAGGGCAAGGCCATCCTCGAACACACCGCCCTCGCCAAGGTCAACGCCTGGTAGCCACCACCCCCACCCGCATCCGTGGCATGCACTGCCAAACCCATCTCTGCCCACCTCCATCGCCTGCCCGCCTAGGAACCATCCAGTACAACCACACGCAGACTCGCGGGCGCATACTCAAAAAAGGCGACCGAGCGCTGTACTGAAGCGAGGGGGAGAGCCGGGGAGGCTAGTCGAGGGATGCGATGCCGTGGCCGCGGTAGACGGTGATTTTCTTGTCTTGGCCGCCGGCGATGATGGACTGGCCGTCGGGGGACCAATCGAGGGCGAGGATGCCGGCGGGTGCGGGGGCGGGGGTGGGGGGCGTGAGTGCAAAGAGGGCCTTTTTGGTGGAGCGCGAGTCCCAGACCTTGATGTGCGGGTCTAGACTTGCGGAGGCGAAGAGGTGTTGGCTGGCAGGGTGGGCCTTGACGGCGGTGAGCGGGGCGGGGTGAGCGTTGGGCAGGAGGAGGCAGAGGTGCTGAGCCGCGTCGCGGACGTCCCAGAGGCCAAGGGAGCGGTCTGTGTGCCCCGAGACAAACAGGGCAGGGGCGAGCTGGTCGAGCGCTGTGATGGTGCGCGTGTCGCCGAGCGGGGCGGGTGCGGACTTGGTGGTGTGGAGTGCGCCGCCGGCGCCGAGGTCCCAGCCCTTGAGCTCGCCGTTGTATCCGGCGCTCCAGGCGCGGTTGCTGTCCTGCCCGCGCGTGCTGCCGTAGGTCCGCTCGAAGAGCGCCGCGCTGACCCGCGCCTGCGCGCCATAGACGTTCTTGGCCCCCGTCACCGCATTCGCCCCCGGCACCGCATGCCACAGCTGCATCGTCGGCTGCACGCCCGCCACCGCCTTAACCTTGCCGTTGGCCGGCGCCGCCCCCTTCACCGTCCGACGCCGCTTCTTGCTGCCCTCGTCGACATCCGCGTCGTCCTCATCGGCGTCGCTTTGCTCGTCGTCCGCATGGGCCGCCGAGGCGGGCACCACGTCGTCCCAGAGCGCCACCAGGCCGTCCCAGCCGGCAGAGAGGATCGAGGTGTGCGTCGGGCCCTGGCAGACGTCGAGGCTGGCAATGGGCGCATTGTGCGCCTCGGCGGACCACTTTTTGCTCGTCTGCCACGAAGCGCCGTTGTGCGCGTCGTCCTGGTGCGAGGTGTTCCACAGCGCTAGCCGGCCATCCATGCCTGCGGTGACGATGCCCTTGTAGTCGGGGGTCCAGCGTGCTGCGGTGAGCGAGGTATTCTTGGCCGAGAGGGCAGCGGCGCGGTTGAGCGTGGTGAGCGTCAGCACCGCTTCCGCGGGGCGGTCGGCGGCAAAGAGCCGGACAGAGCTATCGTAGGAGCTGGTGAGGAAGAGCGCGCCAGACGGATGCGAGCAGTCGACGCCCGAGATCCAGTCGTCGTGCTCAAACGCAGCGATCGGCGTGGGCGGCAGCGTCGAACGCACGTACTGGATGGTCAGCGTCGACTCGGACGTGAGCGACTGCGAGTCCAGGTACTCGCCCAGCGTCGTCCGCAGCAGCGCCGAGTCTACGATAAAGTCGAACGGCACCGCCGCCCCCGCGCCCGCCGACGTCGACGGATGCTGCCCAGAGACGAGCTTGTTGACCAGCGTCGACAGATGCGTCCGCTTCCACGACACCGGCACCATGTACGGCCCCTGTGGGATCGCATACTGCGACAGAGACGTGGTGAGGATGATCGGCACCGTCGCTTCTGATGGCCCTGTCACCGCCGCCCCACCATCCACGTCTGCAAAGCCAGAGAGCTCTGCCATGATTTTCCTTTTTCCACTAGGCTGCTTCGCAATACAATACGTTCAGCGGATAGAGTCGGACCAGAACAGCCTACCAAAGAAGCTCAATAGAGACGTCGGCGAGAAAAGTCGGGCGACGGTGTAGCGACGCCAGCGGATCGGCAGTGTAGATGTGGTTGCTTGGGATGCTGCGTGGAGGGGAAGGGCGAGTAGAATGACGAAGGCGAGGAGGCTTTCTTCTCGAATTTTTCTTGCAAGGCGCTCTCTGCTTGTTTTTCCCACAGGCAAAGTCAACCCAAGTCCGAGTCCCGCGAAACAGACTGGAATACAATTTAACATTGGGGCAAGCCCATGGAACAGCGTCTGAGAGAGACTGGAGTGGCGCGGTGAGAACTGCTAGGCAGGTGCTGCGACAGGGATGTCCACGATGACGGGTCTGACGGTGCAAAGCGGTGGGACGGGGCGGGAATCAGAGAGGAGGAACGGGGTGAGGTGAGGAGAAACGGGGAGAGGTCAGCAGAGAGTGTGGATGAAGGCGGGAGGGGGCGGGCGACCTACTGGCAGACGACTTTGTAGGTGACTGCGGGGCGGGATGTGAGCGAGCGTGGACTGCGCGGTGGGGGTGGCTACTGTACGTACACTTTCTGTGCTGCTCCCACTGGGCCTGGTCGTAGTCGACGAGGGCGGCGTTGACGAGGATGGTGGGTGGGGCGGAGGGGGAGGCGCGGAAGCGGTGGACGCCGCGCGCCTCGTGGATGTGGCCGAAGGCGTGGAGGAGGGGTGTGATCTCTTGCGCCTCGAGCTTGCGTGCCAGTTCTTGGCACCCGACGCTGGTGCCGTCGTGGATGCGGTCCAGCCCGCCGAGCGCGTAGGGCGGTGTGTGGGTGACCAGGACGTCGACATCCGCCGGGATCGCCGCATGCACCTCTGCGACCAACCCGGGCGCCCACAGTCAGCCGTCGCTCCATGGCTCATACCTTCTCACAGCGAGCTACTCACTCTGCGCCTCTTCGCCGCGTTCGTAGTTCCAGGCCCAGTTCTCAAACATGGGCGACCACTGCGCATCGGGCGCGGGCGCGCATTCACAACGGTCAGCTCTCCCCTGCATGGCGTCGCCCAGCTGAGTGCGCGGGCGGGGGGTAAGACTCACCGCGCTGCCCCAGACCTTGAACGTGCGATGGCGGACCTGGTCGCGGTCGACGGCGAACGAAAAGCTCTGCTGGTTGAGGTAGTGGACACCCGCCGGCTCGAGACAGTGCGGCTGGAGCGCCGCCGTGGTGGCGGCGGGGTCCTGGTGATGGATGTGGAACTGGCGGTGGAGCTCAGCGCCGCGCGTGGCGTACCATGCCCCCTCGGTGCAGGCGCTGAAGTCGTGATTGCCGCAGGTAAAGATCTTGACGCCGTGCGGCAGCGATCTGTCCGAAGACACAGCAGATCCAGGTCAGCTTCGCTCTTGCGCTCCTACGACCAACATCGGATACCCACTTGAGCCAGTCGACTTGCGCGATAATGTCCGCAGGCTCGCCCAGCGTGCTCAGATCGCCAGCATGCAGCAGC
This sequence comes from Tranzscheliella williamsii, assembly GCA_023212725.1. Classification (NCBI taxonomy): domain Eukaryota; kingdom Fungi; phylum Basidiomycota; class Ustilaginomycetes; order Ustilaginales; family Ustilaginaceae; genus Tranzscheliella; species Tranzscheliella williamsii. Next base: position 173,523 of record JALBYF010000011.1, read on the forward strand.
ACATCGCCCTCCGGCACCTCGCTCGTCTGCGAGTGCGTGTCCGAGATCACCACGAACCGCACGCAGTCCGGCGCTGCAGGCGGCGGTGCCCCGACATCGTACTCGGTGTAGATCCTTGCCTCGTCCATCGACATCGCGTCCACACAAGCATCGTAGAAGCGTGGCAACCAAGAGGGATGCCCGGTGCCACGCCTTCAGACACTGCAACCGCCCCCTTAGCCGTCCACAATTGATATGGCTGCGTGTTAAGCCTTCTGCTGCGCCATGACCCGAACCACCCTTGGCAGACACCGCCTACCTTGCAAACACAACACTCCTATGTGCACATGGCAGCAATCAAAGCGAGAACATTCTACACAATGTCGGTATGCCTGTTTCTTGTGTGGGCAGGGCGACATACGCAAGGACAGCTAGGTGCAGAACGGGCAGCATGAGCAGAACGTAGAGTAGAAGTAGCGGCAGAGCAGGGGTCATGAATGCAAATGCGATGCGGAGAGCATATAGTACAGTGCTGGAATGAGTGCGGTCCCGTGGACGCAGTCAGCGGACGAATCGGTGCGGGGCAAAGTGGGCAAGCCTTCAGCCAGGCCAGGATCAATCTGTGCGGCGTCAGAAGTGGACGCGGATGGACTCGTCGACGTAGCTCTCTGACGGACAGTAGGGGCATTTGAATCGGCTAAGCAGCACAGAAGTGGCGATAGTGAGCGTCAGCGACGAGGGGCAGACGGAACGCATCAAATAGCCTCGCGGATCTACTTACCCATTGCCTTTGACCAGCCGATTGAGCGTCTCTAGGCAGAGCACGTGCCCGCAGCGCAGCAGCATCGGCGGATTCTCGTCAGTGCCTTGCTCCTTCGACACGGGGCAGGCAAAGATCGAATGGAAGCGCAACCGGTTCGGCAACGGAATCTCGATCTGGCGCATTGTCGACATGTCAGTAGGCTGTAAGCACTGCTTTGGTCTGCGACTGTTACTTACGGGAAGCTCGTCCGCTTGGCTCCATTCGTTGCCACGCTCTCGCATGACCGCTTTCACCTTGATGATCCTATTCAACGCGCCGCCCGCCCCGACCTCGACGCCGATCGAGAGCGGTGCTTCCTTGGCGATCCGGTTCCTCGCACAGAACTCGAGTCTGAACAGAGGCTCTAAGAAGGGGGCATGTACCAGGTTGGCATCCAAGAGAGGCCGGTAGACCGGCGGAATGCTCGGCAGGAGATGCTCTACCGGCACAGAGTCGTATCCATCTGGCCCATACGACGGCGCCGGGATGAAAGCGGGCAGGAAGGCAATCAGAGTGAAGAGCCGTTGAATCTCGACAAGGTGGCTATGGGAGAAGGATTTGAAGTGCAGCCTTCCATAGGCGAGGGCGCGCGCCACATTGGTCTCTGCTAGAGCCGAGGTGGACTGCCGATCAGAGGACAGGTAAGAGGAGGAGGCAGAAGTGGCGGACGGACCTGCAAGCACATCCGTTGATGTGCTCAGCATATCCACGTTCTCGCCGTCGGGGTCCACGTTGGAACCGTATTCCGATCCGGGTAAAATGGCGCCGGTAGCGAGGCGTAGGAACTGGCTCCTGTGTAGAGCGAATTCCAGCGGACTCTTCCTCGCGGTCAAGAAGTTTCTGTGCGCCTCAGCCCAGGCAATCGCTGGTCGCAGATCATCTGTTGCCATGGCACTGGTAATGGTATGCAGTCGGGAAAAGAGATCTTCGGCTTCTCTCGAGATGGGCAGGCCAGCCTGCTGGGCGAATTTCTGACTGGTGGACCAGTCTCCCTCCCTCTGCAGATGCTTTAGCACAACCAGCTCAAGCGACGCTTGGGCCTCATTGGACAGAAACAGGGACGGATCCGCCACACCTTCTATAGGCACGGGAAATTTTCGATCCAGCGCTTTCGATGCCTTGCTGATGGCGGCATAGAACTCCTTCTGCCGCTCTAGGATCGACTTCTGTGCTGAATCAACCGATGCCTTGAGCTCTGAAAGCAGCACGGATAGGTCAACGGCCGAGTGAGATTGCGGGTCTGCTGAAGAGCAGTACGGCGAAGATGCATCGAGAGCGGCTCTGGCGGCTTCTATCTGCTGGATGAGCTGATCTATTGAATCATGCACGGTGGGGTTGGCTTTGGCGGCTTTCGACGACGACGAGGCGGTGTGGAGACCAGGAGCTTTTTTCGTCACCTGCTCGAGCGCCTTCTGTATCGCCTCCATGGCTCGCTATCCCTTAATAGCAGTTAGAGATCCAGCGAGGAAAGAAGAAGATGATAAGGTCCGCACGGATGGCGCTCGTAGAATTGTAAACGTAGCAGCTGTAGCGATAAGTGCTAAAACTGCGGCAGCCGCGATAAAGGTGGCAGCCGCAACAGGGGTGGCAGTAGTGTGGTACTATCGGCTCGACGGTGGTGCTGCGATACGGATGCTGAGAGGCGGCGACAGAGTACTGCTGCTGGCGCGTAGCGGTGATGGTGGTGATCAAGGGTCTGACGAGGTGCGCAGTCTGCCAAGTTGACTGCCGATATAACAGCAGCAATAATGTGAATGCCGCCAATACAGCCGCACTCAAAGTGGATGCGCGATAGGAGATTGAATATATGCATGTCATGCACCTCTATGCATACGATCTTCATCAAGCCGCAATCTGAGCCAAGTCGTCAGTCGGCCGGCCGAGAGCTCCACTACCGCACATCTCCGCACACACACTCTCTCTACTCGCGCGATACGGTAGTGCACAGTAGTCAGATCTCTGGTACATACATATTTCTAGCGATGGTGAATCGAATGAGGAAGGGAAGGGTGCCGCACGGTAGAGTGGATGACATGGGATTGCGGCTAAGTTCTAGCGCCTCGAGGGCCCAATGACGACGAGGGTTGCGGTGGATTTGGCTGTTAGTCGACCACGACGTAACGGCTCTTGATAGGCCGTTTCTTCGCAGTGCCCGTCCTCGACCCTGGTGGCGGCGGAGCTGCGGAGGCTTGGGTCCCCGGTTGGGCGGCAGGCGGCACCGATGGGTCCGCCAGGTTGCTTCTGGCTCGGCTCAGTCCGCCCATGGCGGGCGCGCCTCGTGCGGGTGCGAGCCCCGAACTGCCTTCCTCCTGTCCTTCGCTGATCGGCGGAGTCGAGCGCCCCATCGAGTAGCTTCCAGACGCGCTTCGCATAGCAGGTGCCATCGGAGGCCCACCGCCACCGCTCGACCAGGTGTTCGTCGTTTGGCTTCGCATCGGCGGCGCGCTCGCCGCACCAGCGCTTCGGTCTGGCTGTGAAGCAGGACTCCTTGTCTGGGTTCGCGCCGGCGGCGGTGGAGGCGGCGTGCCGCCGGCCGACCCGCTGTCTCCGGCCTTCTTGTTGACCCACCGCTTCAGCTCCGCATCGTAGTAAAACGTTACTTCATCCCCGAGGTGCGCTTTCTTGGCCTTGGCTTGCCCCTGCGCCGCCATAGGATCCGTCGACGGGCTTCGTCCCCACAATCGTCCAAACCAGGATGCCGAACTCTTAAGCTCGCCTCTCTTATCCTCTGTTCCGACCTTGGATGACCCTTCCTTTTTATCTTCTTGATCTGCAGTACTAGAGGCCGCTACACTGGCTCGTCTTGAACTATCCTCCGCCGCAGAGCCCGCGTCGTTCTTTTCCGCGGCCTCCTTCTTCCTGTTTTTGGCGTTACCCAGACCCAAGTCATCATCATCGTCTTCCTCCTCCACTCGTTGCTCCTGCTGTCCATCGTGCGTGGGCGTGTAATGGCTAACCTGGGGCTGAGGTGTGCGGCTGTTCGAAGAGAGGGCATCAAAAGGAGAGACAAAGCCTCCCTCACCGCCTTCCAGACCTCCACCCTCGATATTACTGACAAACTGCGGCTTCTGTGCACCATGCGGTTGGTATCCGTAGTAGGGCTCTCCGTACGGCGCACTTCGATCCGGATCTTGCGAGTCGGTGCTTTCCCCCCACGGAGCTGCTTCCTGCCTATGGCTGCCGTCCCCATGGTCTTGTCCATAACCACTGTAGTTACTATGGCCACTGGCAGCTATATCTCGATCCTGCGTGTCCGAGCTCGGTCTGCGTGAACCTGTAGCATGGCTGCCGGCCTCGCCGCCGTACCAAGGAGCGTTCTCCGAAGTGAAGCTCGTCTCGCCCGCACCTTCATATGTGGAGGACATGGTCGAGTATTCGGAAGTCTGCAGTCCATGACCTCGCCCACCACTTGCATGGCCAGGTCCGTAGCTTCCTGCGTTCCAATTGCCACTCGTCCCTTCTGGACCCAAGCTGTACTGATCTGATGATGTCGTCACTGCCTGGGGCCAGTCACTGTACGGATCAGAGCTCAATGGTCGCATGGACAGAGCCGACGACGCTCGATGCTTTGGCGAAGCCGCCCGTCTGGTGGCGTTCCGGAAGTCCATGGCAGAGCCAGATCTCGAAGTCGGAATGCTCAGAGGACCGGCCTGCATATCGTTAAATGACGGATGACGAGTCAAACCACCTGAAGCCGCGTCTGGCGTGATGGCAGTGTAATGCGAAAAAGGTCCGAGGCTTGATCCGACGCTCGCTTTGTTATTCTTACTGAGAGAGCTTCCGTCTGAGGCGCCATCCTCCCCAGCGATAAATTTGGTGAATCTGCCTTCCAAAGCACCCCAGACACCATCGAGTGTCGGCCGTTGCATCTTCCTCGTCATCCAGTTACCCGCTTGGCCGTGATGGGGAGCTCCGACCAGCCGGTCTCGGAGCTGCTTGAGTTGAGAGAGCAGCGTTGCATGCAAGTAAGGCGATGACTTGCACTGCTTCAGGCAAAGCGTGATCGATTCGCAATACTTTTGTGCTTTAGCAACCTCGCCCAGCTCGGCCAGCTGATACGCATGAACCAGTTTGTAGGCTTGCAGATGCGGGATGCCGGGGAACGGTTCCTGGCCCTTAGCTGTGGGCGCAAGACCCTGCGCAAACTCGAGCACTTCCGTCATCAGAATGCCGTCCAGATCGCAACTGAACGCTGACGATGTCTTTGGACTGTGCACGCCGAGAAGCGAATATCGCGCCGCAGGAGTATCCACGCCTCCGCTCGGTGACGTCTGCGGTGAGAGCAGATAACAGAAATGAGAAGCCTCAAGGAGACCACGAGTAGAAAGGCCGTCACCAATCGCGGTCAGAGCCGCCGAGTCGCTTGCACTTTTGTTGCTTGCTACAATGGCCACCGAATCCTTCCAGCTGGGTAGTGCAGATTTAGAAGCTTCGCCAGGTGCGGAGAGAGCCCCGGTCTGGTCTAGCTGCGTCTTGGTTCTGAACAGGTCAAAGATGGAGACTGGATCTTGGCCCGAAAAGACATTGTAAGCGACCTTCAGACCTTGCAGGTCGCCGTGTCCTCCGAGAGCGGACTCGGCTAGCCGGAGCTCATGTTCAATGAACTGGCTGACGACGGTCTTCCAGCAATCTTTGTCGACGCAGCTGGCGATCGTCATGGCGTGAGCCCACATCCTCTGCGAAACAGCAAAATCGACAGCTTCTCTCCGCTCGCCGCGCAACAGCATGTTCTGCACCTTTTGTAAGAATGACGTTCGAAGTTCGTAGGAGCTGACCACCTTTTCTTCGAGGTTGGCGTCGCTAGCAGAGTTCAGTTCGAAGGGCGGACTACCCACTCCGCTGCTAGACGTGATGGGCTTGTTTGTGGCGAGGAGGGCACGCACGCTTTGTTCAAAGGGCGGCGTACCTATCTGACCATCGTTTTCTACAAGCAATCGCAGAAGCTGCAAGAGGAGGATCTTGTCTTCCAACCTTCTAGCCTCCAGCTCGGGGTCCGGATCCGTAGCAGTAGAGATGCTGTTGTGATCCGCATCTATCGCCGTGGAAGAGAAAGACGGCCTTCTTCGCAGATAGCCCACACCGGCTGAGAGATCAGAAATGCGCTCTTCTAGATGTTTGATCACGGCCGACTTTTTAGCCTTGGTCGTGGAGACCCCGCCCGTAGCTCGACTGAGAGCATTTGTCGAGCTTGCTCCCTCGAATGCAGGCCCCGGGAACGACACAGGGTCGAAGGCAGAAGCATAGGACGAAGGAGGGACGAGCGACGAACTCGACTGCAAGCGCACTTGTGTTGAATGAGTTGAGGCGCTGTACGAGTAGGAACCGTACGTCGCATCCGCGGCACTTCCTGTGAGATTTTCGGAGCTTTGTCCAGCTGCGGTCGGAAAGTAAGTGAGCACTTTGCCCCCGATTCCAAAGCAAATCAACGGTATCCTACGTGATCGCATCGTCTGCAGCATATCAGAGGCCGCCCCTGAAGCAGGCTGAGAATGCGCATCCTCCGTTGTGCTTCTAGATGCAGCAGGAGCGACACTATTGGGATCATAAGGTGAAGCCAAAGCTCCGTAGTTGCTGCCCCCGAACGCAGAGGTTTGTGTCGAGGCTGGACGGACGGTCTGGTCGAAGTAGTCGTTGTAGCCGGGTTGCTGATCATAAGCGGAACTCTGCGCGAGATGTGTGTACTCATCGTCTCTGGAAACAGAATACTGGCCCCCCTGCCTCGCTTCGCCACCATCTGCGGAATGAGGCGCGTACGTGTCCAAAGTAACGGCGCCAGTACCCGGCTGACTTGAGTCCACATAGCCCGAACTTTGGCCATAAGGATCTCCTGAGGCTGTGTATCCTTGTCTATCACCGAGCCAGCTACCTTGACCAGTGCGGGAAGCCAGAGGTGTTTGGGCGTCAGTGTCATCATCCTGGGAGCCGTAGCCTTGATAAGGCTGATAGTTAGATGACGGGGTATCCCCGTTGTTGCGGTCGGCTTCTGGATCATGCACTTCTCCCTGATGCTGCTGCCACGCCGGTCCATACGGGTTGGCGGCATAGGGTTCGTAGGAGTCCTGACGGTAAGTGGTATCAAATGCGCCAGAGGCATATACAGCATTGGAATCGTGGGAGGTCGAGCCATCCGCTGCTTCAGCTTCTGGTTGCGGAGAATAGGCGTCATATCGAGCGGCTGGAACGGCTGGATCCGCACCTGGTTCATAGACATGAACCCTTCCGGAGTGATTCGAATGCCATTCACTTTGCCTAGATCCTGTTTCAGGGTCAACGTGTTCTGCATACGAATCAGTTCCAGAGTCAGCCGTTAGGCCACCTTCTTGACTGTAGTAGTCAGCCTGGCCATGTCCAACTTCATAGTCATGAGAGGAAGGGGCCCATACATTCCCGGCGATGCCGTTTTGCTTTGGAGTCTCCCAATGGTCTTCGGGACTCTTAGTGGCAGAGTCTGCATTGTATTCGTTTTGACTAGGCCGGTCATCTTGCACGTCGATGGCTTTTGGTTCGGCAACAAGGTTGCTTGTATCGTGGCCATAGCCAAGAGCGGTCGCCGAAGGTTGGCCATTGTCCCCGATATTCAAGTCCTCGAATGCCGTGACGGCGTCAGCGACGGGATCGGCGCCGTGGGCGTTTTCCTGTCCGAATTGCTGCTCCCTTTCATCAGGGACGTGATCACCGCTTCCCGCTTCGGCACTGACCTCGGCTTCATCCGCTTCATCGCCATGCTGACTATGCTCGTAAGGATGGCGATGGTCAGCACTCTCATACTCGTCTTGGTTGGCATCTGTGACCGTGAAAATGGGCAACGCATCGTCCGTGCTGGCAGGTGGAGTAGCCGCAGCTTGTTCGAGTGAGTCTACCCAGCTCGAGGCAGGACCTTTAAACAAAGGCTGGGCGGGGTCCTCAGGATTCCAGTGCGCAGCTGGCTGATTAGATGATTCTCTGGATTGCTGTGTCCATTGATCTTCGCTGTTGGACTGCTGTCCAGATGATTGCCATGTGTGGTTTTCCTGATTCTCTTGTTCTAAAGACACAGCTGCTGCTGGTGAAGTGTTTGAGAATGCGTCTTGCACTGCCGCTGCTGCAGTACTTCCATTGGACAGCGAAGAGCCTATGTGGTTAGCGTTCCGTGACCCTCCTCTTGAAGGACCTCGAGGGGGACCCTTGGGTGGGGGCGGCGGCAAGGACTTAGCTTGAGGGGGCGGAGGTGGCGACAGTGCAGCGGTGCCTGTCGGTGCATAAGCAGACTGAGCCAATGGTGGATCGTACGGGCTAGTGGCCCGATAGATGGATGTGTCCTGAGGCGGTGCTGCGTACTGTTGACCGTACTGATCTGCGACGTATGCTGTAGTGCCTGCAGGAGCTGACGAGTCAACCGCGTAATTGCTCTGTGGCTGATAAGGGTCTATAGCTGTCGTCTCATAGGCATCACCGCCGTTCAGATCGCTCCACTGGTGATGTCCTTGTTGATCTGGTTGGTCTTGACCTTGTTGGCCTTGCAACTGGCTTTGCGGAGCTGGCGGTGCATACGGAGAGTAGATGTCTTGACCCTGGACCTGCGGTGCCGAGTATTGCTGAGTGCTCTGAGCATCGTAGTTGATAGGCCGCATTTCCCCTTGCTGCGTGTTAGTGTGTGACTCATGCACATATGTTTCTGCAGGGTGATAGGACGCCGATGGAGCAGATACAGAGGCATCTTGGTAAGCTACATCTTGTTGGTACCCATTGTCCATGTTGCTGGCATAGTACTGAGGATGATGGTAAGATTGTGAATGATTGGGCGCCTCTCCTTGCGGTGGGTACGCCTCGTAATTGTATGCATGACTGTTCTGGTCATAGTTGTGCTGCTCGTAGTCATGATAGGCACGAGGAGCGCTGATTGCATCTGATTCGTTCAAGGGCGCCGCATGGTCTCCTACAGTATAATGGCCATCGACAGATGGACCGTTAGCTGTGTACGCTTGGGCATCGTAATTGTAATTCTGGGACGCGTACTGCTCTTGACCATAGTCCATGGGTGCAATCGGACGTCCATACGCATCGTATTGTTGCTCATCGCCGTATGACTGCGCAGCATAAGATGGGTCCGGGTAGCCAGCCGCATCCTGTTGATATGGATTGGTTACCACGTGTTGCTGAGCGCCGAGTATATCGTTGCTATGTTCATCACCACCCAGCCAATCAAGCGAGCCTTGACCGCCATTAGATCCGCCAAAAGGATCGCCGGAAGCTTGGTCAACAGTACCACTAGTCTGTTCTGCAGGCTGTAACCAATCGTCTTGGTAGCTCGAATCGGCAAACAATGCGCCAGGAGAAGCGGGATGTAACGAACTATTACCCGCCTCCTTCTCTTCGGCCGCGGGTACAGTGAGGGAATTCTCCGGATACTGCTCTTGAGGTGGGTATGTCTGCAAAGCGTCTCTCGCTGGCTCTTCGAAAAGTCTGCTTGCAGCGCCAGTAGAGGCAGCACCGCCGTCATCTACATGTTCTTGGTCTTCGCGTACCTGCCCCAAAGGAGCGTCAACAGCACCGAATCCGATGGAGTCAGCTGCCGAGATGGAGGAAAAAGGATCATCATCGGCAGGCGAATGAAACAAGGAGGCAGCTATGCCAACGCTTGGCTGGGGAGCATGTCCTCTCTTTGGTCCTGATGAGGCCTGAGGCACGCCGAGCGACATAGAAGATGGAGCATCTGGTGGAGGCACCTCCTCGTGCTCGTGCTCGTCAGCAGGCGGGGCGGCACTGATACTTGGCTCTGTTTCGGCCATCATGGAAGCGCCGAAAACGGTTTGGGTATGGCCAGGCCTGCGGATATATATGGCTTGTGGGACGGAAGACAGACAGAGCGCCTTTCAGTACGTGGTTCGATTAGATGCAAGCCAGAATCATAGCCAAATCGGCGTGAAAGCTCCGGTGGAATGCTTGATGCACGGATTGCTGCGATACCCGACTAGTTGCTCCGAGACTGATAGCGAAGAGGAGGGACTCGGAGGATGGAGGAGGTGTTTCGAGCCGTTACGAATGTAGCCCGGCTGGAGGATGTGAGGAAGGTCCGGGAGCGGGTTGGGCAACAGCTCAGACACGTAGATACACGAATAGAAAGGGAATAATTCCAAGTATTCTATTGAGCCCTAGCTGACGGTAATAAAGAATTAGAAATAGCAGCTAGAATCAATACAACGGTCTTGTCTATACAATCTAGCTTAGCTTCTGAGAAAGCGTTAAGTTGGTCTCGATGCTATTGTATTCAGCCAGTAGTCGTACGTTATCCAACCAAATCTTAGGTTGACGTGGATAGCACGCAGGCCAACGATTAGTGAGCGCTTCCTGCGAAGTGCAGTTTGCTACGGTTCGTACCGCATAAAGGCACAACTTCTGTTCAGATGCAACACATGGATGCTAGCGACGAGAATCCTACCTCGCTCTCTGGTGACGCTACGCAGCTCTCTCACATCCTCGACAGAGCGATCAGTACTTTGTGACGAACACGTTGCTAATGTAGGCATGGAGATGCATGGAGGGATCGGGGTTCGATTCAACCACCTCATTGCAGCTATGTCGGCCGTGACTAGCGAGCACCATCCTGTTAGATTTATGTGGCAGGCTCCACCTCTGAGAGTATCCCTTCGCAGTCGAGCTTAAGATGAGTATTTACGCGCGAGTAAAGTTATACAACTCAGCATTGGCACCGGGGCACCTATCTTACATTCTATCGCCACCTTCGATGAGCACCACATTCAACTCCTTTGGCAGCTAGACATCGGTAGAGGCAGGTGTTGCTGCTTCTCAGCTATGTTCTGAGCAAAGGTGGGGGCTCTACACACCGAAACATGTCTAGCGCTATCTCGACGGCGACTTCCGGTATGGATGCTGCCGAGCTGGCTTGGGCTGTCCAAGACAACCGCTTTCGGGCCAAAGCACGTCTGCGCCTGCAAGCCCGCGCTCGCAGGCCCAAGCATCTGGTTTCGTCGTCAGCTGGCTCGGTCCAGAACACACCATCAGCCTCTGCAGTGGCCGGCGCCGGGCAGGTGCCGTCCGTCGGCCCAAACGCCGACCTGCGCAGCGTTCCGTCGACCAGCCGAAATGCGCAGCTCGACTCGAACCAGCCCAAGGTAGTGGGGTCCAAAGGCAATGTGGCACGTACGCGCGTGGTCCCGGAGGGCGAATTACCGCTCCAGCGCGACAAGTCCCTAGGCGACTACATCGAGTTCGACCTCTCCAAACTGCATAACAGCAAAGGAGGCTTTCTGATCGACGAAGAGGACCCTGCCAGTAGCCGCAAGACGACAGAGGATATCAGAAAGGAGAAGGAGCGCGAGCGACAGCGCATGCGCGAATATGCCGAGCCTGCCATCTCCCTAGACACCGAGACCCGTCCGATATGCGAAAGCTGTGGAAGCCCCGAGGTCGTCGACCATCCCTTCAAAAAGGTGTTTGGCATCCATGTCTGCCGCAAGTGCGAGCGCGAAAAGTCGGAGCTCTACTCTCTGCTCACCAAGACCGAAGTCAAAGAAGACTATCTTCTCACTGATGCTGAGCTGAAAGACGAGGAGCTGCTCCCGCACCATCTCAAAGCCAATCCACACAAGGCAACCTACAGCAACATGATGCTTTTCTGCAGAAAGCAGGTGGAGCAGTTCGCCTTTGGGCCTGGCAAGTGGGGCTCGGAAGCTGGTTTGGACGCCGAATTTGAAAGACGCGAGGAGGAAAAGGCCAAGAAGAGAGGCAAGAAGTTCGCCCAGGGTCTGGCAGATCTCAGGAAACGGACAAGAGACAACGTCTGGCAGCGCCGCAAGGACCAGGAGCACGTCCACACTTGGGAACAGTCCGAGGCGCAGGGCAAAGCCGTCCAGCGATGCACGCAGTGCGGTTATGCGATCGAGGTGGAAGTCTTCTAGCACTGCACCTTCTCTAGCCACTGCGCTCTTACCCTTTGGTCTTATGGACCGCTTGTCTCTACTCCTCTATCTCGCGTCCTACTTGCCACACAGCTTGTTGTATACTATTAACGTTACTGATCGGATCACTGTATCGATACTGTCTCGGGTCTTCTGGCCTGTCCGTCGGGAGGGATGAACATGGCTTCTCTTCTCACGGAAAGATCTCGGCCATCATCAGAGCCACCGTGGAGGTCCAACCTGTGAATGGGTGGCCGCGCTGGCCGTGTCCGTCGGTGGGGTTGTATTGCTCGTATACATAGCCTGTGCGCTGATACTCGTTGAAAGTGTTCTGCACCACGTTGTGCCGCAGCTCGTCGTAGATCTCCCGTGCTTTGGTCTGGTGTGGCCCCGAGGTGGTGGCGTATTTGTTCCTGAGCGCTCGGAGCGACAAGTAGCTCATATGCACCCAGATTGGGCCTCTCCAGTAGTTTTCGCCCTGCCCAAAGTACTCGTCTTTGAGGCTGAGACTGCGGATGCCGTAGGGAGACCACAGCTGCTCTGGATCCCTGATTAGTTCCAGCACATCTCCCAGGTGCGGCGAATCCGTCGGGAGGAGCTCGAGCATGAATGGAAACAGGGAGACATAGCCTGCATGGCAGACGTGGTAGCTCTGTCCATTCTCATCCACCGACGCATCACAATACATACTCTTATCCTGATTCCAGTGGAGATCGTCTAGATTGGCGACAATGTCAGAATAGTGGCCCTGATACTCCTCTACGTCGTCTTCATGCCCCAACGCCTTGGCGATTTTCGTCATGGTGTCTGCAAACGAGCCCATCCATGACAAGAGGTCCACGTGCAGCTCGCCTGTATGAGGGATAGGCGCGCGTGGATAGTCGTCCAGCCCACTTGCCAAGACGTGGTCCTTGGTCCGGCCGCGCCATCGGTACGCTTCCACCCGAGAGCTTGCCTCCCGATCCCACTCCTTGATCTCTCCGCGCTGCGTTCTACGGAACCACCGGTAGTGCCTTCGCAGCTTGGGATAGATCTCCTGCAAAAAGGCCTGGCCCAGGGCAGCAGACGACAGCAATTTCTCCGAAATAGGAGCTGCATCAAGGCCCTCAAAGTCGGCCCAGACCTGCCGACCAAGTGCTGAAGCATCCAAGCCAAGACGGTCGCTCCGCGCCACTAATCGGTCAACGTATGCGCTAACGGCCAGGATCAGCGTAGGTGGGTTGCCGTACTGAGGATACTGGGTCTGGAAGCCGTCCGGCACGCGTGATCTTGCTTCGTCGCCAAGGATCTGTTCCCGCGCCACCCAGCCATCTTCGTCGATGAGTCGGATCCAGCTTCGCAGAATCTCAAGACTTAGGTCGTTATCCCAGGCCCCGATATGAGCAAGGTGAAATCCCTCGTCCCAATAGAAGCCTCGCGGGAAGATGTTACGGCATGGCGTTGCAGTGAGAAGCTCTTCCGGCTCAGTCTTTTGTGGGTCGGCTACGCCGTGCACTTCGGGATCAAAGGCGCCTGACCCCACCTCGTCATCATACTCGTGACGGAAGGATCTATCGACGATGGCGGAGCCGTGGTAGTACCCGATCCCCCCAGTAATAGCGGAAGTCAGATCGCGAGCAAAGTTGATCTCTTCTGCAGAGTAGCCTTTGGATTGTAGGCGTAGAGCTCGCTCAAATCGCTGGTCATACGCATCCTTTGCGGCGCTGAGAGCGTGTGTCAATCCAGCAGAGCTCAGAAGTTCGCCTTTGGGGGTGGATTCACTGTCATAGAAGACGTCGAAGGTGAAGTTACCGGTGAAGGATTTCTGCACAGCGTAGAATGTAGAGGCCGGATCAACTTGATTCGTCAACTTCAGTGCAAGGCTAGGAGAAGGCATATCCTCCTGTGGAAATTCTTGCATAATGCCCTGCAAGCCAATGATGAGATCGTTCTGGATAATGTCCTGGCCTTTCCAAACCGAGTCTACGGGGAGTCGTTTTCCAGACACATGCGTCTTCCCGGCAGTGTTGGCAAACCTCTCATAGTGTTTGGTGTGTGCTTGGAAATCGTTGCCATTGATGTTGGCATTGCCGTGTGCAGCTTTTGGTTCTTCGATCCGAATCGTAAATTCGCCGAGGCCTTTTGCAGAGCCCTTAAGCACAACAGGCTCGCCTCGCTCCAAGCCATCCTCTTCCAACTCGGTATCCAGTCCAATTATGCTACCCATGCTTTCAATGGCGGTGTACCAGAATGTAGTAAGAGATGCGGGTTTTGCAGGTTCCATGACAGTACCGGAGACACGGGCACCCCAGCTGCCGCCGTTGGGGTTGGAAGTGTCCACTTTGAGGAAGCTGGTCTCGAGCCGATAGTTGTTCTCATTGTCATTGATCTGTTGCACACCGAATTCACGGCCGTCATGGTACTTCCAAGTGAATCCTTTCATGCCATCCTGATCGCTGCATTTGTGACGGATTTTTTGGAAGCCGGAATAGTCTTGGAGACCAAACCAGGCGAGGCCGGTGAGAAGAGAGTCGGGAAGCTTTGGACGGAGGCCAAAGTAGATCTGAGGTCGGTAGCTCCCCCATAGCAACGATGCTTCGGCTTGCTTTTGGGCGGCAGCTACCTCGGGTGATCTTTTCAAGGGTGCACCTTGCCATTGCGCTTCGAAGTCTTCTTCATCATCGCCTTCGTAGGCGTGTGTCGAAGCTGGACCGAGCAGTGAAATGCAGACGGCTAGCACTAGAAGCCAGCAACATAGCTCCTGTCTGGACCGCCTCATGTCAAGCTGCAATTGAGCCGCGCAAGTATTGGGACCGTCGATCAAGGAAGAGAGGCGAACTTGGTTGCCTTCCTTGCTTCTTCTGAACCTCCACGACACCTCCGCCCTTTACCACAGGGTCCGTGCAGTGTCCTTGTTAAGTCGCCGCTTAATAACGTCAAACAATCGCACTCATGGGCTGCACGCGTTCATGAAGGATGCTTGGGAACATCGTTCTATCTGCGACCATAGAACCTTGAAAGCACCGCATCCCGTCCGATCTGCGAAGTTAAGCAAGGTATCGCCTAGTCAGTACTGCGGTGGGGGACCACGCGGGAATCCTAGGTGTTGCAGTTCTTTTTTCGGTCTTGAAGGAGCTTTCTGCTTGAAATACGTGAAGGTCGAAGGTTTAAATGGTATTAAACGGAGCAGCTAGCCGGGTGCAAGTGACCCGCTGCCAGCACCCGTGCGTGTTGGCTTGAAAAGAAATCTCAAAAATAGCCACGCTTAATCCTGATGCAGTACCGTCACGTCCTACCTATGAAGTTTGGGATGCAGCGGCCGAAATTGAGCTGCTTGTGCTTTCTGAGTACAAGGCTACGGTTGCATTGTGATTGACGACGCTTGTCACGCTTCGGCATGACTCTAACTGTCGCTATTGGCACTCTGTGAATGGATTTTCAGACGCTCGTCACAGTGCGCTGTTAGCCATGGACGGAGTGTGAAAAGAGCGTACTGATAGCTCTTCCTTGCGCTTTTACCGGTCTCACAGCTGTCATTATCTCGGTAAGAGCGGGTTCCACACCCACATGCTGATGTCGCTCTGGCAGGCCTTGTGTGTCTGCGAGTGACATTGCCCTGTGCAGAAGATGCCCACAGACCAAGCAGCTAATCCGGCCAGCCAATCCGGCGTGGAGACGCCCGCCTCATGAAGTCAGAAATACGATAGCCGGTCAACTTAACTTTTATCCCGGTTGTAACGCATTTATAACTGGTGTAATAGCTTATGATCGGCGAGAGCATGTATGAGAACATATATCCTGTGTGAACAACATGGTTAGTCGTCCGACTTAGGACCTTGTGGCAACTCTATGAGCCTCTCTGCGAGGACGGGACGGCATCTATGATTTGGAGGGCGAGCGTCCACAGATGTGACTAGCGTAGATCTGCATTTTTTGCAATTTCGTCCGTCTATTAGGTTGTTCCGCATACGTAGATGCACGCTTGAGCCTTCAGCTACACCGACCGATGTTGTATGCGGGCGCTAGGAATACCGAAGGTGAATACACGCGATGTGAATAAAAGCGAAAGGGAGAAGCTTAAGAATCGCCATGTTTCAATTTCCTGGAAGGCAGCTTCAATCCACAATATTAATAACCGTTAAGAGTGTGAGTAATAAAGGGGAAGAGCGTGTGCAAACGCCCGAATCACAAAATCACAAGGTGACTTGGCTGGCTGGCTGGCTAGCACAATAACAACACGCGCAAGCCTATGTCTGTGTGTTGCAGTTGCGCTCCCCCAATTGCGAGCCAACTGCGAACGCATTTCGGCCCATCGGTGCTTCCGTTGGCAGCGCCTTGCATTGCTGCTGATCGTGCTCTTCCTCCTTTCCCTTGCCGCTCATCGCTCACTGCTCCCTGCTCGTCGCTGTCGCGGCCATCTTGACTTCCTTTCTTACGACGTCGCGCAACGCCTGACGTGTAGCTCAATACACGCGCTTCACAATACAGCCTACACCCTACACCATCAGCACTGGCTTCAACGCTCACTTCCCCCTCCATTCTCGCCGCCATATCGGCGTACTCTGAGCCGTGCCTGGCACACCATCGTGATTGACAGCGAGTAGCAGCTCGGGCGAGCCTGATACCCAGACCGGCATTCGCTTTGCCTTAGCTACGTCGCACGTGCTGAGGATCCGCCAGCGACCTTGCTGAGCCGCCTTCCTTGAGGCTGAACAGCGAGTCCCGCGACGTTCATTGCCGCTGCCGTATACAAGGCATACGAATCATCTATGATCGCACAGGTGAGTCCCACAGGCGGTAGCGTAGGGGACCAGTCCATTGACCAGCAACTTTGATGTGTGTGTTATGTCCACTTGATGCAACAGCCACGACCCGTATCCAACATGTCAGGAACTTCCTTCTTTTCCCAGATTTCGTCCTACTTCGGCGCCAACTCCCAGCACAAGCCATCCGAAGGTCGCGGACGCAAAAGTGCGTTTGGTAACGGCTTGCCCTCCTCTTCTCGCCGTGGTCCGCCGCGGCCCCTTGACTCCGACGCTTGGGCACTGCCCTATAGCAATCGTCACAATTTGCCTGCCTCCCCAGCCTACGTCAACAGTGGCACGGACTCCCCAGCTGTCAACCACTATCCGCCCACTCCCCTCAACCTTGCCTCTTCACCGTACGCCAGCGAACATCCCAACGCCGCCGTTTCAACTAGCTCGGTCGCCGAATTCAGCAACATGTATCCCGCCGCTTCCACTTCCACTCTCACACAACAGAGCTCCGCCCAGACCAACAGCACCTCGACTATCCACGTTTCAGCAGGCGATTCTCTTCCCGCTAGCGCTTATCCTCCGACAAGGCATACCTGGAACCGCATTCGGAGATGGTCTCGCAAGAACTACCCCGAAATCGCAGATACTCTCAATTGGCCATGCAATGAACAGGCCCTCGATGAGCTCGAAATGACAATCGGTTTCACTCTGCCATCCTGCGTTCGTGAATCCTATCTCAACTACAATGGACAGGAGCTCGAATCCAACCAATCTTGTCAGGATGGCCTTTTCTTTGGCGCCGCTCTACTAAGTCTAGACCAGATTGCCGAAGAGTGGAGCTTCTGGCGTGCCGTGGACGAAGACCCAGAGACCGGAGCCAATCCACATGTCAGGAACCTCATGGCCAGCTGCCCACACAAGTGGATTCGAGCCGAATACTCGTGCCGAGGCTGGATCCCACTGATCACGGACCATTCGGGCAACTATATAGGAGTTGACCTTAGCCCTCACCCCGCTGGAGGAGGCGCTCCCGGCCAAGTCATCATCTTTGGCCGCGACTTTGACACAAAGGTTGTCTGTTGGAAGGCGGAAGGCGAAGGAGGCTGGGGCAGATTCCTACAGACCTTTGCAGATGAGCTGGACGCGGGCGAATTCTGGACGCTCGAAGAACCCGTCAGTGGAAGTGACGACGACGAGGATATGATAGGTTACCAGAGCTATTTCAGCGGAGGCGGCTCTGGCGCGTCCAAAGGCGGAGGCGATCGGGGTGGTGAAGGTTCAGCAGGATTCGCTCTGGCGGGCGAGTACAAAGGTTGGCCCATTCTAGAAGCATGGGCAGACCGATCCGTACGCCTTTGGGCGTCGGTCGGATTAGCGCCAGGCAAGCCAGTCGGCGTCTCACAGCATCCACAGGAGCCAGCGGTGCTACAACGTTCCAATCCATTTGGCGAGGAAGACAGCATGCCTCCTCGACTTCAGATGTTGGACGAGAATGGCGAAACTATCGACTCTGAAGGCAGTGGATCCACTCGGCTCGGGCAGATGGTGGGCAGAGAGAAATCTGGCGAAGTCTCTGTCGATGGGCCCGCTCATCCTTTGGCGGACTCATCCACAGCCGGGGACACTAGTTCAGAAGTACTTTTGGCGCCTGCAGAACCACCTCAGGTTGTCGAACCACCCGCTTCAGATGATACTGCATTGCCTCAAACCGATAGCAGCGGCGCTATTACACCTACCAACAGCACCTACAAGGTTGCTGGCATGCTATCCCCTCCCTTACCGGAAACCAAGGCTTCTCTACGCAAGCAGAAGCAGCGTGGCGAAGGCTGGGGCTCGCCTGTCACTCCCAACGGATTCACGCAACAATACGACAGACAGCAGCCGTCGCAACGGCGACCCAACCGTCCTCCGCCTGCACCCGCGCAGACGCTGGATCTGCCCACGCTAGAAGACGTCAAAGCTGTTCAAGCCGCTGTCCTTGCCGACGATGGAAAGTCGCACAGCGTCCAGTTCAATTCATCATCGCAGCCTGGTCTTGGCAGAAATTCATTTGGCAACCTCGGATTTCGAGATCTTGCCGGCAAGATGGGCGTAAACGGAGGTGCCGGGATGGGGCGGCCGGACTCCGTCGAGCTTACGAACCGGCCCAGCGGAGAAAGACGGTCGTCCTTGACTATCGCCACCCCGCCAAACAACAGCAGCTACATTGTCGGCTCGCGAGGCCGCTCCAGGGGTCTGGGGCCGGAGCTCGGGGAGGAAGACGACGCGTCGACATCTGCCTTGACAAACTCAGGTGATGATCCATTGAGCGGCGGTGCGACCGTACATGCCACGGCAGGCTACTCCGGTGCTACCCCTGCTTCGACCGGCACCGCCGCATCGACAGTGCATGAAGACACGCTGAAGGCTTTCAACATGATCTCCGTGTCGACACCGCCCGAAGCACCGACGGCGGCGCTGCCGTCGCTGATTGACGCCTCGTCCGCCCCTGCTTCACCGGTCATCAGATCGGACGCACAGTTAGGAGGCCTCGGTGTGGCCGCGGCTCGCTCGCCGCTGGTGCAGGGCGTCCACGAGGCCGAAGTGCCCGCAAGTTTGGCGTGAAAAGTCAGCTTGCGCGTGAACTATACCTTGGTACGCAACAGGGCTCCGGGCTGTTGACATGGGCACGCGTAAATACTGCTTGCTTGCGGCGCCACACAGTAGCCTCAGCCCAGCCTCGTTTCCCACTGTCGAGTATAATCTTGTCGTCGTGTCATCGTCCTAATTAGACAAGTTGTGTTTCATACAGGCGACTGCTCTGCTGTCGATGCGTGGTGCCGCCATGCCTTCTCTGCGAAGGAATGCTGCAGGGGCACAAGTCCGAGATGCTGAATGCGGCTATCGGGCGGAAGGGGTCGCAGGGCTGGTAACAACGGATGGTATTACAGAGAAGCGGATGTGCGCGAGTCTAGGTGTGGATCTACATGCGGTAACCGGCGGGGCGTGGGGCGGGCTACTTTCCGAAGTCGGGGAAGCACTCAGCGAGCGTCTAGGAAGAGAGGAGAGCAGCGGCAATGTCAGCGAAAGGCAGCCAGAGGAGAGATTCAGCGACGCTAGGGACAGCGCGGGAGGTGACGACTTACCTTGCTGTGACGGTCGGAAGCGTGCTGCTCGAGAGCCGGCTGGCGGACGGTCATCAGGAAGGTCGCACGACACGTCATGCACATCACGTTCTTGGCCGCCTCGTTGGTCTTCTTCTGCGACTTGGCATCGCCACCCGCCGCCTTAGCGTTGCGCTCGCGCTTCTGCTGAGCCCTAATGGTACGCACGGCAAGGAACACAGCACACCGTCAGTCAACACTCCAGCAACGCCTTCGGCCAGCACGGTCACTCACTTGGCACCGTTACCCATAATGAAGATTCAAGCTTGGTGGTAGCTTCAGGTTGCTCAGGGCGGATATGTCTGGTCGAAAGAGATGGTTGTTGCGGTGAGAGGGCGGTAAGGTTGAGAAGATGTGCGAGAAGTGTCTCGTATCTCGAAATTATGAAATGTCGTGTGTGAGCCCACCGAATTTTGCCTTTAGATCCGCGCTTCACCTTCGCATTATTCACAGAATTCTACCTGAGGCGTACTGGTGAGAACGTTCCTCCCTTTGCAGGCAAGACCCTGAGCCCACCAACAAGCTATCTTTCCGGACCGTGTAGGCATCGATAGACAAGGCAGTGTGTTAGATCGCTTTCGTGTATGGTGTTGGTCTAGATGCAACAGCCAAAAGCGCGTTTGGGAAGAAGAGGACAATTGATCGGCCTCGCTTTCGACATCTCTACTGCTCTGCGACGTAGCGCCTCAGCAGCGTAGGTCGATGGGCACCATGGCGTCGCACGGCCATCCGACGGAGCGAGGTATACGCCTCTCCAGGGGTCGCCGCACCACCCGGCGCATCCTGTTCACTGCCGCGCTCGTCCTCTTGGCCCTCGGGGCGTGCCGGGCATCATCGTCGACAGTATCCAGCTCCTCCTCGTCTGCGCCGTTCTCTCATGAGCGCGTGAGCCCGACGCCGGAAGAATCTTTCACAGAGTCGCTTCTGATGAAGCCACTGCCAGACGGCCGCGTCTCCGCCTCGTTCGAGTTTAGGATTTCTTCTACCTCCTTGTCCAGTTCGCACTTCCGTCTCTTGCCCAGGGCATTGCTGCAACCGATACAACGCTTTGGCGCCTCTGAAGTACATTTGGCGCTCAACTCTGGCCGTTGGAGGTACGAAAACTGGGGTGCACCCCGGACCAGAGTCAAGCGCAGATCGGGCTACGATAGCTCGGATGCGCCGCCACCACCGCATCGATCGAACTCGGAAACGCCGCGGAGGAGCGAGTGGATGACGCTAGGCGAGGAGAGCGTTGGATCGGGCGCCGAACTATGGGCCCGCTTCCAAGAGGAGGAGCTTCCGATAACGGAGGCGCAGTCGATCGCAACCAGATGGAAGTCGCTCACCTCGTCCTTGGCCGGGCTCTTCTGTGCCTCGCTGGATGCCTTGGACGAGCGCAACACCGTACTGCCGCGGTATGCCTACTCACAGCCTCCCACCGCCGGCGCACCACCAAGCACACATACGGTGCATGCCTTCCTGCCGACCGAAGGCGTCTGTACAGAGAACTTAACACCCTTCCTCAAGCTTCTGCCGTGCAAGGGCGCCGCAGGCCTCAGCAGCCTCCTCAATCCGCTCAACTTATTCGCTGCCAACTTCCAAGGTCTGGCGGTTCATGTCGTCAAAAGAGACCCAGACCAGGGCTGGGAGGTTACCTTCACCTTTACATCCGTCTTCTCGCCCGCGGCAACGAGAGACATCAGCATTCGCGATTGGTCGCTCTCGTCGCTCTTCGGCAGAAGTATCTCGCAGTCGTGTCCGATCGCGCAGAACAGCCACATCCGTGTGCTCAAGCCCATCAAGCCTAGCTCCGACCACCTCAACGACACCTCAGGCTATGTGGTTAGTCCACTACCTCCTATCCCTCACGCTGCTCTTCCCAGCACGCCCAAGTCGCACAAGCATGGCGGGCCCAGGCTCCCCATTTTGGACGAAGCAGACGAGATAGACGATGAACTTGCCGCTTCCGGCTTGTTGCCTCTGGAGACGGAGGAGCAAGTAGAGGCACATGATCGGAGGCTACAGACGCGCTGGGCGCACTATTTGGAGCATTCGGAGGGAGAATACATCTATAATCTGTCCGAGCTTCTAGGTACCGTCAAGCCAGACACCGCAGAAGCAAACCGCCGTCAGCAGGGGCACCTTGATGTCTCGATGGCATGGCCTAACGAGACACGGTTCAGATACCCGTCCTCCTCTGTGCTGTCGCCGCATGCGGGCGTGCAGACGGTCCAGGCCGAGAGGACCTTGGTCGGGGCCGGCCAGGAACGGGCCACTCTGCAGCTCACGCTGACCAACATCGACCCGAGAGCCGCGCAAAGGGTCTTGTGGTTCGAGAGCCTTGGCTTTTTTGTCAAACCATATCTGCACACGCTCAAGCATTCTGTCGAGTTCCTGCGCTTGTCGGACGGCCTTAATGGCACGAGCCCCGAGAACGACGGGGACGAGCTGGTGCGCTCGACCGCCGACTTTTCGAATCCGATCGAAGAGATCAGCTACCAGCCGACGACGGCCTCGGTCTTCGGCAGCAGCGGAGGCGGAGGAGGCGGCGGGGGGCGGTCGGCGCCGTTTACGCTCGAGTCGGTGGTCCGGATCCCGTCACAGTCGCGGGTGAGCATAGAGATGGAGGTGCGCAAGACGTTTGTGCCGTACTCGCAGCATCCGCCGGACGCGCACCGCGGCTTCGATCTGAGCCCGGGCATTGTCTTTGTGCTAGCGCCCGTCGATCCGCGGCGGGAGGCGCGCGCGGCGCACGCGCGCCGCGCGCGCCCGCCCGCAGTCCACACCATCTCGTCCACCCAAACCCGCATCTACACCCTCCCCAAGCTCGTCGAACTCGCCACCCCCGACTTCTCATTCGTCTACACCAACATCATCTTCACCAGCACCGTCATCGCCCTCTTCTTCGGATCTGCGCTCAACAGCCTCATCCGCTCCTACCGCGACTTTGTCATCTAGCCCCCCCGCAGCCCTTCGGCACGCTTGCACGCTGCTCATACCACAGTCTCAATTCACACTCGCTGCCTCAGATGCCGCACTCCAGCCCCTGCTATTCAGTGTTCAGCGCGCCGGGGACTAGGGTCCACCTGCTTTACCTCGTCGGTGCGTGTCGCGCGTGGCGGAAAGATTCACAAGCAATAATTGTCCAGGAAGCGGTCTAGATACATGATATGTTACGACATGCTAAATGCGTATCCGTGCCAATAGAAAGGGCCCCTGCGGAGACATGCGTCGCTTAACCGCCCCACTCGAAGCATTCGCTGACGACGTTGACGGCGCCGCGCAGGTCGCCCTTCCTGACCTTGGCCGGGTCGATCTGCTTGCTGACGATGCTGCGCAAGACAATGTCCAGCGACCTGGGACCGCACCCGGCGACCAGCGTCCTGCCACGGCTCATCGCGACCTCGGCGGCGATGATCCTGTCCAGCTTGGGGTAACCCGGCTTGGCCAACTCGGCGACAACGCGCAGGTCGATGTCCTCCGCGGCATCCAGGTCAATCGGCGCCTCTCCCAGCGGCGAGGCCGGCGATGGCTCCTGGGGCACCTGCGTGTCGAGTAGATTGAGGGTCGACGACGGAGCAGGCCCGAAGCCGTGGCCCGAGGAAGGGCGGTAGGGATGCGAGCGCGGCCCACGCTCCAAGTCGCGCTCAGAGCTGCCTTCAAAGGGAGTTGACAAGCCAGAAGGCTGGCCGTAGGCTGGCGTGCTGCGGCCAGATCCACCACCATGGGGTGCCAACCGATGGCTCCGCGGTGTGCCGGGTACGCCTGGTGTGCCGGGTACACCTGGCGTGCCTGGTCGCGAATTGTCTGGCGAGATGTAGTCGCCGATAGGACTGAACGAGGTGCCAGATGCGCTGTAAGGAACCGTGAGGCCAGCTGAATGCGGCGGCCGGCCTGAAACGTTGCTGCCCGCCCTGGCCCTTGTCGGCATGGGGTCGCGAGGACGCCTGTATGGCTCGTCCGGTGCGCGGCGGCCTAAAGATTGCCCCCCTTCACCCAGATCGAATTCGCTTCCCTCGTAATTGGCCTGTGGACGCGAGAAGCCCGGATTCCACGATGCCTCTGCCAAATGTGGGCCCGCAGAGGGTCGCTGCTGTGGTGGGGGACTCTCGATGCGATCCTCGTACATCGCTCTCTGCGCTTCCAGCGTCGTGTTGTCATTGTTTGCCTCTGCTGTAACGGCCTGACCGCTTCGGCCGCCCTTCTTCTTTAGTGTCCTGCGCCTAGTGTTAGCGCGGCGCAGCTTGCCTTCGGACCTGAGTCGCTCGTTCATTTCTTCCTCCATGGCTGTCGGTGCACTCTGATCTTCACCGTCAAAGTGAGTCAAGTCATAGGCAGTAATGTCGTACTCCTCCTGCTCGGGGCCTTCGGTGAATCTGGCGGAGAGTGCATTGGGGTTGTCGCTGCTCTGCTCCCCAAACCAGCTGTTCCTGCTGCCAAAACCAGCCGCCGCCAAGGGCGCTGAGGGCGGGCCGTATCGGCCGTCCTGAGGCGTATGCTGTCGTCTAGCATTAGCAGCGATGGCAGAACGGTGGTTGAAGTGCGTGACGTATAAGTCCACTTGCAGCTGTTCTGGAGACACCATCTCGACACATCGTCGAAGCGCCGAAGCAATCCACTGAAGGTGGGAGAACTCGCGCATGATCCAAACGAATCTGACCCGCTGAGTCAGGAAGTTCTTGCCACCCTTGCCGCTCTTTCCGAGTCTCTGAGCGCCGACGATGCAGGCGCAGAGATTTTCCAGGACAGACATGCCGAAGCTGACGCCAGATCCGCCGCATACGATCACAACCGTCGAGTGGATGCCCCAATGTGTCCTTTGCGATGAGCCGTAGGGCCCATCAACCACGGCTCTGATATGGACGCCGGTGGTGTTCTTACCGAGAATCGGAACCCTGGATGTCCCTGGTACACCATACATGCTCGTATCGTGCTGAGCGTCGGCAGCGGCTTCGATTTGCAGCTGACGCTTATTCGCCACAAAATTCCAGAGTTGTTTCGTGAACCCTTTTCTGCATCGGACGAGTAGCACCATTGTCCGCTCCTCTCCCTTGACCTTTGGCGACTGAGCGAGGCCCTTTTCCTCGTCAACATCAACAAATTCGGTTGAGACGGGGAACTCAGCATCGTGGGCAGAGGCGATCGTGAAAGGGTGGGACTCCCAGAAACGAACGCTGGGAATATTGAGATACACCCATTGTCCAGGCCGCCAGGACATCTTGTTTGGGGTGCGTAATGTCAGGCGCAGCGTCTTGCCTGGCAAAAGCTGTACGAAGGCGAAGCCAGGTCGGATCACAGCAGCTACATCTGCCGGCATTGCTGGACGAGGTCGCGACACGCGAGGATTGCTACCGTCGAAAGTGCTAACAATGGTGGAGGGTCCTCCCGACAACATCGAAAGATGGCTGATCGAGCGGCCAGAGGGTTGTAGTTGCGACGGCGTAGGACGATGCGAGCGCGGGGCGTGCTCTGTCGTATCCGCAGGGTCTTCGAGCAGATACCTTTGCCCTTGGTCGGCGTACGGTGACGGCAACGGCGGCTGAGGCTCTGGCAATGGAGGAGGTGGATAGATGTCTGCTTGCGACCTCCTTGAAGGCACGTAGTCCTGGATCAGTTCGTCGATGGCGTCATACCGCGCACTGATACGTGTAGCCCTTCGATCGACTCCGTCATTGGGATTGGTACGATGAATAGGGAACTCTTGAGCAGTCAACGGATGGTCAATTCCGTCGAAATCAGCAGCATGCTCCTCGCTTGACGGTGGATTGGACTGTTTGCGGCCTTGAAAGCCGTTGTGGGAATCAACGAGCGTTTGCTCGTACTCCGAGCTCATGCTGGACTGGTGGGGATACTTGTGTGAGGAGACGGAGCTAGCGACGGTACCATGTCCTCTTGTCGAATGGGACATGTGAGCAGCATACGGTGGATAAGGTTTGTGAGGCGTTGGATCCTCGTAGGGATGCGGATGAACCCGTAATGGAGCCGGCGGCGGTGGCTTTGGCGCCAAAGCAAACTGTGGCTTCCGGCCAGCAAACCCAAGACCGTTGATCCAGGCCACTTTGAGAGCTCGAGAGAGCCGTTCAGCAGCCCACCAGGCCAGAGGGATGTACATCCATTGAGCGAGTGGCGGATGATGGAACATTGCTGTGATCATGAAGCCTGCTACAGTGATGACGTGGGCAACGTAGAACCACTCGTAATATCGGTTCCGGATCGGCCCTATAGAAAAAATCATCATAGCTGTCAAAAAGCCGTAGGATACCCATCCCCATCGAAACTTGACCCACATGAAGACGAAGCTCCATACAGGCTCTCCGAGACGGGTGTCCTTGTTAAGCTGGATACACCAGGTGATCAGATGAGCAGTGCCAAAGAGCCAAATGATCCTTCCACCCCATTTGTGCAAAAAGGAAAGCCGATCGAACGCATATCCTCCAAAGATGGGCGTGGAAAGAAGAGCGAACGGCACTTGCTTGAGAGCCATAATGAGGATGATAGGTACGAGCGCCATGGTGATGTCTCCGGTCCGGTTACCCGTTGTCCACCACGTGCGATAAGGTAGAGTGCGGGAGGGTGGGTAGGTAGTGACGGCCGGGTAAGAGCCTTGGCCCCATTGCACTGGCATTCGTTTGTGAAGCGTTTGCAGGGCACGCCTGGTAAGACCTACATTATCGATGGGCTTTGGTGGCCAACTTTGTGAGAAATCAAAGACACTGACATTGGGGCCAATAAAGTCGGCGCCAACTAGCGTCAACACTATTGGCACAGCCAAGAGGAAGAAGAGCAAGACAAGGCGGCCAAAGCTAGGAAAGGTTACAATCTTGCGGGGTGCGAGGGGCGCATGGGAGCGACTGAACCCTCGCTCGTCTTTAATGATTGGCTGGCCGTGAATATCGACACGCTTTCCCGCTTTATAGACACGGTTCTTGGTCGCCCATCTCTTCCACTTGGCGCCGATATAGCTCTTGTCGCCGACGGCAAGCATGTGAAATAGGCCCAACACGAGGCATACGGCAATGGTGACGAACCAGAGCACATACACATAGCGGTAGGATGGAGGTGGTAGCATATGTGCAGGGAAATAGCTCTGCAAATACTGGTATCTGATCGAACAGGAGCCAGTGCAGCCTGTTTCGGAGCGTGACACTAAGCTGACGCCTGGCGAGTAGGCGACACCGGACGACATACTGAAAAGGCCAACGATGGCGTTTACTGGCGTGCCGGTCGGTTGCCAGAGCGAAAGAGCAGACGAGTCAATGGCCACTGCCGAACTAGCCTCCTGCGCCTCGGTGCTTCCACTTCAGGGCATGCCGGAGAAGGGAGGAAAGGATTGGGCCGATGGTGACGCTGGGGATTACGGAATGTATTGAAGATGGGCGCCTAGAAGACGTTCTGATTTGGCGAACGCCAGTGCGATAGAAGTTCGATGAGGGAAGAGAGGGCGGAGTCAGGTGTTACTGTGTCGCACCTTGCTCGACGACCGGGTCGCTCGTAAAGGGGCGCGAAAGGCGGGTGGCGATGGCACGGCTGGCAGGGATGAGGTTAGTGTGTGTGGTGGCGCGACGCAGAGAATGTGTGCCGGTACGAAGCTGTGCTGTTGTGTTGGTAGTCACACTGTGACTGCGCCAGTCATAGCCTTGGCTGCCTTCAAATGTGACGACTCAGGAACATAACTGTGACTGTGACTGCCTGCGGTTGGCTGCGGTTTCGCCGAAAGGATGCTTGGCAGGAGAGACAGGCAGACGGCGGCAGAGCCGGACGATAGAAAGAAGCAATTCAAAGATGAGCCGGCTTCGATCCGAGAGATGCAAGAGTCATGAGGTCGAAAGGCATGAGTGGTCGCCTCCTTCCTCCTCGACCTGCAGGCCAAGTCGCAGTGTGAGTGACTGTTGGCCAAACTACGCCGAGCCCTAAGCCAAGGAATCCCCGATTGGTGCTAAAAATCTAGCGGCTGTGTTGAATTCGAAACCCAAATCCCCTTCCCCTTCCATCACCGGGATTGACACTATTCACATTTCAAGCTGCCTCGGACGGAATACGCGGTAAATGCGCGAAAAGCTTGGGGCCAGGCAACGAACTGCATCGGTCATTTGTAGCACCACAGCCCGGGTCTGAACGCTCTTTTGACCTAAAACTCACCGCAGAGATACCAGCTGCAAGGCAAAGCAAGCGGATACTAGCGCCCTACTTTAGGCAGCCCGACGTCATTGTTTAAGTACCAACCCGTTCTCCCTCTCAGGCCCAGTATGTGTTAGGTTTAGTTTCCGTACTCGAAGCCCAGCTCTGAACAAAGTTAGTTTGCTCTGTTGTGCCGCAGCCCTCTGTTGCAAAGAGTCAGTGGTGTTGAGATGAGCTATGGTGGAGATGAGGTGCCCCGGCCGTCGTGCGGCCGAGGCACTACGCAATGCTGCAAATGCCGCTGGTCGACAACTGCTGGCGGAGCCACTCACCTGGGTGATGGAGCAGGACCCGTAGCTGCGAGAGGGCGGCGGCCGGTATGATGGAAACGGCAGTTCAGGAGGTGGCGGCCCAGCTTGGGTGGAAGCTCGGTGCCGATCTCCAGATCGGTATTGGCGATGCACTCGATTAGATCGGGCCACCCACCTTCATCTCGGGCGTTGGCCGTCAACATCCGTTTCCTTCATACTATGAGCGCTGAGCTCCGCGGCTATATATAGAGACTCGTCTCACGATCGTTCCTATGTAGATACAGCACAAGCGAACAACACACAGTCTCTACGTAACGATAGCGTTAGTTATCGCGATATAGCAGCAGGCGTGATCGGGGCGCGAAATGTAGCAAGTGGCTCCAGCTTCACATGTGTCATTGATCTTGGTGCATGAGCGGCAAGGCCCAGCAGCGTCGGTAAATGCTGCGGGGTAGGAAGGATAATGCACCTGCTCCTGTGTATAACTTCCATTGATTCACCAAGCTCGTTTCCCCAATAAGGCATGCTCTTTCAGCATCGACATCATGAGATTCCGAGAGCATGTGTGTGCGGAAACCAGAATGAGACTGGCCTCCGTCTTTGGTGCCATTCTCAGAACATCCCCAACCCGTGGCCATTTCTCAAGATCACGTCCCGCCTGATTTCTGTTTGCAGCCCCGAGACCATTCACTTCGCTCACACAGCGAAAGGAAACATCCGCCTCCAGGGCAGGTATTGCATACGACAGAATGAGATCAGACGAGAGCGACAGTTAGCCACTTCGAGCGAAAACTGGGAAGAATCGATATGGCGTTGCTTAGACGCTGGGACCCGCTCCTTTACCGGGGAACCCCTGACGTAACTGGTCCATCCGGGCCAAGCGCGCTTGCCTGGCCCGAAGAGCCCCCAGCTCCGTACTGAGATGATCCATGTACCAATCGTTGAACACTTTGCCCTTCACTTTTTGATTCGTTCCTGTATGAATCGGAACAAGATGGTATGGGACGTTGATCAGCTGTTCTGCAAAGATGCCACCTAGCGTTCAGCTACTCACGAGTCAGCTCCGTCATCTTTTCATCCCAGAACCGCTGAACAGTCGCCTGTTCGGGAGCAGGAATGGACACTGTCGGATAGCAAAGAAGCGATACGATGAGCAAGTACTTTATCAGCGGCCGCGAAAAAGGCGGCTTCGACCTTGACGCGTGGAAACTCACATTTACCTGCCCCTTTTTGCAGTAGTGCGTGAAGGTTGTTGACAGCCTCAGCAGGGTTTTGACCCGTCTTCCAGATTGTCACGCTCTCTTTCAGAAGTTCTGATTGAGCAAACACGCCAAGAACAGCCAGAGCCGTCACTAGAACGAGGCGAAACAACATGCTGAGAGGGGGAAGCTAAAACAACAGCTAGGCGTGCGGTTCGGAAGGCAGGAGGATGACCATCGAAGCCGAGGACCAACGATCCAACCACACTTTATATACATTGGCGGCGGTCTTGAACCAGCCGAATTCTGTGCGGGCATGTACAGCAGCCAAAGCGTTGTCATAAGCGACACGTGCCAACCAGGCTGCACCAACCCACGGACGTGGTTAATCATGGCGGTAGTTGTCGCTGCGCATCGTTGTCAGGCTTTTCTTTTATTTCAGGTTGGAGCAACAGCGCTTCCCCCGTCATGTTGCTGTTACGGCGGAGGAGTCGCTTGCAACGCTTGCAACGCTTGCAACGCTTGCAACGCTTGCAACGCTTGCAACGCTTGCAACGCTTGCAACGCTTGCAACGCTTGCAACGCTTGCAACGCTTGCAACGCTTGCAACGCTTGCAACGCTTGCAACGCTTGCAACGCTTGCAAGTTCATGTCACTCGTTGCAACTCTCCTTTTGAGCCGTTTCTGTTCACACCTGCCAAGCGCATCTGTTCAGTACGCAGGTTTCGTCGGCCAAACAGTCGGCTCACTATCGATGCTAAGGACTGCGAAGCAGAGCTGCCCCCCTATGTAGCACATATCTTCGCCCATATTTCACACACTACACTGTTTACGACCTACAACACAGCCAAGCATGCGATGGTTTCGAGACAAGGCGTCTCTCACCCCTTCAGTAGCTTGCGGACAGAGCGCAGCGTAGCGGCTACATCGGCGACAGCCTAGCTGGCCTTAGTCATGCATCAACATGCGTGCGATGAAATGAACGGCGGCGCCAGCGCGTCCGTCTACGTTACCGCCACGCGTCAGACAACGTTGGATCTCATGTGGGTAGCGGCCTACTCGGCTTTGACCGATTTGGTAGCAGACTTGCGGGACGACCTTCGAGCCACTTTTTTGGCATTCTTCTTGTCGTTCTCGTTGTTCTTCGCCTTCTCTGCTTCTTCATCTGCTCCGTCTGTCCAGCCCCAGACTTGCTTCAGCTCGCCACGCAAAGCGGCCGTGAGGAAGAGCGCGCCAGTACAAGCTGGGCTCAGGTAGAGCAAAGCGGGCTGGGCAGCTTTGAAGAAGTGCATGACCATCATCGTCGTCCCCAAGCCCGCCACATACGCTGCCATAGTGGCCCTGAAGTAGGGTTTTGCAAACTTGGAGTAATGTTTGGTGAACTTGATCGATGGTTTGGCGTCACTTGCAACCAACTGATCGTAGCGGAGGGCGAGGGCGACAAAGATGCCGGGAATCACAATGTCGCCTAGCCCAAGCATGGTAAATTGCAGCTTGGGGCTAGCAGCGCCATGCTTGAGCGCTAGAATCACCTGAACAATGTTCTTTGGCCATACAATCTTGATGGGTGCATCGAAATTGCGGGCGACGGATACCATGACGGGAGTAGCAAAGACCCAGAAGATATCGTAGACAAACAGTCCACCGAGCATGATCGCACCTGTTCTGAAAGAGTCCAACGACATGAGGGAGATGGCATTCAGCGAAAGCGACAAAGCTAGCAGATTGCTGATAATCCAATTCTTGGTGAGCATGTAGGCGCCAACAAGGAGCACCGATACAGCAAGCAAGCCGACGTCGACGGCAGTGAAAGAAAGTTTGAACAGCTGGCCCTCGCCTCGCTGTGTCATGTAGAGTTTGAAGCTGGGTAGCTTCTTCCATACGCTCCGACCGAAGATGCCCCGCGAGGTAGACACCAGCGCCTGCGTGAGTGCCAGACAGCCGACAATGGCAAAGTAGAAGCCGAGGAGCATGTTGACATATTCCTTGTTGAGATACTTGAAGATGAGAAATAGCCCAAACAGAACCGCCGAGCCCATGATGGGAAACCACATGGCCTCAGAAGAGGTGACCTTGTCAGAAACCGCGTTGTCATCGTCGTCTGACGAATCCGTCTCCGAGTCGTCATCGCTGAGGGCTTTTTTGGACTTTTTCTTGGCAGCCTTGATGAGGTCGCGCGTAGTCTTGGGCGTCGTCAGCGAAGAAAAGGAGCCAAAATAGATGGGCATCACAGCTGCCGTCATCAAGACGCCATATGCGAGAAAAAGATCCCGGTTATCCGACATGCTGCCGATGTAGAAGGACTAGGCCGCGTACCCGTAAACCAAATGTGAGCTGTCGTGAAGGAAACTCGAAAAGCTGTCAGGGGAGCGTTTCCGATTGGTCTTGTCGCTGAGGGAGGATGCCAAGACGGTATGAGACTTTCCAGATGTGTTCTGATTGCGACTAGCACAGGAGTCGTCCGCTTCAGGGCTCGGATAGACGAGCAGATCGTGCCGAAATGAACGACAAGGCGGTGGGGTGGGCGAAGAGGCCGCAATGACAAGGCCTGTTCGCACAAATAGAAAGGTGAGCTGGAACTTCCAAGGGTCTTTGCCTTGCAAGCCGGTTCCGAGCCAGGTCGTGGTAGATCTTACAGTCCTCCCCGACTATACCGCATCAAATCGGGCTATTTCCCGATGGATCTGGGCAAGAAGATGGAGTCCAAACCACGATACCTAGGAGAAGTTACTAGAAAGTGAAAATGGAAGGCTGTCGAAGGATCCACATTCAATTCCCGGACATAGCTTCTAATGATCTGTTTCGAGAGGCGGCTAGAAGATTTTGTGAACCGGCAGTGAAACTTGTAATTTGCACATGGCCGGTCTTCTACGCTCAGCCATGGCAGTCATAATCGTAGTTTCCACGCCTACCTACTCAAGTCCGGGGGCGGCCGTAGAAGATGTCGTATGGCTTGAACATAGCACGGCTATTACAAATTTTGTTGCGCAGCTACGCTTCGTGCAACAGCTTGTTCGAGTAGTGCGAGTCGGAAGATAATCTTGATACGCTTTTGTAGGTCCCTGACAGCCACAGCGGCAAGTGAGCAACTGAGCAACGTCACTGCTACTCACATCACCACCATCGGTATCACTTCTCCTATACCGTTTGCAATCACAGGCCGTGCTCGAATCCGGTTCTACATCTGCCCGTCTTGTGACAACACGAGCCCACCACCAACATACAGCTACTGCCCCAAGTTGCACCGCGCTGTATTCCGTAGCTCTGTTCACTCTGCAGTCGCCTTGTAGCCCCTTCGGAAACCCCAGACAACAGCATAACCACAAGACCTCTTCAGCATCATGGTGAAGGAAACCAAGTTCTACGACCTCCTAGAGGTCACGCCGACGGCCTCTGAGGCGGAGCTGAAAAAGTAAGTCTTTCCACCCGGCTTGCCATAGTTAGGCCGCACACAACACCTCTTTGACATTGCTGGCTGACGCTCACCTTGTTTTGCTTGTTGTAGAGCTTACCGAAAGAAGGCGTTGAAGGAGCATCCGGACAAGGGAGGTGATCCCGAAAAGTTCAAAGCCATTACTGCAGCATACGAGATTCTGTCGGACGCCGACAAGCGCGACATGTATGACCGGTTCGGTGAGCAGGGACTCGAAGGCGGAGGCATGGGTGGCGGTATGGACCCCCAGGATCTCTTCTCTCAACTCTTTGGAGGTGGAGGAGGGGGTGGCTTTTTCGGTGGCGGAGGTGGACGCCCCAGAGGCCCTCGTAAAGGCAAGGACCTCATTCATCGGGTCAAGGTCACGCTCGAGGAGCTCTACACTGGAAAGGTCACCAAGCTCGCGCTGCAGAAGCACGTTCTGTGCAAAAAGTGCGACGGTCGTGGCGGTAAGGAAGGCGCGGTCAAGACGTGCAACGGATGCAACGGTCAAGGTATCAAAGTCGTTCTTAGGCAGCTCGGCCCCATGGTGCAGCAAATGCAGCAGACTTGCCCTGAATGCAGCGGACAGGGAGAGATTATCAACGCTAAGGACCGCTGCAAGGAGTGCAATGGCAAGAAGATCAACCAGGAGCGAAAGGTGCTCGAGGTTCGCGTCGACAAGGGTATGGAAGACGGCCAGCAAATCACATTCAAGGAAGAGGCCGATCAGGCGCCAAACACAATTCCCGGCGACGTGATTATCGTTGTTGACGAGAAGCCCCACGACAAGTTTAAGCGCAAGAAGAACGACCTCTACGTGAACGTCGAAGTCGATCTGCTTACCGCCCTTGCCGGCGGCAAGATTCTGATCGAGCACCTTGACAACCACGCCTTGTCAGTTGATATCCCGGCAGGAGAAGTGATCAAGCCCGGCGATGTCAAGGTGCTCCGTGGGCAGGGTATGCCCAGCTACAGGCACCACGAGATGGGCGACCTCTATGTGAACCTCTCTGTTGCTTTCCCCGAAACGCTCCCCGAGTCTAGCATTGCTCTGCTCGAAAAGGCACTGCCGCCCCGAAGGGCGCTGCCGAAGACCAAGAAGGAGATTGACGTGGAGGACGTGCAGATGGACGACCTCGACGAGCGTGAGGCACGCACCGCCAAGACAAACGGCACCGGCCACGCCGGCATGGAAGAGGAAGACGAGGAGGGACCCGGCGGCGGACCGCAGGTCCAGTGTGCTCAGTCGTAGTCAGCGCTCTTCGCCACTTCCCCTTCGATCTGCTCTCTCGCCCTGCCACCGCTGTCAGTGGCTAGATCTGGCCAGAGCAGCAGCTCAGCCCCGTCTCTCACGACCGCTGTTCGCAGCAGCTTGATAAGCTCTCGCCATTGGCTGATTCGCCTATCTGCATGCGTACTTATGCACCTCCCGCCTTGCACGCATCCTTCGTTCATAGCCCCTCATGTTGTGTTCTCACGTTTTCCAGTGCTCTGTTTTGCAATCTAGACATTTCTGCCCACATCCCAGCGGACAATGGATCTGCTAGACAAACATGTTACAATCCCTGCGAAGCGGGGCTGGAGGCGTGCGTGTGGGGATGTCTATCCGCCTCGGGCGAATTTCTGGAGCTGGATGATGCTTCCGTTCCAGGTGTCCTGGTCGCCGGGGTAGGTGCCGCTGTCGGCGTACTGCCAGAAGGAGTAGGTGGAGAAGCCGGTGGGGAGTTTTGGGGAGGAGACGGCGTAGTTGGCGACGACGAGCGGGTAGTCGGCGGCGAAGGTGGCGGAGGCGACGCACTGGTTCCACCAGCCTGCGCTGGTGTAGATCATGGGGTAGCGGCCGGTGGTGGCGTGGTAGGTGTTGCCGAAGTCTTGGATCCAGCTGACGAGCGCGGTCTTGGAGAGCCCGTAGCACGTGCTGCTGCCCGAGGACGCCTCGAGATCCAGCATCCCCGGCAGCGTCCGTCCGTCGTTCGACCAGCCGCCCCCGTGCGCGAGGAAGTACCTGGCCTGCGCCGCCCCCGTGCTCGAGTCAGGATGCGCAAAGTGGTACCCACCCCGAATTAACCCCGCACTCGTAGCCGCGTTGTACTGCGTCGAGAAGGAGGGCGACGTGTAGCTCGTGCCCTCGGTCGCCTTGATGATCGCAAACTTGGCGCCATTCGAGGCGGCACCTGCAAGGTCCGCATTCGGCTGGTAGTTCGACACGTCGAAGCCAGGCACACCAGCCACCCGCTTCTCCAGCGGCGCACCCAGCGAGACGGAAACAAGCGAGAGCATGAGCGCCGTGCGGAACTTCATTTTGGCGGTTTGGGTCGGCGAGGTGTTAGCTAAGGGTGTATTCCGCTAGTATGTTTCCTGTCGGCTGCCAGAGGAGGCATGGATAGCGGCCTAAATATATGCGAACGGGGCCTACCACAGGGAATCAAAGAACAGCAGAAGCCCAAGAGCGTGAGCCACGCCGCGATGAAAACCGGCCTCCGCAGACTGTCAGGTGCCTGCTTCCGCGGGACCTAAGGGCTGCGGCTGTCCTCTCCCCGTCGTTGTGCTAGCGGGGATCACGCCCTGGAGGGACCGGATCAGTAGACGCCGAGCGTCATCGCCCCCACGCACGTTCCTGATGTCGTCAGCCAGCGACACGGACGGGCAAGTCATGCTACGCGTGAGTAATCTGGTGGGCGCGGCGGTGGACGCACCATCGCAATTTCCCGGAGCGGCGTGCGTACCACTGGAACGACCCTTCGGTCGATCGCAGGGGCACACAGATCTCAGAAGTGTTTCGGCAAATGTGGGGGATTGCAGCATGACGCCGGCTAATCGGAGTAAGGCGACACCCTAACACCAAAGTAGGTGACAGCATCAGCGTGGGCTAGTTCGTCCAGCAAATATCGGTCGTGTCCAGTCCAAACTTCACTCTTCCATGCCACCCCGTCCCAACTGCCGCTGGCTAACCTGGAAAGCTGACCGCTTCGGGTCGGATGGACCTCGGATGAGCTCGCGAAGCACTTGCGAGCGCTATTAGCGCCAACTCGCTCGGCAATCGACGGCATGCCGATCTTCAGCACAGTAGTCCGACTCCCAACCGCCACAGCCAAACCGCTACATGATAGGGTCGCGCTAGCACCTCGCACTGTTGTACCCGTTCGTCGCAACGCCTGTTGCCTCAGACCTGGCCCGTACGCCGCTATGCGGAAACCGATGGTTTTGTTATGGCGTTAGAATGGTGATGCATGGTATTGTTCGCAGTATGATATGGCTACACGAAGCAGGGCGACATGGACCTGCGAGAAATGAGAGCAGGTAGCTGTGAGTGTCTGTCCGCCCCAAACACCGTCAGGGGGGAGGTCTTGTATGAATACATCCTCGTCTATAAGAGAGCTGAATCGAAATGCAGAACTTGCTGAAACGCGGCTAGCATGGAGCGCGGCGCATTCGCCATGGAGGCCCTTGTACAATTCAAGCGGTGATGGGTGTGGCGATGACGCTGGAGGTTTCTGTATCAGGTGGTTGCGTCGGCGTCGGCTTGTCTTGAAGACGGAAGTCGGCGCCCAGCTTGCCGCCAGGATGGTTAAAAGCGAACATCTCCCTCCCCAAACCTTTGGCGCGCGTTACTGAAAATGCGAGCGCGTCGCCCATCGCCAACGCTACAGTCGTACTGCTGGAGGGAGCGGGTACATCGTCCCATGCCTCGTCGGTAGCTGGGCGTGCAGGCCGGACCTTTCTCGGCCGCTTCGAAAGCATCATCGTCCCGCCACACTCGCAGCTAGCCGAAGAAAAGTGGGATGATAAAGCAGATGGCTCGGAAGTAGAGGAATCTGCGCCGGTGTTTGAATCACGGCCATTGGCATCTGGGTATATTGAACGGCCTCCTACTTTAGTCGTGTTGCTTGCGCGGCGACTCTTCCGCGGCCACGGTACAGCAAAGGGTGAGACGTGTTCGCTGTCGCTCTCCAGGTCAACATTATCGACATCGTCTTTGCCTGTGGCGCAGTCGATCCAGGCGTCCGAAGCGCGGACCAGGTCGCTCTCTTGCTTACCGGCCAGAGCAATGATGGGGCATTTTCTCGCGTTCAGGTGAGGTAAAAGCGCAAGGATCTCTGGCGAGGAGCCGGAATGTGATAGCGCGATCACCACGTCTCGATGCGGTGTCAAGAGTCCTAGGTCGCCGTGTAAGGCCTCGGTAGGATGCAAAAACATCGAAGGGGTGCCCAGCGAAAGGAAAGTAGCCGAGAGCTTCTTGGCAATGATGCCACTCTTGCCTACGCCGGTGAGGACGACCTTGCCGCCACGTTCGCCGTTGGTAGCTCGTAAGACCAGTCGAACCGCCTTCCTGAATCCATCCTGCTGAGGCAAACCTATCGACAGTCGCCTCGCCGCCAAGGTCAGAGCACGTGCCTCTCTCTGTGCAATTTGGATACCAAATGCGAGCGCCGCATCCAGCTCTTCTTCCATCCTGCGGTCTTCTGATTCGAGAGAAGCGGGTTCGCTACCTTGCGTGGATGCTGGCGAGCGGTCTCGGTCATGCAAGGCTTGTGCTGATCGACGCCTGGTGTTGCGGTCGTCGCTCGCGGTTACGAGCGAGAGCTTCTCTGCTTCCGAAACGGCATCGCTGATAGAGGTGCACGCCGAGGTCGATGGCGAACATTGCTCGGAATTCAACCCAAGCAAGGAGAGGCGCGAGGTGGTTATCGAGCTCGAACCGGGACTTAGCAATGCTGAGGCCGTCGGGCTTGCACCGCCACTTGATGCCGTCAGCAGCGCCTCAGAACCGAAATACTCTGCTCTCTGGTAGGACATCTCCACGGCACGATCTGGACGCTGTGATGGCCAGAAATAGTTGGACAATGCCACCTCCTGTGAGGAACCGAAGAAAGCCACCGACGTTGTCGCTTATAGTGTGTAGACTTCCTCCTCTAGGATAGCAAAATACGATCCGGTTGTGCGGCTGAACGCGGAGGTCGCGTCGGTCTACGCGAATGTTAGGTGGCAAAAAGGAACGTTGCGCGATGTATAGCACCGTGGGAATGATCGAGAAGTAGGTTTAGCTGGTCGTGTGGAATGCAAGAGCTGAAGATGGGGTAGAGGGACAAGAAGCGACCGAAACCTCTTCCATGGCTATCCACATAAGGGGTTTGGCCTGGCGTCGTCGAGCTTCTATCGAGAGGCTATAGATTCGGCGCTGCAAAAAGACTCGATTCCGCGGTAGCTCAGCCGGACGGAAGCGGTCACCGCGACCTAGAAAGCGTGCCTTTCTTCGAACAATTCGAAAATTCATAGCAGGTCCAAGGAACTGCATAAGCCAGAGTTAAATATTATAAGCTCCACCTAGCTACGTACCTTATAAGGTAACGTTAATACCGCAAATGAACTCCGCGGCGATCCACCTTCACTTGGTTGGCCGGCTTGCAGGAAATATGATAATCACCATATTCGCATCATCTTTGCTTTGTTGGCCGACAACGTAGATCATCTTATCTCGAAACTCACGTCTTGGCAATCGGTAACACAGCCCTTCGCTGCGCGCTTTCAACTTGTTATGCAAGCATGCCATCACGTTGCTAGCTTACCCAAGCCTGGCAGACCTGACGCTTTGCTTCCGCTCCCCCGCCTGAGTTACATCATCTCTCCGAAGTATGGTTACTCTAAGCTTAGGTTCTGATAAGCGTTGTTTTCTGTCACAGTGTCGAGTGGGACCCTTGCCAAAGGTGAGCGTGGTTTCCAGAATCACAGTCACAGCCGTGAGTCTTCGTTAAGAGTGACAAGGGTGGAAATTGGTATTGGGTTTGTGTGGTTGAAACGCCTCCACTTGCATGGCGTGTTGTCGCTCTGGCGGAAGACAGCCGACCGATGTCGCAATCTCAGAGGGAGATCTCAACTGCCATCGTGCTCGTTATCGGGGGCGCCACGCAGCGTTCAACTGCTACCCTCTTGCGATTCTCCGACTGCGGAGCCGTGTCTTCACAACCTAACAAACGCAACATCATCTGCTTAAGGCTACAGTATGCACGTCCACTGCCTTGTCTATGCCACGCACAAAGATATGGTATGTTGGCCCATGCTGCCATCGCGTGCTCTTCCAGGGCGCAAAGGTACAAGTTGCCTGTGTTTGGCATGCATCATATTGAGTTGGTTATGCTAAGTTCCTGAATGGTTTACTCACGGGCAATGCAAGGTCATTGCAACGAGGTGGTCCGAGAACCGGCTTCAAGCAATCCCCGCATCGTGTAATACCGCCACCGCTGCGAGAATCAGAAGTATTACAGTACAATGATATGACGCAGGCCCGCAAAGAATCGAAAATCTCCTGCAGCGGCTAATAATTCCTCTACCTGGCCGCGCTAACAATTTGCTTACCTGACCGCGTTTCTGCGCAAATGCACAGTTACTACACAGAACCTGCATTGCGTGCGTTCGGAGCAATTCAAGCTGAACCGGCGCACCCCTAAGGGCCTTCACATTTACATACGTCGGTTAGAGCGGAATTCTTCGAAAAGCCGTCGAACACCCGCCGATGATGATGATTTGCGGGGGTCAGCCGGACAAACCGGACCAAGGCGCGAGTGTGGCGGCGAAGCGTGGCGGGGAGTTGTTCTTGCCGGCGACCCTGTATGGAAACTCCGTCGCCTCCTTGTCCTCAGCGCATCTTTACAACACGTATCAGAATCCGCAAGCTGCTGGCGTCCGTCCCACTTGCATTGTCAAGCCGACCCAATAGGTCGCCCCCTACTGTAAACCTCCCAGCAAGCATGGCTGAAGCTTCCCGGGGTGCTGGAGTGGGTGAGCAGACACTCACAGAGGCTCGCACCTCGAAGCATAGATGGCTGCATGCGATCTATGAACAGTTTGCTGGTCAGACACCCCAGGGAAGTTTGCAAGCTCCACCGACGCCCGTCCCTGAACAGAAGCCAGATCGGCGCTCGACAGATCCCATCACAGAAGAAGTCGAAGCCGCCTTTAGACGAACCGCTCGCTACGGTGGTGACGATCCGAGAGACCCAGAGGAGAGACCGTACGAGGTAGTCACTCCTGTGTCGAGGCAGAGCGACGAGGCAACTCGCCATTCGACGCCAGTTGCATCGTCTCACCATAGCAATAAGAAGCCTGATCAGTCCGAACAAGCCAAGCCAAGAGGCAACCCCGACGAAACTAGCGACCCCAACCAAGTCGGGTGGGACGGGCCGGATGACCCTGAGAACCCGCAGAATTGGTCCAAGAGGAGAAAATGGGCGCTCACTTCACTGGTATCTTTCTTGACGGTCAACGTCACTTGCGCATCATCAGCTCCTTCGACCGCCACTCAGCAGATTGCGCAGGAATTCGAAATCGGCACGGTCACAGCAACGCTGATCACCTCTCTTTTCCTGGCCGGCTATTGCGTAGGTCCCGTCATCTGGTCCACCACTTCAGAGCTAGTAGGACGCAAGATCATCTTCAGCCTCTCCATGTTGCTATACACCCTCTTCATTATCGGACAAGCGCTGGCACCTAACCCCGAGACGCTCTTCATTACGCGTTTTCTCAGCGGAGTATGCGCAGCAGCACCTCTAACCAACTCCGGCGGTGTGGTGGCCGATCTGTGGGACCCCGTCGGCAGAGGGTATGCCATGAGCATCTTTTCTCTCTCGGTCTTCTTTGGGCCAGTCATAGGTCCTATCTTTGGTGGCTTCATCACCCAGTCGTATCTTGGATGGAGATGGGTATTCTGGATCATGTTCATCTTTGCGGCACTCTGTTGGGTGCTCATGGTCGTCTTGCTGCCCGAGACGTTCGCGCCCGTTTTGCTCGTGCGCAAGGCACAGCGTCTCCGTAAGTTGGGGGGAGAGGGAAGCCAGGAGTTGTATGCACCCCACGAGAGGACCGACTGGTCGTTGAAAGGCGTAGTGCACAGGACCCTATTTCGTCCCTTTAAGATCCTGGCGATGGAGCCGATCCTTGTGCTGGTCACCATCTATCTGTCCATCATATACGGAGTCCTATATGGACTGTTCGAGGCCATCCCTATAGTCTTCCAAGAGATGCGGGGTTTCAATCTGGGCCAGTCTGGCCTCATCTTCATCGCTGTCGGAGTAGGTACAACGATAGGTGCACTTCTCAATGTGGCAGTGCAGGTCAAGTACAGGGAGCTGGTGCCCTTTTGGAGCGGTACACCTCCTCCGGAAGAGCGTCTGATCGGCTCAATGATCGCCGGACCGATTTTGGTGCTAGGCTGCTTCTGGCTCGGCTGGACTGGAAACTACGTCGCCGTTCCTTGGTACGTGCCGGCTTTGGCGCTAATCCCGATCGGGATGAGTTTCTCGCTGGTCTTCATCTCTCTGTTGAGCTACGTGGTGGACTGCTACCTGATGTACTCTGCATCAGCGCTGGCCGCCAACACGATCTTCCGGTCAGCAGTGGGGGCAGCGTTTCCCCTGTTACCCCACAAATGTTCAATGGACTAGGCGTGAACTGGACTGGTTCACTGCTAGGATTTGTTGCTCTCGCCCTGACGCCGTGGCCATACATCTTTTACATGTATGGAAGCAAGATCCGAAGATGGTCCAAATTCGCACCTGCTCTCGACCTCAAAATACGCACGCGGCTGGAGGAGGAGGGCCGACTGCCGCAAGACAGCCTCAAAAGCACCAGCCCGTTCAGACGAAACGGCCTGGTGGAGGCGAGGAAGGAGGCTGCTAGCCGACACCAGTCGGAGAAAGCCGGACAAACTGCATGAAGGAACGTACCCACCTCTCCAGTCAAGAGCGCCGACCCAGCCCGTCTTCGCCTTTCGGCCTGCTGTCCCATAGAGCATCTTGCCTATGAGCTTAGTGATTACTGAGCATACCTTGCATATATTCCCCTTCACGTCTTGGCTGTGTTTTGCAGGCGGTCTCTGATCGCGTCGTTTCGACGACACTCGGTAGCGATCAAAACTATCGTATTACTTATCGTGGAGACTGCGTGTGTATGTACATCAATGGGACTGAGAAGGAACGTAGCCTATATATCGACGATGGGGGCGGAAGTGCAGCACGAGAGAGAAGGAGAGGAATCGTGATACCGTTGAAGCCCATTCCAACAGATAGCACTGTGACAGCACTATGACTCTGCTGTGGCTGCAAGTCAAAGCGATTGGACGCGCTGTTAGGCCAGGTGGGGGGGTTTTGTAGGACACGTGCGTCGCCCGTCCCTTTGTCGATACATGCTGCAAGTGTGAGTATGATCTCGCAGTCTTTTGAACCGATGCAGACCTTGCCCTGTCAAATCCTCGCGGGAATGTGGCGGTGCGGTCGGGGAGTGAGTAACCACACAGCTTTGGGCGGGAGCAGTAATGTATACCAACCGTCCAATTTCGAAGTAGTTGAGATTGAACAGCGCAGATACAGCACATGATTAACTCAAGAAAGAGACCCTGGCCAGATTACTGGGCATTAACAGAGCTGTGCGCTGTTCATTTTCGATGTTGGCTTTGCACCGATAAACGATCATGGTAGGGCCAGCGACACGGCCCCTTCCCCGCTACCCCTCACCGCCTTTCCCTATCGTCGCCTTCTCTTCCTCCAGTTCTCCCCTCTATTGCCTGCTTGGGCAGAAGGAAGTACAAACGCAGCATAGCATAATAAGCTAGCGGATACGACGGATCATAGTTCTCGATACGGCACTTGTCACCGCCTTTCCAGTCTCGTAACCTACGTTTTCTCCGTCAAAGTTGGCTTATCTAGTTGTCGGAGAACAGTACCTGCTGAATTCATCATTCTGTGGAATTGTCTATGGGACGTCTATGAGGACCTTGCCAGCTCACACCCGCCATCTCCGCCTTCATTTACATTCCAATAACACGGCCATCCGCTTAGACGTTCAGACCCAGTTCACAACTTCATCTAAGCACCGCTTCCGCACAGCCTGAACAGCAAAGCTGTGCCACCAGGCGAGCCTAGCCGTTGGAGTTACTCTTGTGACTTCTCATAGCTCGCCTGCTCTGTTCAGAGCCTGTCAACTATCGTGTCACACCCTTACCGCCGCACCATCCACTACTGCTCGTGTCCAGGCAAGGTAGCCGGCTACTTTCTGCTCTCTGCGATTCATACGGGTGTCTGTCACCGGACTGTGACCCGCGGTTATGGCCGTCACTACACCAACTAAAGAGCATCGTGTCGACGCGAGTGTCGACGCTGATGCCGCCCCGTTCGGTGCTGCAGGGCGATGGGGCACCATAGCCGGTGCCCTGCGCAGTCCTCCTCCTGCCCCTTCCTCCGGCGCTGGTGTTCGCCGCAACC
This sequence comes from Tranzscheliella williamsii, assembly GCA_023212725.1. Lineage (NCBI taxonomy): Eukaryota > Fungi > Basidiomycota > Ustilaginomycetes > Ustilaginales > Ustilaginaceae > Tranzscheliella > Tranzscheliella williamsii. Next base: position 216,359 of record JALBYF010000011.1, read on the forward strand.
ACACCATTCACGGTGCTCGTCATCACGGCAAGCCCAGGCTAGAGAAGCATTTCGAGCAGCCGGAAGATATGCACTCAGATCAGCAACTGGACCTCAACATTTCACCATCTCCTTCCGCGGCCACCACCGGCAACAACCCCGCTGGAGCCGACCCTACCTATCTGGCCAGATCACCCCCATCGGCTCTCGCAGATGCTCTTGACCCCTTGGCATCACCTTCCGCCAGGTCCGACAACCTCGCCGACATCGACGCCTTGGCGCCCCTCCAGGCTTTGTATTCCAAGTCCGGCATCTCCCGTAACCATTCTCTCCCTACCCGACATTCCACCAGGTGTAGGTCTCATCCCTAGGAGAACGCTCCTCATTCATTATACCCAGACAATACAGTCTTCTGACTTATTTCTTTGCTCTTTCCGTATTTTGTCACGTAGCGGTCTCCGGCCTATCGTCCAGTGCCACGCACGGCCGTTCCAGCCTCTTCAACAGTCTATCGGCCATCACTGGTGGTTCTGATCTTGATGAACACGACTGGGAGAAGCTCATACATTCCAGCAACGCTCTAGGCGATGAGGTAAGCAACGCCGCACTCTTCCACCATTGTCACGACGGAGAGATAGGCAACCGCACGGCGCAGATTCCATCGTTCAGTTCTGACATCCTTTCTCATTTCACGCTGACTTTTCTTCCTCGTCTCAGCACAACGACTACGCAGCGCAGCACCTCTCATCTGCACAGTCCGACCCACCTTGGTCTGGATCCGTATTCTCACACGGCCACCATCCTTCCAATCATTCCTCTGCCCAAACATCGTCACCCATAACCCGGTCTGAATTTCTCCCACGCGGTCATCATCGCAGCGGAAGCTCCAACGGCATGGACGCGTTCGTAGCGTCGTCTGCTCTGGGAAGCCCAGCAGCCTTTGTTCGACGCCATCAGTCTCTCAACCACAATTCTGGCCGTACGGCTGCTGAACGCCTGGCAGCCAGGTCTTCAGATCTACTGCGCCGAGAAGCGGCCACGGATGGAGCATTGCCATCTAACACTGTTGTCAGTCCGTCCTTGCCTTCGCGCCTCGAGACTCGCTTTAGCCCTGCTCGCCAAACGGCAAGTCTATCAGCAGCCAGTAGTCCCGTTGTTTCTGGCAATCATTCCAACGTACGCCAGATGCAGCCTATGCAAGACCCCATCGGCTCCCCTTCCCGATTCGCCGGCGCTTTTCCATCCACGAACCTCGACGGCTCGCATAGCCGCGTTAGATCCGAGAGCGATTCGGGCACCGCATCCCTGTCCGACATTCAGGCCAGCCTATCTAGACTCGAGCTCGCCGGCTCTGCACCGCTTACGGGCCGTACTCCGTATGAACTGCAAGACGCCGCAGCAGCTGGGGGGTTTGGTGTTCAACCCGACAGTACGCCTTTACAACCATCTCTGTCATCGCATCATAACGCTCCTGACTTGAATGGAGAAGGCGGCCGAAAGCTGCTTTCGCTCGTCACTAACAGGGATGCTCTTCAACGCGGCCAACGCGGCACAGGATACATGCCTGGACCCGCCTCTGCAGCCGCGTTCGTCCCGCCGATCGGACATGCGCACTCGCGGCAACAGTCCAACGATCCCTTCATTAATACAAGTGGCTTTGACGCTGATGCTTATCAGCATTTCGGACCGTTCACCGCAGTCCCAGGGGGCAACTGGCCCGACAAGGAAAGCATCGTAGGAAGGTCGAGCGAGGCCACTCGCAACGGTATCGCTGAGGCCCAACCTTGGCAGCAGCAAGGAGGCGGTGCGCTCAATTTCAACACGGGGGTGATGGACCCCAACATGTTTGCTCTCAGCATGGCCCTGGCTCAAGAGCAGCAAAGAAACGCTATATTGCAGGCACAACTAGGAGCGCAGCGAGCCAGTGGCCCTAGCCAACAGGATGCTCAATCATATGGACTCCATCCGATGCATATCTCCAACTCGATACAATCCATTGGCCAGCAATTGAGAGCTGCAGGACCGGCCTCGCCACCGCCTGGTGCAGGTCATCTGCCTGCTCGCGGACCGCCTCCCTCTCAACAACGCGGACACAATGGCGTCTTCCCGGCATCAGGGCAAGCGGTGGGACAGCTCAGCCGGCCGGAACCCACAGTGGACGCCGTCCCAAGTCCTCTCGACGCCGCATCTCTGGCTATGGCTAAGGGTTACAATCCCCCTGCTGGTGTTTTCGACATATCGCCCCCTGCCGCGCGCTTTTTCGTCATCAAGTCCTACACAGAGGATGACGTACACAAATCACTCAAGTACGAGATCTGGGCGTCTACCGACAAGGGCAATCAACGCCTCGACAAGGCGTTCCGTGAGAGCGGGCAGCTGGGCCCCATCTATCTATTCTACTCTGTCAACGCTTCGGGACACTTTTGCGGTATGGCACAGATGCTTACGCCGCTCGACTACAACACCTCGAGCAATGTCTGGGCACAGGATGGTAAATGGAAGGGCACCTTCAAGGTGCGTTGGATCTATGTAAAGGATCTGCCCAACAACCAGCTGCGCCACATCCGACTGACCAACACACCCGAGTGCAAGCCCGTCACGCAGTCACGGGACACGCAGGAGCTGACGCCTGAGGCGGGCAGGGAGGTGTTACGCATCATGGCAGACTACACGGCCAAGACCAGTCTGTTGCAGGACTTTAACTTCTATGAGATGCAAGGCAAGGCGGCCGCAGCGCCGTCGGTACAGCCGTTGAGTACTCCGCAGCTGGGCGGGAGCAGTCCCGCGATGGCGGCTGGCGGTGTGTTGCGGAACAGCCCGCGGCCGGCCCTGTCGCCGTCGCTCTCGCAGGAGAGTCTTGCAAAGCACGGCGCCGATAGGGTCAGCCCCAGCCCGAGCACCAATGCTGCACGTCGCCCGGGCCCAGCCACGCCCCAGCAGCCGCTGCCGAGCCGGCCGCCCCCCGCCACCGCACCCGCCCCCGCCCCCGCCTACCCGGACCGTGCAGGAGCAAGCCCTCCGCCAGCACCCCCTGCCGCTGGCCTCCCCCCTCTCTACGCCCGCACCACCGCCGCGCGCACCCAGCCGCCGGGACTCAGCAGAGCACCATAAAAGCGCAGTACAGCACACACGCCAACCGCTCGCTCGACCCGTCCCCTTTGTATCCGTATGTATGTTCCGCATCCGTCCAGCACACAGCACCGGAATCTGTATTTTTGCAAGGGTCCTTTTCTGCAGCTAGTGCCCGGGATGCTAGTAGATGGGAAAGCTGCTGTCCGCGTCGCGCGCGTAGGCACGGAGGCCGCCGATGAGGTCGGTGAAGTGGACCGGGACCGGCTGTGTCTCTGGCGGTGTTTCTAGCGTCGGCGGCAGGGGCGCGTCGGAAACGGGCAAATGGTCTGGTGCGGGCGGGGGAGGGTCGTCGAGCGGGTGGGAGAAGCGGGGGCCGGAGTTGGGGGCCGCCTGGTGGGTCTTGCGGGTGCGGTGGTGGGGGTGGCGGAGCTGCGCGGCGCGCAGGGCGGCGAGGGCGAGCTGGGAGTCGTTTCCCTTTTTGCAGACGAGCAGGACCGACGCAGGGGCGGTGGGAGGCGCGGGGGGGAGGGACTCGAGGATGCGGGCGTACGCGGCGGGAGGGTCCTTGAGGAGGCCGTGGAGGGGCATGTTGACGGCCGCGTCGAGGTGGGCAATCGCGAACTCGACAGGCGGGCGCACGTCCACGACGAGTGCATGCGCGCCGACGGCCGCCGCGTCCGTCCGCGCCAAGCTGGGCGAACCTACCTCCGCGCGCGCGCCCAGCCCGCAGAAGGAGACATAGTCCTCCGCGCCCAGATCGGTAATCATGCGCTCCGGCACCTGCCCCGGATCGCCGCACGCGCGACACGTCCCCACCCGCCGCGCCCGCAGCTTGATGCTCCGGAATGGCGTCGACGTCATCGGCGCAACCAGCGTCAGCTGCGGCGGCGTCTCCTCGCCGATCCGCGCGAGAATCTTGACCGCTTCCAGCGCCTGCATAGTGCCGACCAAACCCGTGACACCGCCCAGGACCCCACCGTCCTCGCAGTTCGACACGTCCTCCGGCTTCGGCGCCTTTGGGAACAGGCACCGGTAGCAAGGGCCCCGTACGTCCATTTCGGACCCTCCCGCCATGGTCGCGGCCTTAGCGCCGGCGAACTCGGCCCGAATGCGCTTATGAAGGACGACAAGCTGACCGTCATACCCCTGTGCTGCTCCCGATACCACCTCTGGGCCTTCCAAAACAGCCGCGTCCGAGATGAGATAGCGAGTCAGAGGATTGTCAGTGCAATCCAGTACGAGATCCTGACCTTTCATCAGCTGCCGTGCATTTGCAGCGCTGAGAGCGTCACAGATGGGTGTCACCGTGATGTATGGGTTGATTTGCCGCGCCGCTTCTGCGGCCGACTCCGCTTTCAACATGCCGACCTTGGCATCGTTGTGCAGGATCTGGCGCGCCAGGTTGGAAGGCTCGACGACATCGTGGTCCAGGATCGAAATAGAGCCCACCCCCGCCGCTGCGAGATACTGGGCCGCGGGGCAGCCCAGTCCTCCGGCTCCAACCACCAACACCTTGGCTCGGCGTAGCCGGAGCTGGCCGGGAAGGCCAAAGTCTGGTAGTATCATCTGCCGGCCGTATCGCGCGTATTCCGGAATGGACATGGGCAAGTTCGGCGGATGGTGGGGAGTCGACTTGGAGAGCGTAGGTGGTGGTAGTGCCGTAGCAGGTTCCGTGGGGACCGATTTCTCTGCTTCCTGACTCGTCTGTGAAGCTGGTGGAACATGGCTGGCCGATGTAGGCACGGGCAGCGGCTGTGTTGCAGCGGTGTCGGCGGCTGGATCAGCTCCAGGGCGCATTGCGGATGGCAACGTTGCCGGATCGAACTCAGTTGCCGTGCCATCAAGAACGTCGCGGATGTGTTTAAGAGATGTCAAACTCATCAGCATATGGACATCGCTTGAGGCCATCTTTTGTTCGCCTTCGCCGAGATATGCATCGGGCTGACCATGCCTCTGGCCAGCCAGCCATCCACTCTCGAGAATTTCGATGCAAGCACCCAGAGCAGAACCGATGGCCTTATTGCTTTTGATCAGACCTTCTAATTTAGCAGTTAGCTCGGCGCTCGAAGCCTGGTCATCTAGGAGAGCGGGTTGCGATCCACCCTCATCAATATCCTTCTCCATAGATGCAGGAAGCGGCCGCCGTATTCGCTTTTGTGGCGCAGTGGCCGCATGACCAACGGTCGCCGCCATTGGCGAGGCTCTCGCCGCAGCTGGGTTGGTGGCGGAGAACGAGTGGTCGAACCGGCTAGGAAAGCCCGATGCGGAGGTGTTACCCGGGCCAGTTGACGCTGCCACGCCGGCAGCAGCAGCGGCTACTGTTTTGGACACGTTGGCGATGGCGCTATTCAGTGTTTGAGGAATCTCTGCCTTTTCATAGAGACCCTTAGCAAGATCACTTATGCCGTCAGGGAGATATGAAGAAGGGTTGAAAGCAAATGGCCTTGATCCAGATGATGAGCTTGAAGGCATTGAAGTCGAAGCTCCCAACGGATCCGTAGTCGGTGGTATGCGTGATACGTACGCGGCTTGAGGGAACGCTCTGCGCCGTGGTGGGCTCATACTGGGGCTGTTGTCGAGTCGAGCCCACGGAGTCTGGCCGTGACTGCTAGAAGAAGCTCGCCCTACAGTGGCAAACTTGGAAGATCTGGGTTGGGTTGCGGGTGGCGGGCTTCTGCTCGCGTCCGATCCCAGAGACGCTGCCCCATCATGCACGCCATCAGGTCTGGCTTCGATCCCGAGGGTATCGCGGTTCTGCATCATGACAGAGACCCCGGTGCTGGGCTGTGGACCATTGCTCTTGATGAAGATAGCTTGTTTGATCAACAATCCTGGATGAACCGGCGGCTCGGATGGGAATCGCAACACTGTCTGGAGAGCGGTTGAATAGTCAGCAGCAAGGAGTTGATTGCGGACCCGCACCAGCATGGCCAGACAGACGTAGTCCACGAGATCCAGGGATCGACCGGCCGCAAATATGCCGTCCCATAGGATGAGTGCGTCTTCCAGAGCAAACTCTCGTGTGAACATGAGCCTGATCCAGCGTAGTGCAAAGATCTGAGGCTCAATGCCCAGAGAGTCGAGATGTTGCGCCAACGCCGGATCGACAAAGTGGAGAAGGCCCTGTATATGTTCGCACTTGGCCACGATGGGGGTTACGCTCTTCTGCCTGCTGCGCGGCGCTGAATGGGGAGAATTAGTTGGAGATGAAGTGGCAGTATCCTTGTCTCGCCACTCGAACCAGCTTTTGGCACTACGCATCAGTTCGCAAAAGAGGGTGTACACGTCGTGTTCGATCCAAATCTGGTCGAGGATCTGATGGATCACTTGACCCTCTGTCGTGGCAGTAGACTTTTCCCTTGCCCGGAGCGGCGTCGATGCAGCGATAGCATCTTCCGATCGAACCATCCAGAGTACGGCCAACAATTCATGCATACCCTGTCGGTAGCCAACGTCTTGATTCTGCAGGGCCCAGATAAACAGAGCGTTGGTGAGACCCTGTTGTACCTTTTGATCTCGAAACATGCTCAGTTCAGGAAATGTCCTCTCGACGTCCTGTTGAATGACCTTGCGTGCACCAAGGGAAGCGTAATAGGTCTTCCAAGGGTTCGACTCATCGAGACTGAGCGGGTTGTTGACCGACAAGTCGCTGACAACACCGGATTGCGCCTGATAAGAGGCATAAGCAAGCGTTGGCGACTTCGATTTACGATCCGCAGCTGCATAAGTCTCGTCGCCATCGAAACCGACCTCGGGGGGGTAGTTGCCGTCTGGCGCTTGTAACAGCTTCCTTCGAAGCTCAGTATATGCATCCCTCTCCCTGTCAAAGACGGCAGTCCATGAAGACGGAGTACTTGAAAGGCCTTCGGAAAGGTAGATCTTCCAGTGCACCCACCTCAGCGACGCATCGCTGCCGACAGGAATCTGGCTGGCGATGCCGCGAGCTTTGAGCGCATCAACACTCGAGCCGCGAAGCAGTGAAGACCATGCTTGTCTTGTTACATTAAGCCAGCAATACAGCAAAAGTCCGCGTCAGTATATCGATTGCAACCACTTAGCGATCTGTGGTTGTGGAGACGGCCTCACCTCAATTGTGCTGTCCGTGCATCTTGAGGGCTTTCGATACGCGACCGAGGCGGAACGGCAGACGCTACTACGTCGCCGGCTGCCAAAGGATCCGTCATCTTGCGCTCAGTCCATGCGTCCTACTGTTCCCAAAGTGTACAGTGTAGATGCGAGCGTATCAGTTTCGTCAATGAAGCTGGCTAAGGATGGCGTCGGGGGTATCCAGGATCGGTGAAAGTGTTACTCTTGTGTTACTCTTTGTGAGGCTCTCTCTATGCATGCCCGGTAAGTGTGCCCATGAATTAGCAAAAGTGCAAAGCGAAAGGAGTGTCCCGCCGGCCATGCTCGGCTGCTAAAAGTTGATTGAAATGTGGAGAAAATGCGATACAACACTTGATTCGGTAAACCGTAACTTTATCCCACTCCATCAGCATCTGCCCCCGCTCGCTGATCGCAGTGGTCTGAACTTTCCACTGGCGACGATCTGGACTGAGCACTACGTCGAGTGGAGTGCTCGAACCCATGTCTGGCCGATTGCACATCCTCGGCTGAACTTACGGAACCTCCGACTGAGCGCGACGCGCAAGACAGACAGCCTTGTTCGGTCCTGCAGGATGGATTAAAGCGGGTCTATGCCGAGGCTCGAACCTGCGTCGCTTTAGTTATCAACTCAAGCCAACATGGCTGACGTTGATCAAAAGACGGATAGCAGGACCCTACTCGGATCGATTGCGCTGCCTTCAGCCTCGTCGAATTACGGCAGCCTCGGCTGGTCCGAGCTGGGCCAAGCACTGATCGTGACGGATGAGATCCTCTTCATATTATCACCCCTGTTCGGATTGCATCCGAAGCTAGCGACGCCCAATCGGCTCTGTGAAGTAGAAAGCCATCCTGACTGGAGAGGATGCTTTCCGCATGCCAGCTGTCAGATCCACATCAAGGCTTTTCTCGAGAGCGATCCCACTGTCCGTCAGCGGTATGCCTTAGAGGCGGACTACTCCGATGGCCATCCGCTCTTTCTCCACGCCCGATGGAAAACGGCCAGCTGGTCCAAGCCTGGCCTTGGGCCTAATGGTAGCTGCCTGATTCTTGCCATCAGCTCGGAACTCGACCTCTATGTGATCGGATCGCCAGCCAACCCGTGGACAGGTGACTGGCAACTCTTTCACGCCGTGGATCTCGGTCCAGCTGCTACTTCCGTGAGCCTTCGACCTGAACAAACGGGTATCGTTCCGCAGCCTCCAAGTAATGCCGACGGCTACCCTGCCTTGAGCGCTTCCAGGGCGCTCAAAAGAAGGAAACAAAGAACCGTCGAAGCCTTGTGTGCTGTCTGGGCAGACGCGCTTCAGCCTAGCCGACAGCATCCCTTGCTTGGGCGGATAGCAGACGCGGCGCGCCCGAGTTCTGCCTACATCCTTGTCGGCACCCGATCCGGACACATTGTCGTGCTCGAATGCCAAGCTCTCACAGGCCATTGCACTATCTCTTCGGTCGCTTCAGTCAGCCAGTGGGAAGTAGACCGACTTCTGCTGGGCGGCCATAGACAGACGACGAAAGCAGACACGCAGGGATGCCTGGCTTTTCACCACGCAGACGGCATCGGCCTTTGCGATTTCTACGCTATGGAGGACCATGCCTTTGTCGAAAAAACTGGTGCGCAGCCGTCTATTGCAGGAGCTTCTTCGCTATCCGCCTGGATCTGGTTCAAGCATCTGCTAGTCTTCACTACGGTAGGCAGGGTGCATGTCTACGATACTGATAGCGACGCTTCTACCAGTCGCGCGTTTGGAGTTTGTCCGGATCTGGACTCTGATCCCTTCTTGCCGACCGTGTCGATAACGACGAAAGACGCTGCGACAGAAGATTTTTCCATCGTCCTATCCGATCTTTACGAATACCATCTAGCGCCCACGCGGCCAGGCCCGCTCATCCCGACTGCCCCTCTAAGGCTAGCAGGATATCCTCCTTCGACAGAGGATCTGCAGAGACAGCACGAGTCGCTGCAGACTTACCATGCCCTCGAGTCTAGGGATCCCCTCAGGGCGACCAAGACCCGCAGCTATGGTCATTACCTCTTAGGTAAAGTGTTTACCGACGAGCCCGTCGCATCCATGGGGTTCGCTGTCTCCGGAAATTCCAAGTATGCTCTTCTCCTTGCGCATCCATACGAAGCAACTCCCGAACAACTTCTGGAAGGGGCCCTCCAATGCGCTGAGGAACGATCAACCATCGGCATGAGAACCGCCGCGGCTGGTCAGATCATCATGGCATGTTTCTATACATCCACGGACCGAAAATCGTTCGCTAGCAGGTTGTGTGGCGGCATGCGTAGCAAGAGCACGCAACTAGCGGCCAACATGGACGGGAACAGCCTTAGAGCGACTTCCCAGCTAGCTACAGACATCTGTGCTCAGCAACAGACCTTATTCTTTTTGGCAAATTGGCTCCATGTAAGCATTACGCTCGCCAAACGATTCGGAGTGCTCGATTGCACTAGTGTTGCTTAACTGACACTACCGTTGCCCCCACACATATCTTCACAGATGCAAAAGGAGGCCGCAGACACTGATACAGGTCCGTTTCTCGTCGGCCTTAGGACGTCAGCAACCACAAGACATCTAAGTCGTTGGCTGCCCTACATGGCCCGAGCCCTTGAAAAGGACCTCTCCAAAGAAGACCGTTCTATCGTCTTCCGTTTTGCTGCCGCCGCGCACATGCTCGCGAAGCTTCTGCCCTCCTCGAGCACCTCGCCTGAGCAACTCCTCAGAGACCTTGGCTTGCCCGGGCCGCTGGACTGCGGTGCGTGGGAAGAGATGCTGGCAAAGGGCAAAGGTGGCGTCCAAACAGAGGAAAAGTGCGCAGCGTGCGCGACGAAGATCTCATTGAATTGGAACAGCGATACAGCGACCTTTGACTGGGCAAAATGCGACAACTCACATGTCTGGCGTAAGTGCAGGAAAGGCATCTGCAAGCGCATTGCTGCGAAAACGATACTGACCTTGCACCGCCCCGACTCTTCCTTTCACTTGCCTCCGCCACCAGCTCGATGCTCGGTCACCTTGGCTGCTATTGCCAGTAGGAGCACACGGACATGCACCGCGTGCTGGGCCAAGTCTCTTGTTCCGGGCGCGGAGGGCCAGAGCCCGATAGAGCGGCTGATGCTCGATGAGACGAGCAAGTGCGTACTTTGCGGGAGCTGCTGGATCGTTTCTTGATCTCCCGCCGGTCTCCTTGTTCATGCGAAATCCGCACTGTTGCCGGTCATCTGTGCAACTGCCCGAATAAATGACCGAGATTTCTAAAGAGTACATCCAAATTTGAATTTGAGTCAACCAGCCCGAAATGGCCCGTTGCGTAAAATAATACCAATGTACTCCTTATCTAATACAATTTTTGTGCGGCGAATCCATGGCGCAGGGAATGGTTGCGGACTAACTGTCGCAGCAACCACCAATTACACGTCGCCGACAGCAGACACTATGGCGCCGCAAAAGAAGAAGGTCGTGTCGATCGCTTTGCTGGTGGCAGACACGCCGCCACCTCCGGTGGTTGCTGTCCGAGGCGAGTAAGTGACGTTACTGGGCTCGGAGTGTCGGAGCAATCGGAAAACTGACCAATAGCTTGAACCGGACCTTCCTCTCTTCGGCGTCCGTAGCTATACCAAGATCTACCCTCACTTTTTGCAAGCGTCTCTGAACACAGTCAAGCGACATCACTGGCAGCCCCAGGTGGAGCTGCACGTTCGCAGTTACGATGTGGTTACAAAGATGGAGTATCCCGATCAGGGCCAGCTTGGAGACGGGCTGTGGGATGCCATTATGATTACTGGCAGCGCCTCGTCCGCTTACCTCGATTTGGAGTGGACCAACAAGCTCGCTTCGTTCCTACGGGATGTGGCCGAGAGGCATCCGCTGGTCCGCCTCATTGGCATCTGCTACGGGCACCAGATCTTGTCGCGAGCTTTCGATGGCGTTGTCGAGGCGAACCCAAAGGGCTGGGAGCTCGGCACGACCTCCTGCACCTTGACCGAGTACGGACAGGAGCTGCTGGGGTACGACACGCCGGGTGACGGCGACCAGATGGCGATCCAGCAGGTGCACAGGGACCACGTGGTCGACCTGCCCCCGGACTTCTCAGGCGAGTCGTTCATCAACCTCGCCTCGACAGAGGTCTCTCCGATCCAGTCGCTTATCCTCAAGTACCCGACCGAGGCGCCACCACTGCCGTCCACGGCGCAGACGTCGGCGTACATGGCCTTCGACATTGAAGACGGTGACACCGCCTCGTCCGGGCCCACACCTCTCCGGTCGCTCCACGTCCTGACCTTCCAGGGCCACCCCGAGTTCGACCGCGAGATTGTGGAAAACATCATCCACGTCCGCGCCGAAATGGGCATCGTCACCGGCGAGCTCCGCGAGCGCTCGCTGGAAAACGCCCAGAAGCCCCACCACGGACTTAAGCTCGGCAGGGCCATCCTCGCCATGCTTGGCATCGAAGAGGCGCGCACAGACACCGGAGACAGCATGGTCAATCTCTAACAACCCCCTCATCCCCTCACCCCGCTTATGTATACCTACCTCTTTGTTCGCCTAACTAACTAGATTTCTCCACCTGTATTTCAGCTACTCGTCGGTCTCCAATCAGAGCACGGAGCATGGCACCTCCAACAAATTCTATCTTCGGAGCGAGTAGAAGTGGTAACAAAGCTAAGCAGTGGTGAAAAGGAAGGCGAAGTAGGGTCCATAGTGAACACGTTCAGAGCGAGGTATAAAGGGGTGGTGCGTTGCAGTAGGAAGGATGAGAGACGCGACGAAGGGCGGGAGATGACGAGGCTTAGGCGGACGATGCAGCCCCAGTCGCAGGCGATGCGGCGCCGCTGGCCTTCTTCTCCTTCTTGTTCTTCTTCTTGTTTTTTCCGGCAGCATCAGCGACAAGGCGCTCCAGCTCGCGTCGCTCGTCAGCTCCCTCATCCGGCTGGACGCTCTTGTAGATCATGCCCAGGAAGAGTATGGCTTGGGCGCGGTTGAAAAGCACCTTATCGCTTACCCCCTTTTCATTCAGAACGTTGTCGCAAACTTGTCTGAGAATGCTGGAAACCTCGAAACGCGTGCCCCGCCAGGTCGCCAGGAGCATCTTGCCGCTCATGTCCTGCTCGAGGGCTCGGAGTTCATCCTCTGGGATCTCTCCCTTCTCTTGGCGTCGAGCCAGTTCATCCATGGAAGCCTTGACGTTGAGCGCAGAGCCAAGCATGCCCCACGTCTCCTTGACCACAGCGCCGCGCTCTTTCATACGGCTCATGAAGCCACCAAAGCCGAGGAAGCTGTGCTTCTTAGTCTTGATCCACGTTGTAGACTTCATCACGTATACATTTCCAATGGCGTGCAGGAGCTCCACACCGAAGGATTCAAGCTTCAGATCTTCCGCTTCTTCCTTCATTTTGCGCTCAAAGATCTGCGTTTCCGAGTCGTCCTTGTCTCCTGGTTTCCTGGCTTCAACGAAGGGTCGGATGCGGTCCTTGAGTTTCTGTGTCAACTCCTCAATCCTTTTCCGCTCGTTTTCTTCCTTCTCCTTTTCGAGCTCTTCGAGCTTCGCCTTTTGCTCGGGAGTGAGCTTCTGCTTCTGCTTCAGCTCCTCCTTCTTTTTGGCCTCGGCAATTTCGGACGAAGAGGCACCAGCTTCGGCTGCTTTTTGGGCCGCCGCATCGCCTGCAGACAGTCCATCGGACCCGGAAGCCGCTGCAGGCTTGGGTGTGGCGTCGACAGCAGCGGTATCTCCGGTAGCTTTCCTCTGCTCGGCTTTCATCTGATTTTCCAGCTCCTCCTTTTCCTCTTCCGTCATCATGATCTCCGAAGCTTTGCCGAAGTCTTTGATCAGGCTAATCTCGCCGATAAGGTCCATGAAGCGCTCACCACCGAATAGGCTGCCAAACATGTCGGTGGCCTCCTTGAGGCCAACTTCATCGGTCGGCTTCTTCTTCCCGTACTTGTCGTAGTCGGCGCGCAGATGGTTGTCGCTCAAGACACGGTAGGCCTCACCAATCATCTTGAAGGTCTCCTCATCACCCCCTTTGTCAGGATGGTTCTTAATGGCGGCCTTCCGATAAGCCTTCTTGAGTTCTAAGTCGGTAGCATCGCCTCTGACGCCGAGTAAGTCGTAGTACTCCATGTCGGCAATCTTGGCGCCGTCACGAGAGATATCTCGCGCCGTAGTGGGCGCGGCGGCAGCATCGCTGCCAGCTGGAGCAGCCGCAGCAGGTGTCGCAGATGGTGTGTCCGCCATACTTGTCTATTCGAGTGCGGGACGCTGGTAGACTGAAAGACGAGTAGCTTGTGCAATATTGCTGTAGTAGACGTTGACGATGAATCTGGCACAGTGTGGATGATGACCTGCTTCACAGCGCAGCGAATGTAATTCTGGCTGAGTTCAGAGAAAGCGGTGCTGGGATGTTGTATTATAGAATCCTGTTGGCTGTGCTTCTGCTCAAAAATAAAGATATCTCTATGCCAAGGTAATTAAAAGCCGATCCCCCTGACCTGACAAACGGCTTAACAGTGCCGGTGTTGGAACATGCGAAATTTCACACTCCAGCTCGGGATTCGGATCCTTCAAAAGAAAGTTGCTCGACCGGCCCTTCAAACTCGCACTCAGTCGTCCAAACTGGCGAGTGCTTTCGTGATTCGCAAAGTTGAACTCAGAGAGGTCTGCATACGATTGATAGTACGAAGGATTCCGCGGCGCCACGCTCGCTCGAGTATATATTGACCGCCGGTAGCCGCATCCCCCTTTTTTGCAACTCACTCTTCTGGCCTATTGTAAGTTTGACCTTGGCAGCGGACGATTCTTTCGGCCGCATTTTCTCGCTCGCAATATGCTTATTGACCGCAATTTCTCTTGTTCTTCTACAACCTACAGGGCTTAGATCATGTGTAGTATCTGTTCTAAATAGATTGACATCTATTTTTCCACGCTCCGGCGTGGTTCAATTTGTCATACACTTTTTTACAACGGGAGAACACCGTTGGTGCTTGCACCTCGGGTTCTCGTGGATGTCCTTGGCCCTACACTACCGCCTTGAGACGTCCACCGCTTCTCTTTTTATAAGATATTGCTTACGTAATCCGTTGTCATCCCTTCGGTTTCCCAGCGTTTGCTTAAAAATGATGATAGTGATATGTGTATTTGCTCTGGGCCATGTCAGCTTGGTATGTGCTCCTATTTCGGATAGTGCTCGACGGCGGCCTGTTTCTGAATGTGGAAGATATCTCGTCGATCGTCACTCGCTCGCTATTGTCTTTCATATGGGCTGCTATGATGTATGTCAAGTCTACCATCACGAATATTTCACGTATTAATCTACGTAAATCCCAGAGAAAATGGCGCAAAAATAGGCATATAAAGCGCTGCAACATCACAGCAATAGAACTTTTCGCCGGAGCCGGAACACCTCTGCGGTAACATTGCGCGGGTTCAGACGTACCGGCCCCATCGTATGCCGTCACACAAGCACGGGTGACAGGACTAAATCCTGTGAGATGCTCACTCGGCCGACTCATGATGTCGGTTAACGCAATGCGGGCAAGAAAGTGGAGGATAGGGAAACAACACCCAAACGCGTGAACGGGTGTTGTTCGCGTCGTGGGGTGTTAAGATGAAATCAAATTCCCGTTGTCTGTGAATCCTTCATGGCGGCCTCAACCAAGTCTTTGCGCCATCTCTGCGCCACCATCTAGCAAATGGCAGACAATCCGGACATCGAGAAAAGGAAAGAGGTAGCATCACCTCGAGGCGCCATAACAGAACCAGCGCAGAGCCACTCATTGTAGTAGTCACGTACTGCAGGGTCGATCCGCTACGCATCTTCATCTATCACTGCCAGCCGAGGTACGGACTCATAGCTCCCCGACGGTCCAAGCGCGGCTCGAGTCGATAAGGAGCCGGACGAGTGGCTTTTCGACACCATGTCAAGTTCTCTTACAAGCCAATATGGCGTTGTCGATGGGCCAGACAGAGCTCAGGTGCGTTCCGCGCTTGGCACACTGAAGCGCAGCTGGTCTGGTAACCACCACGACCTCGGCAATACAGCGCCTGCAACCGAGAGCACGGCGAAGGGCAACAACAACGCGCCACCGTCAAGCCAGGAAATCTTTTACGAATGGTCCGATACTCCGTCACCGCCTTTAGCGACACTGAAGCTTCCCACGCTCGATGCCGAATCCGACAAGGAGAACGTTCTCGACGCATCATCAAACAAAAAGGTCAAAACTACGCTTTCTCAAGCATCTGCACCTAGGTCTCAGGAAAAAGCCCCTCCCCGTGCTGGTTTTGTGTCTGCAGCCACGGTTCACAGATCCCAGGGTTTTATGCCACCACCGGCAGCTGGCCTTGCCGCGTCAGTGTCCAGCAGCAAGCCGTCCGCTTCCTCATATAGCATCGTCAAATGCACCACCGCTTCGCATCCGCACTCCAGCACTCCTAGTAAGGTCGATCTCGCAAGTCAGTTCGCTTTCGACCGGAAGAATGGCAACGGAGTGGCGTCTGGCATGCATAGCCACGCACCGTCATACAGCAAGGGATCTACACCGACAAGCAGCAATGCTGCTTTCTCCGTTCGCTCTACATCCGCACCCACCATGCCGTGGATGAAAACCGCAGCCCAGCTGCGAGACGAAAAAAAGAACAACCCTGCTAGCTTTCATTCGACCTCAGCTATCAACAGTCTGGCGGGAAGCGTGCCCGGCACGCCAACTTCCGATACAGGCGCTGGACCAAAGAGGAATGTCAACAAGATCTTCCTATCTAGCGAACAGCGGGCAGTTCTGCAGATGGTGGTGGAAGGCGGCAAAAACGTATTCTTCACCGGCTCAGCAGGCACAGGCAAGTCTGTTCTGCTGAGAGAAATCATTCGGGAGCTGAAGATCAAGTACTCCAAGAGGCAAGAGGCGGTCGCTGTTACTGCCTCGACCGGGATAGCTGCCTGTAACATTGGCGGTGTCACCATCCACAGCTTTGCAGGCATCGGCCTCGGAAAAGAGTCAGCAACTGTGTTGGTCAGCAAGATTCGCAAGAATAGGAAGGCTGCCGGGCGATGGCTTCGAACGCAAGTCTTGATCGTCGACGAAGTCTCCATGGTGGATCCATCTTTGTTGGACAAGCTAGAGGAGATCGCCAGGATCCTAAGGAAGAAGCCAGACAAACCTTTTGGCGGCATTCAGGTCGTCATCACTGGTGATTTCTTCCAGCTTCCCCCTGTTAACCCCAACGGGAGCGTCACGTTCGCATTCGAGGCCAAGTGCTGGGAGCAGGTCGTTCAAAACAAGGTCAACCTGACCCAAGTCTTCCGACAGAAAGATACGTCGTTTGTCACCATGCTCAACGAAATGCGGTTCGGGCGACTCTCCCAAAAGACGATCGAAGCTTTCAAAGGGTTGGAACGGACGCCTACTTATGACGCCGACATTGTCCCCACCGAGTTGTTCCCCAGACGAGAAGATGTTGACAGGGCCAATATGGGCCGGCTCGAAGCTCTACAGACGGAAGGCCAAAGCTATCGTGCTGTAGACGGCGGGACGCTGCTGGGGGAGCAACGCGAACGCGTCCTGTCGAACTCGATTGCCCTGCCGACCCTGCATCTGAAGAAGGGTGCTCAGGTGATGCTCATCAAGAACCTCGACGAGACCTTGGTCAATGGGTCGATCGGTAAAGTGATCGACTTCATGGACGAGCAGGAGTACGAGCAAGCGGTCAACGTGATGGACCAGGAGCAGGTCAAGGAGGACAGGAACAAACTCATACGCGCTTCGATGCGCAAGTGGCCCCTTGTGCGATTCCACCTGCCGAACGGTGGAACGAGGGACTATTTGGCGAAACCAGAGACATGGAAGACCGAGCTGCCGGATGGCGAAGTGCAGGCTTCGCGTACACAAGTGCCCCTGATTCTGGCCTGGGCTATGTCCATCCACAAGTCGCAGGGGCAGACACTACCGTGCTGCCGAATCAACCTGAACCGCGTGTTCGAGAAAGGGCAGGCCTACGTCGCCCTCTCCCGTGCCACATCCCTTGAAGGCTTGCAGGTAATGGGCTTCAGAGCAGACAAGGTAATGGCGCATCCGAAGGTCATCGAATGGAGTCGAACGTTGCTCGCTCTGTAGCTCTTTCCCCGGCAAGTTTCCGCCCGGCAATGCCGCCCGATGCGGCGATAATGTGGCCACCTGTGCGGGTCTGCTGTTGGCCATTCTCTACCTCCCATGTTTTCTGTGAATTGCTGACACTCTCCCTCTGTGCGATAGGAAAGCATATTGCCCATATTTATCTCTGAAAGAATCAATTTGCCTGCTCTCGTTGTTTGATACGTCGACAGATTGCCGTATCTACGGGGAGATTGAGAGGGCTCGGTCGCACGTTATCGACATAGTGGCTGATCGCGTTGTCTGGTGGATGCCCACACTGGTGCGCCTGGTGTTGCCGGTCTGGTAACCGCAGCAGAGCGGTCAGGCACCTATCCCAAGTTCGTCCTCCACGGCCCGACATACTCGATGACGGGCGGAAGGGCGTGGCGTACGTTTGAAGGTGTTTGTCAACATCTGAATTGAGTAGCCGTGGGTAATTAAACCGGAGCGTCCCAGTTTTTGCACCTTCAAAAACCCGAAGTATGCGATTCGAGTCAGCACACTCTTGACACCAGTCGAGCGAGCGTCTCACCTCGACAGCTTCTATATAAGGGATTATCGGAGGCTCTACATTAGCTCTATCCCGCGCCACGCTGCACCGAGCACCTCAATAGATCAAAGCAAGGCATCGTTCGAGGCTACGATCATGGCATCGGAACGAATCAACCACGGGCTGCCGACGCCGTCGCTGGCGACCGGAGCCCTCCATGCCGACCACCCCGACCCTGCGCTGGAGCCTAACTATCCAGTGGCACCCTCGATCAGCATGTCCACCACCTTCCGGGCTCCTCATCCGCACTCGGCTAGCGCCAAGCTGCTTGAGGACGTCGGCAAGGGCGTCGCTGAGTTCGATATGCAGGATCCACCGTTCCACATCTACTCGCGTTATTCTCAGGACACCAACATCCGGTGCGAAAAGGTGCTGTCCAGGATCCTGAACGCCCATGCGCTCACGTACAGCTCCGGGCTTGCTGCCGCACATGCCGCCATGACGTACTACGCGCCGTCTGTGATCGCCATTCGAAGGGGATACCACGGCGTTCATGTGTCGATGAAACTCTACTGCCGGTCCCGAAATGTAAAGGTCATCGACCTGGACGACGATTACACTGCGGCCACCGAAGCTGTCCGCGTCTCTTCGCGTGCTGCCGACGGAACGGCCAGCCATGCGGGCGGTCTGTTGGTCTGGGTGGAGACGCCGCTGAACCCGACGGGAGAAGCTCGCGACCTGACCAAGTACGTCAACAAGACCAGGGCCGTGCCGAATGCGCACATGATTGTCGATGCTACTTTTGCCCCGCCTCCTCTGCAGGATCCGTTTGCGCAGGGTGCGGACATGGTGATGCACTCTGGGACCAAGTACTTTGGGGGCCACTCAGACCTGCTCTGTGGAGTGCTTGCGGCCAAGGAGAAGAAGGTCTGGGACGGGCTGTGGTCGGACCGGACCTACCTGGGAGCGAATTTGGGAAGCATGGAGGCGTATCTTCTGCTGCGATCGCTGCGGACGTTTGGTGTCCGCGTTCAGAAGCAGTCGGAGACGGCTACGCAGCTTGTGGCGTGGCTGCAGTCGCTGACGGCGGGGGGGGCAGCGGGCGGGGGGTTGGGTGGGGGGCGGGTGGTGCGGCGGGTGTACCACTCGTCGCTGCAGCCGCGGGCGGACACGGACGACCGCGCGCTCGCCGGCACCGCGCCCGAGGACGCCACCTTCGACCCAGCCCGCCAGATGCCCGGCGGCCACGCCCCCACCTTCGCCTTCACCACCGCGAAACGCGAATACGCCGCGCTCATCCCCCACCTGACCACCTACTTCACCCCCGCCACCTCGCTCGGCGGCGTCGAAAGCCTGCTCGAACACCGCGTCATGTCCGACCCCGCCGAAGACCCCTCCCTCCTCCGCGTCTCCGTCGGCCTCGAAGACCTCGCCGACCTCCAGCACGACCTCCTCGCCGCCTTCCGCAAGCTCCTCGACAAGGAGCACAGCGGCGACCTCCTCCGCCCCGCCCCCTAGCGCCCACCCTTTCCCATCCGCGTAGCCCCCCCTACGTCGCTTTACCCTTCCCGCTTTGCGTCAAGACCCTGTGACAGTCGACATGCCAGCGTGTAGCTTGTTTCGATTGCAATTAGATTAAGAAGATGGAAAAAACAGATAGGCGATAGAGACAAGTGTTGGGACCTAGAAGCGATGACGAATAACCATGGGTGTAGGACTAGATCTGTCGAAAATACTCGTACACGGAACAAGGGAGGGGGTATGAAGCGGAAGGACTCAGCGCGAGGCAAGTGTGCCTAGTGTCGCAGGGCATCGGAAGCTGAGATCAGTATGGAATCCAGCCCCCTGATGGCAGTCTCTTTCTGGCGGAGTGGAGCGGGCAGTTGACGGGAGGCAGTGCGAATGATTAGACGAGGCGAAAGCGCAGAGGAAGCATTAAAGACACCAGGCGTGCAGGGGGAGGCCGTTTGCGTAGTACGGTGGGAGAAGACGGGGACGGAGGGTGACAAGAAGAGGAGGAGCCTGCAATGGCACTGCCAACGACGCTTAGACGCTGCCGCGGTGCGCTGAAAGGTAGGCGCCGAGGTTGGCATGCGGGTATTGCGAGCCGTTGCCCATGTTTTGCAGCGCGGCGGTGTACGGACGGTTGCTGCTGTCCAGCGGCTGCTGTAGGGAGGCATCATGTTGATGCTGGGCCGTCGAAGTCACGTGGGCGGCACTGTGGCCCTGAAGGCCAGGGCTGGGCGCCGGGGCGTTGAAGAAGAATGTCTGCGAGGCGGGAGGCGCAGCCGACACGGACGACATGCTGTACCTGCTCAAATGGCTCAGAGAGTTGTGGCCCCCAAGCGAGCCCGCAAGATGCTGGCTTCCAAAACCGCTGATCGCAGGAGGAGGCGCGATGGGTACCATCGAGGCTGAGCCGTTGCCGGCGCCAACACTACCGACACTCGCCGATGCGTCACCGTAGCTGGAGCCGGGGAGGCTATGGCGTGCGTATTCGCTGCGAGCCATACTGGGCTCCGACATGAGTCCCTGGCGAGACTGCCTTCGGTGCTCCTCGTCTTTCTTCTGCTTTCGCCACGCCTTGCGCATGTCCTTGAACTCGGTAGGCGATCTCTTGGGACCGTGCTTCTGCATAGCAACATGGGCGTTGAGATGGTTGAGCGTTCCGTAGCTCTTGTTGCACCCCACCCAACTGCAAGGATAGAGCCGCTCAATCTCGTCGTATCGTCTGCGCGGGCGTTTCTTGCTGGCATTGGCGCTAAAGCCCCCGAGTCCGTTGAAGTAGTGACCGGTATAGTTGCCTCCCGGCATGCCCATTGCGGTCGGCGCTCCCATCATGCCATCCTCCATTGGCGGCATATAGGAAAAGACCTTGCCGCCGTTGGCGTTGGCAGCACCCGAGCCTGGATGGTCACCGGCGACAGCGTCAGGATCAGGCATCGACAGTCGACGCTGTTGATAGTAGGAATCCATGTTGTGGGCAGGGGCGGCAGGCGTATACGGCCGAGAAGTGGATCCGTTCGATTGACCGATCATCGACCCTTCGGCTGAGTTAGGGTGAGAGCCATCGGCGATGAAGCCGAACTGGCCAAACATGCCATCAGCGGTGTGTGGTCTTGCGCCGCCTGTGGCATTTTCCCACGCTGCCAGGCCGTGCAGCCGGGGAGGTGCCGGAGCAGATGCGAGGTGGTCGTGTCGCGGAGGGTAGGCCGCAGAGGAGTCCATCACAGGTCCAGAGATCGAGGAACGTTGCAGATAGTTGGAGGTGCTGTGCTGCGCATGGCCTTGAAAGTCGCCATCGTGCGAGCCTGTAGACTGGTGGTGGTAGTGATGTGGGTGGTGTACAGCGTTGTGCTGCTGCTGCTGCCCATCCTTGGGAGTGTATGGCGTCTGGAAGACTGGCGTAGAGTTGGCAGGGCTCGCGAGTTGATCGTCGTGGTCTGCTTTGGCATCGCTGCTCCACGGGTACTCGTGCGCCGAGCCGTGAAGGGCTGGTGAGACCCGAGTAGCCGCCATATTCGAATGGTGAGTATCGCCAATTGACGGAGAGGAGAATGAGGTGGCGATAGCGGAGTTCTGTTGCAGGGAAGGAGTGTCGAAGAGGTAGTTGTTTCCTGCGCTCATTGGAGAAGAGTCACAAGGTTGATGTGACAGTGGTAGGTGACTTGAAGCGTCGTTTACGCTGGAGGTCGAGGCGGCAGAGGAGGTACAAGCGTCGCCTACTTCGAAAAGGCTTGTAAAGCCCTGGCTGGCTAG
This sequence comes from Tranzscheliella williamsii, assembly GCA_023212725.1. Classification (NCBI taxonomy): domain Eukaryota; kingdom Fungi; phylum Basidiomycota; class Ustilaginomycetes; order Ustilaginales; family Ustilaginaceae; genus Tranzscheliella; species Tranzscheliella williamsii. The sequence continues at coordinate 237,890 of JALBYF010000011.1, forward strand.
GTCTGGGCCACCGTGTGAGTGTGAAGCCGACTTTGGGACCGAGGCTGATGTAGGCGCCTTTGCTTGGTGTTTTGCCAGGTGGTAGCTCTCGGATGAATAGTTAGACAGATAGTCGAAGCCGGACAGGGGTTGATAGCTGCTTGAGTCTTCCTCGTAGATCGGCTTGAGCAAGATCTGAGCCGACGCCGATCCGTCTTCCGATCGAAGCATTCGTGGCGTTGTTGAGCGGCAGGAGGGGCAGGAGGGGCAGGGAGCGTAGGAAATGCCAGAAAGAACCGGTGGCGTTGTGAAGCGAAACCGGATGCCTAATCGCGCAACAAGCTAGCGGATAGAGCCTTTTGGCATACAGTGGATCAAGAGATGACAAGATTGTGCGCCTTGGAGGATGTGTTAACGGTAATGTCAGACCTGCAATGGCCGGGCCCCTCGAGGTCACAGGCGTAGCAACAGGGGAGGCGAACCGAGCGCCGAAAAGGGGTGGGATAGCAAACGACCCAAGCGGCCCCCGTTATGTGCGCACAGTCGGCTTGGCGCGTGTAAAGGGTTGTACGATACGTGCAGCCGAAAGTCAAGGAGTACTAGGCGGCGATGGGGATGAGAGCAATGGCGGTTTGCGAGCGTCGGTTGTCACCACAGGTAATGAGCGGTTGGCGATTAGACAAAAGACAAGCTGTTGGACAAGCGACAAGCTGTTGGACAAGCGACAAGCTGTTGGACAAAAGACGGAAGTGGGGAACGGGTGGCAGTCGAGATGGGTCAAGGTCTTATGGAGTGGGAGTAGGGTGGCGGAGGGCTGGTGCAACACCTATCTGACGGCTTGGAAGGTATATGTGCAGGGAAGGGGAGAAACCGAGGAGGGTAGATAGCCACTTGATCTGCCTGGTGGCAGCGCGAGACGAGGGGAGGACAAGCGGGCACGACGCCTATGAAAGCACAGGCGAGACCTGGACGCAGGTGGGAAGTTGCATGAGACAAGCATCTCCAGGCGGGTACGGCCCAGCTTCCATCTTGGCACTATGCTAGATGCTTGGATGCTTGGATGCTGGCAGGGCAGCTGGCAGCTGGCAGCTGGATGCTGGATGCTGAATTGCTGGACAGGCAGCACGGAACAAAGCGGCAAGGCAGTCGGAACAGAAAGCACGGTCGGATAGTTGGACACCGACTGCTCTGCTGGGCAGGCGCCGAGGCGGCATCGAAGGTTCAGCGCAGGAAATCGAAGAATCAGGCAGGAGAAGAAGAATACTCATGCATGCCTGGGGAGGCGCTCTGCTGCTGAGTCCAAGGCCGCACTTCCGAGCAGTGGCATAAACACCCAATCAAAATGACCCAATCAGATTGGCACTTTTGTTCCCATGCGCATGAACCGTGATGGCCCTATCGGACAAGCACTATAGCAGAGACAAGCGGAGCACGGCGAGGCACAGCAGCACAAAGCGGCACAAAGCAGCGCAAAAGCAGCGTAAAGCAGCGCAGTGCAGTGGCAACGCAGAGGGCAGATCAGGTTAACAGCCGATGGGTGGCGGCGGGGCTTTTTGATTACTATTCACGCTGAGCTGCAGACGGAATAGAAAGAACTTGCATTTGGAGGATTTGCATTTGGACCTCCGTTCGTCGCGCAAGTACGGCATTAAGAATCGAAGCTGCCAAAGAAACAAGGAAATGGGTTTCGCAGCTTTCGTTGTCCGATGCCTCAGCCCCTTTCGCAGGGGATCAGCCGGTTGCAAGCGGTTGCTGGCTGTCTATGCCAAACCAGACTACTGTTGCAAGGTGACGCCAGCAGGTGACACGGCACGGCTGCTCGGGAAAAGACTGCGCTGGTGTGAGGCGGTGTGACGGCTTTGCGGCAATACCGTCGAGATTGGAAACAATGATCCGGCCGGCCACCAGAATCCTGACTGGGAAGAAGGGGATCCAGATGCGAAGCCGCCAGAACTGCGCTGCTGCAGGCGACGGAATCAACCCAAAAGAGGCAGGTGCAATGGCGTCAGCCTTTGTCTTTTTCGGGCAGTGGGCCCCAACTCCCCTTTCACAACACGGAGCCGAGCGGCCATTCAAAACTTCTCTGCATGGTCTTCTCTTCAATTGTCGAGCTCAGCTGTTGAAAGGTGCAAGTTTACAACTCACCGCCAGCTTTGCCAAACCCACTGTGACGCGTCTTCGGAATTGCATTCAGGAAACATCGGAGTTGCAAGCGAGCGCTGCGCTGACACAATGCTGTTCAGACTCCCACCGCTACTCACAATGCGCAGTTACCAGCTCTCCAGGCCAGCTCAACAACAAGGCCGTGGTGAGGTGGGTGCAGCGCAAGGTAGGGTGGATGTAAAACCAAGCCATCTGCAACCTGGATAGGCAACGATAACGAAAGCAGCCTAGTCGGTTGTACGTACAGGCGCAGGTCTGTGGCTGCATCAGGTCGACTGAGCCCGTTCTCTACCTTGCACGGTCGAGCTGGCAGTGGCTGTTGGATATCTGTGAAATGGCTGTCGGATGCTGACACCCTACCTGTGTCACTCGCGCTGAAGAGAACCTTACCAACTCACGCCATCGGGCGATGCGCAAAGCTGCACCTGAGCACCTCGCTTCGAACATCCGACGCTGAATGGGCTCGTTGCGAAGGCCTCGAACATCCTCCTCGACCTTCTTTCCTTCCTTGCCTTGCGCGACAGCGAACCGATAGCGCAGTCATGTTTTTTTCCTCCGTGTCTGTTGTTGGTCACAGTCGCGCATCTCGGCCTCTGAGCACTGGGGTCAGGCAACCGATAGGGTTTGCTGCGTGCTCTAATGCTATGCACCTATTCGGTCAAGTGCGACTTTCTGCGTCGCTTGCCGGCTTGCCGTGCGGCTGCGCAGGCGGTGTCAGCCACAAGCGCTTCTCCCTGATGATTTCCCGTTAGCGCCTCAGAAGATGGGCTCTCGGTGCAATTGTCTCGATCCATCATTGGCTGCTGGCCTGACGCCACTTGACGTGTAAGGCTTCCGTTCATGTAGGAAATTGTGACGAATTCCGAACCTGATCAATTCCTATCAGATCTTTTGCCGTTCGTTCACTGATAACCCCCTCACAACGGCGCTTACGAGCGACGACTCGCTTCGCAGCACCCTCGCGGCCAATTCGAGACACTGCTACGTCGTCAACCGAGTCGCTGGCGCCGGGTGATCTCGGTGCTATGTCCAGTGCCACACTGCACCAGTCACTCGCACCCACCGGATGGGCAGCACACAAAGCGGTCTCAATGTTTCTTCCGCGTCTCTTGCTGCAAACAAACCGCACTCCAGTCGCCAGTCGCCCTCAGTGGATGCCGATCTCGGTTGCCAGTGCCGCCCTCCTTTCCGAGGCTTTCCGGGCGCTTACGGCGAGAGCGCCAATGTTTGGCGTTCCTATGATCAACTTCTGGCCGTCCCACTGTTGCTGTAGGGACGTAGTGCTTCCTCAAGCCTATTCCGAATAGCGGCCGAGAGATGGGTGAGTAATGATGGTCTTTGCCACAGCATGCCGTGCAGCCCTGTCACCCGCTACATTCGGCAGCCCACAGGTAGTGAGCACTGCTTGGCTACCGGATGTTCGGGCAGATAAGCCTGTCGGAACTGCACCTTGCCTATCTCGTCCCGCTGAGCTGTGCGTCGATGCAATTTCCCGACCGAAGCGAGCGCTGCAATGCGAGTACGTACTACCGCATACAGGCAGCCGCGGGTCGAGACCGCTGCTTCCAAGCACGGCTCAAGCTGTCCTAGATTGGTATAGCGGCGTAGTCAGCCATTACAAAATTGGCGATTGCGCAATTTCACTTACCGAATCCCAGCGCGGAATTCGCATGTTCTCCGACCGCCTCGCATAAAATCGAATACGTTGTACCGTGACTTCCGAGACGCGCGAGTCTACACGTACGGGTTGGAAACATGTTCCATTGTACACATTCCCTTTCAGACCATTGTGGAAACGTCTGCGGAAACGAAATGGGTACAATGGAAACGCGTTTCCACCCGTGATTCCAATTCTTTCGCCTTGGGAACGGTCTTCCTTTTCCGAGTGACCGGAACTCGCAAGCGTAATTCCGGTACACGGTCAGTGGACTCCCGAGGCCATTTGGTTGGGGATGCGTGTAAGCTGCGCAGATGAAAGAGCAGACGCGGTCACCATTTGGGCACGTTCACGCTAAACAGCGGTTGCGTTCCTAGGTGGCATCCGTGCGCTGCAAGTTGTTGCTGTCCTTCATCCGAACCAGCGCTGTGTCATGGCAGGAACGGCAGGGTTACCAGGCTCGCAAGATTGCAGCCAATCCAAAGCGTCACGATCTGTATCCGGGGACGAAAAGCGACCGCTTCGGTGAGGCGCAAAAGAGGAGGAACACTCACACTGGTCTCCGAGGACTGGCAGGCAAGCGGTAGGGGAAGCAGAAAACCACGGCAAGGCGCTCCAACTTGGCATGCCGGGCATCCATGATTCGGCAGTTAGGGCTCTCGGCGCTGCTTGCAGCGCGTCCGCAGGTCGCATGAGAACCGTACGCGCTTGCATGAGGAAGCGGTCGCGCGCATCATCCATCCTTCTGCCGCAACGGTACACGTTGACTGCCTACGCTAGCACCGCCTGCGCGTCACACGCAACAGCAGAAGTGAGGACAGCTGACGCCCCGTCGCGCCAATGCCCGCCGGAGTGCATGACTTCCCACCTTGGCCACATTCGGCCGAGACACGTTGGTGTCACGGTGAAACCACACTAGTTTGATAGCCTCCTCTCTCGATCCACCCTCGCGGGTCAAGGGCTAAGGGTTGGCACATGTCGAGCTACAGTGTGAGTCGCACGCCACACACGCCTCTGTTGTTGAGACCCTCGGTGTCACAAACAAACCCTTTCACCAGGCACTAGCGTGCGTGCCTTGACACTTCCACTTGCGAGCCGTGTTAGGTCACCAAGGTTGTATGCATGTGGAGGCACTCTACTCGGCCGATTTCCGGGTATGCGCCCGGGGGTGGCGGGTGCTGCAGAATGCGGGGCAACACAATGGGGCCAGCCAATGAAGTGCAAGGATGAAGCTGGTGGCCGTCGGGTCTAATGCGCGAGGCGGGGGGCGGGGTGAGCGGCGGGGCTCGGATGGGCGTGCTGTGCGTGGTGGGTGGCGGCTGGCGGCTTCGGTATGGTGTCGTTCGCAGCTGAAAGTGCGACGCGCCGCCGCCTCGCGTGACCCAGCCTCGCCGCGCCACACCCCGACACCCGCGCGCTATCGGCGTCGCCAAGGAGCATGCATTGCAGACCGGCTCGGAGCGAACACGGCACGACCGCGCGGCTCCTCACACCCACCCGGGAAGAGCGTCACGTCGGCTCACCAGCACAGAACCGAGCGACGGAATCCACAAACCACATCCCAGCCCCCATCGCCTGCAACCCCACCCCCCTTCCCGCAGCGCTGCCTCGCCCCATCGGACGAGCTAGATACCCCGAGCGCGCCTGGCCCAAGGCCGCCGTGAAGGCAGAGCGTGCCGCTATGCGCATACGAACACAGCCCGCACAGTCAGATGGCCAACACACGCGTGACGAGGCTGGCAACCACGGGAGAAGACGGTCGATTCAGTGCCACCAAGCCGACCGACGACATTCTGCTGTCCAAGCAGACTCACGTCGCGACACGCCATACAATGTTGCAGCGCAGGAGGTTGCTAACAAGATCCAGAGGTCAGTCTTCACCGCGTTTCAGAGTCACTCACCAGAATACGTTGAGAGATGCTAGATGCTTGCAATGCCGGCCATCACCGCGGCGCCAATAAACAACGTTGCTTCGGCCCCGCCGTGACAGTGTGGCGCCCGCCGCTACCGGGTATGCAGAGGGCGGTACCGCGGGCCGCGGTAACCACTGTCTTGTTCTGATTGCTCGTTCCTCTTGTTGCGTTTTTGCTCGCTGGCTGGGTGGCTGTGGTTGTCACTAGCCGCCATCCATCCGCGTTGATATGATGAGCCGAACGACTATCGTGGCGGCAAACCCCGCTGGCACGAGACTGAGAACGCCTACGCTGTTAGAGAGTCGCTCTTGACTCTTTTGGTTTCCCCTGCTTGGGTGAACAAGTCTTGGGCGAAATCCTCGCCGTCAAGACCCCTTTTGCGGGAGGGCTCAAGACCCTGTGCCGGCAGATCCGGATCCTGCAGCTCATCATGCTCGACAAGGTCCTGAACGCCGTTCTCTCCCGCGTCCTCGACGTACTCGTCAATCTGATCCCCGTCCTCTCCTGTTGTGAAAGATAGATACCGGAAACGTCGAAGTTAGTACAATCGTCTCAATCAGAAACGAGAAAGCGACAGCTGGGAACATACCTTCTTCCTTGTATTCTTCCTCGTCATCGCCACGCTCCTCGTAGGCGTCGTGGCCACCCTCTTCCTCATATGCTTCTTCGTACCCTTCCTCGTACGCTTGCGCAGCTCCGTGAGGATCTTCTGCAAAGCCAACTCTGCTATCCTCTTCCAGCTCGTCTTCCTCGCCGTCACCGTCGATCGATTCATATTCCTCTTCGACCGCGCCATAAGCCGGCGGGGCCTGGTGGTCTGGGTCATAGCCATCGACAAAGCCACTTTGGTCTTCACCTTCCTCCTCCGCATCAGTTCTGGCGCCGCCATCCCTTTCCCCAAGCTTTTCCGTCGCATTCGCCTCGCCATTCTCCCGTCGGCGAATTGTGTCGGCATTTGCAGCCGACTCTACAGCTTCGACGGCGCCAGTACAACTCGTACTTGCTTCGTGTTCCAATCTAGGCGCCTTCTCCTCCAAGCGCGTGCTCTCTGGATCGTCACGCACCGACGCCGCTTCATTTTCCTCATCTGGCGATCCGCGCGTCCGACCGGCATCGTCTGAAGTTAGACCGTCCGAGCTTTGCGACAGATGTGGCGCTGCTGTGGGGTGATCAGGCTCTGCTCCTGCAGGAGATTCCTGGATTTCCGCTGCCGGCCCATGCGCCTGCAATGCGTCGCCGCCCGCAACGCCATGAAGAGCGTTCTCTTGCTCCCTCGACCGCTTCAAGAGCGTCGGCTCTTGGTATGAAGAATGTGCTTCTCTGGGTGCAACAACGCCGTTTTGTCCTGCAGCGACGGGTTCTGGCTCTCCCCTGCTTGCGGCGCCGGGGCCATCGGCGAAGTGATCATCGGCGGCAGCAGGACCTACCTCCGCGGCGTCCGCCTCATCTCCATCTTCGCTCCTCTCCAGTTGGCTGCCAATGATCTTGGCGACATGCTGAGCAAGCTCGTTGTATTTGGTGATGAACCTCGAGCGCTCCGAGACCGAGATGTGGAGATTGGTGAGGTATCCCAAGCCATGATGCAACTGCAACAAGTCATCCAGCGTGATATCACGGCAGTAAATGTTGTCCTCCTGTACGTCCAGAGACAGGTCTGGAAAGGACAGCACCAGCTCGCTGTTTTCCTCCAGAAAGTCGCCGAGCGCGACCTTGTCCCTCAAGCTCGAGAAGAGGTTCTCCAGTGGCTGCCACAAGACGTCCTCGGGGAGATCCAAGGCGAGAGCTTCAGCCTCCTCCACATCGGCCACCTCTGTCGGACGGTCGGATGAGGCCTCACCGACGTCGGCAAACCGAAGGAAGGTAGGACTTTCGCCAGATGTCCATGCCACAAAGTCCTGACCGTTGAATGTGAAGTGCACTGTCTCGGGTCCATGCTCATCCGCCACATCGTCTCGTCCGCCGTCCGCTTCCCCTTTCTCTGCATCAATACCATCCGAGCGTGCCGAATCGTTCGGGATTGTACCTTCGACGACGGTATCTTCTGCGACTAGTTCATCTTCTTCGTCTTCTTGCAGCTCGTCTTCCTCCTGCGGTGCTTCTCCTTGTGATCTGTCCGCAGCGGTAGGCTGTGGCGTCTCGACCGACTCTTCAAAGGTGGCACTTGCCCCATCGGCGTCGTCTTGCGCGTCTTGCGTGACCTCAACTTTGCCCGCTTCTGCTACTGCGTCGAGATCCGTTGCGAAGGTGTCGGCGATTGACGACATGCCTTGCTTGGCTGTCTGTACGATAGAAACATGAGTCGACGCCATAGGAGTATGTCCATCCATTTCGTACACCTCGTTCTCATCTAGCAATCTGGCCGATAGGCCTGTGTCTGGCGCAGCAGACGACGTCGCTATTGTGTGGGTGTACGTTATAGACACCGCTTCGGGGACAGAGTCAACCAGCTGCTCCTCCGGCTCGACGAGCTGCTCATCGTCAAACTCTACATCCGCGTCGTCTTCGTCCACGTGGGTGATAGAACGCCCAGCGTCGGAAAGTGCCATCGTATCGCTATGAGCGTCGGGGATGGTATCCAAGGATTGGTACTGGCCATTGGGCCACTCCTCGGAGGGATCCATCTCGTAGTCTGAGTCTACGCCGGAATCCATTTCAACAAGCGCCGCTCGTTGAGTGCACCAGCCGCACGCAAGTGGAAAGTGTTTTTTTCGCCTGCAATGGCAGAAGGCGGATGCTTGAGAGTCGCCGCTGCGTATGGCAGGTTCGTGAAGGGCTTGATGAAGCGGGGCAAGCTGTGACGGTGGTTGGAGAAGAAAGACCAGCGCGAGCGCGTGCGAGAAATGCTCAGTTTCATTCATCAGCCCGCAGCGCACTCGAAATAATGGAGAATGGTAATCAGACAACTTGCATGGCTTCTATCAAGAATGCTTCACACGGCTGACGGCACAAACACCAGCAACCGCCTGGTTTCAAGCTCGCGCATGTACAATACGAGAACTGGGTTCTTCAGCAGAGCAGGTATTCTACAAGGTGGTGAGTTGATGGAGGGGCTGAAGGAACGGAGAAAGAAGAGCAAATATTCGGTCTCAAGCGGAGACAATCAAGGAAGCGCAACCCATACCGGTGCCGACACACATCGATGTGACGATGAGCTTCTTGCCGCCTTGTCGCTTGGCTTCGGCCAGAGCGGTGGCAATCTGTCGAGCCCCGGTAGCACCGAGCGGGTGGCCCATCGCAATAGCACCGCCGACCGGGTTGACCTTCTTCTTGTCAATGCCAAGGTGCTCGATGGAAAAGAGAGCCTGCGAGGCGAACGCCTCGTTGATCTCATAGAAGTCGATGTCATCCTTGGTAAGGCCAGTAAGCTCGAAGAGTCGAGGAATAGCGTAAGCTGGGCCAACACCCATAATGTTGGGGGGGACACCGACAACAGCGCAGGTAACAAACTTGCCGAGGATCGGCAGACCATGCTTCTTGGCCGCACTTCGTCGTGCGAGGATGACGGCGGCAGCGCCGTCACTGACCTGCGAGGCGTTACCAGCGTGGGTGAAGCCATCCTTGGCGAAAACAGGCTTGAGCTTGGACAAGGACTCGGCAGTGACGCCCTCTCGAATGCCATCGTCGGCATCCACGGTTCGCTCGTTTCCATCGTCGTCGGTGTACTTTACAGTGACAATTTCGCTCTTGAACTTGCCGGCCTTCTGTGCGGCGGCGGCCTTGGCAAAGGAGTCTGCGGCGAAAGTGTCCTGCTTCGTTCGGTCGATGTTGTACTTCTTGGCGACATTCTCGGACGTGATACCCATGGGCATCAGACAGTCGGCTGCTTCCTCATTTTCCATGACAGCGTCAGACATCTTGGCGGGCATAACGCCAGCGCCGTAGTTGAGGGTCATCGACTCAACACCGGCACCAATGCCAATGTCAATCTGCCCGAGAGCAATCTGGTTGGCGATCTGGTTGACGGCGGCAAGACCGGATGAGCACTGTCGGTTCAGACTGTTGCATCCGGCAGTGTTGGGAATACCAGCCCAGAGAGCCCCCATTCGGGCTTGGGTGGCACCACCTCCAGGGGCAAGTACGGTTCCAACAGCAACATCTTCGATGAGCTTAGGGTCGATCTTGGACTCGGCAAGCGTACCCTTGAGGACGTTGCCGAGCATTTCCTCGGGAGCGCACTGCGAGAGACCTCCCTTCCTGGCCCGGGTGACGGCAGAACGAAGAGCAGAGACAATTACAACTGTAAAGTTGGCCGAGTAGCGAGAAAGAGTAGGGTGGTCAGCAAAGGAAAACGTCTTCACGCTTGAAGCGGGGTGAAGCGAGGGGATGGTGGGAACTCACCATCATCGTCGTGCTCGGCGAGGATGTTCTTCTTTCCTTGACGCTGTTGAATGGCAGACATGGTTGTATTAGAGACAAGGGTAAGGATAGGGACGATGTGCTACTGAGTGGCGACGCGTGTACGAGAGAAGGAAGAAGGGGAACCATTCGAATCTGCGGGGAAAGCGTTATATGGCTGACTTGAAGCCACTGCTGAGGGATCTTCCCGTGAAAGAGGCATGGCTGCGCCACCCTATCTGAACGGCAACCCGGCTGAGTTGCGCTGCATTCGGTCCGAGCTGAAATACCTAAGTCCGATTTCTGTGCCATTCTGCAAATCGGCTCCGGGCGGCTGATGCCGGAGAATGACTTTGCTCCACCTGACCAGTCCGTGATCGGGCCGATTCCCTCTATCGGGTATGGCGTTCTTTTGTCTGTACGCGCCTCCACATCCATCTGCGCATTCACAATTCACTTGGTCAGGGCCAAACCCTAACCTGCAGAAGCAGCCAGTCCTGTTTTCATGACAGACAAGGTTTATCGGTGGTTGACCAGCTAAGATGGAAACCAATACTAGAAGTACAATGGCGGAAGTAGGGAACCACAACAAAAGGAAGAAAAAAGGAGACCAGGGCTAGCTACCAGCAACATGAGCGTGATCGGCAATCAAGATATAGGGAGGGGGAAATACGAGTGAGGGGAAGCGAAGCCAAGGCAGATTAGGTTCGCTCGCCACGGAGTCGTCGGGCAAGAGCAATGTCCTTGGGCTGGATGGTGACTCGCTTGGCGTGGATAGCAGCCAAGTTGGTGTCCTCGAAGAGGGAGACGAGGTAAGCCTCAGCAGACTCCTGGAGGGCCATGACGGCGCTGGACTGGAATCGCAGGTCGGTCTTGAAGTCCTGGGCGATCTCTCGAACGAGTCGCTGGAAGGGGAGCTTTCGGATGAGGAGCTCGGTGGACTTCTGGTATCGTCGGATCTCACGAAGAGCGACGGTACCGGGTCTGTATCGGTGAGGCTTCTTAACACCACCGGCGGAGGGCGCCGACTTTCGGGCGGCCTTGGTGGCGAGCTGCTTTCGGGGAGCCTTACCACCGGTCGACTTTCGGGCAGTCTGCTTTGTTCGGGCCATCTTGATTGATAGGAGAGGAGGGTACAAAAGTACTAGACTAATGGGAGAGAATGTTGAAGTAGTTCGACGAGATGAGAAGAGATGGAGCGAACCAAGCTGTGGAGAGGGATCCTTATGTATGGTTCTCGTCGAGGCAGGCGAACTAGCTGGGCCTTGCTCTCTATGCACGACACGCCAGTGCTGCGCCACATGCAGAGCAGAGAACGATGGGTCCTGAAAGTGCCTCAGCAACAAACTCTGAGCCAGTCAAAGGCGGGCACAACACCGGATTACTGGGCATGCTTCAGAGTTTCTAATTCGGATAGCATCATCGGAATCGGAACATGGTTCCCCATATTTGAGCATATCTGGTGCACTTGAAGTCCTTGGAATGGTGCATCAGGAGCCGTAAATAAAAAAAGACGGGATGGAATCAGCTCGCCTGAATGCACGTTGCTCGGACTGTAGTAAGCAGCCAGCTGTAGAGGGAAGGTACGCGGAACTTCAAACTACAAGCAAGCACAATACACACGCTTCGAGTCCAATCCTGGCGGTATTGCGAGCCCTGACACCGAAGAAGATCTGGCCGTTTAGGCATCCCGTAATTCTTTCGCTTGCTTCGACGCGTGGACAAAACGCCGTGATTCGCGCGTTGGCGGCGATCGCGGGTAGCATCGGCCGACCTGGAACGAGCACGTAGTTTTTTGATTCTGTTGAATCGTGTTTGAGATAGAGATCATCCCGCAATTTTCTTTGTCCAACCGCGTCCATTTTGTATCGACGGTTTCCAAATTCTGAGGCCTTTGGCGGGCTTGTAATTCACGCGAATTACAAACAACTAGCTGAACGTCGGCAGGTTTCACTCGATATTGAATGGCGGTGGCAAAAAAGGTGACCATGCTACGGGGGTGGCGCGCGCGGCTCGTGGTAAATACGTGCTGATATCTACGAGTCCGGCTAGCCTGGTTTTCATATTTGATCCACCCCGAGTTTCCTGTTCTCGTCACAGCCTTATTCTGACGAATCTTCGGTGTGCTAGTTCCTCTGATGTAGAGACCTAATCCCGTTAGCTGTACGGTATGCAGGGCATTCAAGTGCAATCTTGTTGTATGCGTGCTCATGCCGGATGTGTAATCGTTGTAGCACCTGGTAATGACGCTGGTGGCGTGGAAGGCTTCCTTGGTATAGTACACCGATAGTCTGTATTGATGGTGACTGCGCGCGTGCTGTGGAAGCCCAGTTTAGATGATGTTGATTTTCTCCGGGACCTTGAGATGGCAACGGGGTGGCGCGCCGATTTTGTTGAGGCGACATCACACACACATGGAGCTGCATGGACGCGAGCAAGAGGGGCGGAGTAAGGTTGCTTTGCTTTGCTTGACTTGATCCTGCTCGTTCACCCGGCCTGGTGGTCCCACGACAACTTGGAAGGGCGCGCAAAGCCCATGCCGCCCCGCCGCTATCACTGCGCAGCGACTCAGCCCAGTTCCAGCCTATCCGATCCGGTCGCAATTCGACTTTGATACAAATACCGACCACCTCCTCCGCGTATTTTCCCTCTTTCTTGTCATCATCAGCCTATCTCTTCAACATTTCTCTCTTTTCTCAACCACCCCACCCCACAAACACTTAATCAATATGTCTGGACGAGGAAAAGGCGGCAAGGGTCTCGGAAAGGGCGGTGCCAAGCGTCACCGAAAGGTAAGTGATCTCGAACACCATTCTCCGCTCAGCGTTCGGCGCAGCATCTAACCACCGTATCTCTGCTCTCTTCTACGTATCTACAACAGATCTTGCGAGACAACATCCAGGGTATCACTAAGCCCGCTATCCGACGTCTCGCGCGACGAGGTGGTGTCAAGCGTATCTCGGGTCTTATCTACGACGAGACCCGAGGTGTTCTCAAGCTCTTCCTGGAGTCTGTTATCCGTGACTCTGTCACCTACACCGAGCACGCCAAGCGAAAGACCGTTACCTCGCTCGACGTTGTCTACGCTCTCAAGCGACAGGGCCGAACCCTCTACGGTTTCGGTGCCTAAATGGTCCCGATCACGTCTATCGTAGTTCGCCCGCATTCCACTCGCCCCCCCTGCCTTCCCCGTCGTCCGCTCTGGCTTTGCTCCTTGTACTACTAGCAGTTCCGATGTGCCCTTTTTTGTTGCGGCAGTCTGCTCCTGATGCCCAGCCCATGGTAATTTCGCATCTTATTTTTACCCCGTAAAGCCTTGCTTGTGATTGTGGCGCTGTGGCCCACCTTCGTGGCTAGCTCAGATGGTGTTGCTGAAGACATCCCAGCGCACGCCATTCTCTCGCCAACGATTGCCTCCTTTGCCTATCTTGTTCAAGTTCTTGACGTATGATGTTCCAGTCTGACAACGCTCGCAATCAGGCTTCTTACCCTTTCCGTCCACTCGTCTGTGCAAGTCATTGCTGTCACGGTAGATTCATCCGGATGCGCGCTTGTGCAGGGAAGTTACCTCACCAATGCACGAGGCTGTGGTCGGGAACAACAAACTCAGGCTCATCGTCTGGCTTTTGTGTACGCCTGCTCTGGCTTCGACGACAGAAAGAGGCCGGGACATCCGCACAAGGATGGTTTAACAGTCCCGAACAGGTAGATCATCAGCGCGGGGCGCCGATCCGGAGTCGATCGTTGCTGTGGCTAGTCAAATACGGCCAACTACCGTCCTATGGAACATATCAACGCAGAGCGAGCAGTAGGTCACGATACACCGCCGGGTGCGGGTAGCAACACGTCCTCTCTCGGTATGTTTGTTAACGCAGTGGCTAGAAGTTGAGCTGATCTCGGGTGGATCTGCCATCGCCTCTGCCAACGCTGTCTGCCTTCAGCTCAGTGTGTGCCTTCGAACGCCACGGGTCGCGGCCACTCGGCCCTCAGACACTTTATACCACTGGACAGCGTGGGTAGGCAACCCCTTGGCAAGCGCGCTAGACGTATCGATTGTCAGGCCGATTTCGCATTCCTAAGTCACGACCCAGCTCCAGCTCCAGCTCAGCAATGCATGTGCGGTGCAAAGGGGGCTGTTGCAGGCGTGTCTGCAAGCTAAGAGCCTTCATGCTCCGTTCTACTTTCGCGCATGTCCCCAAGAGGGGTTCATAGAACTAAGCTTCACTCCAGTGTTGTAATGGCCATTACGAAAGCAGTGCCCCCAGAAATCACAGCTGATTACAACCCCCTGCGTACCAAGCTGTATACAAGAAATTGCGCTTGGGCGGGAAAGGGAATAGAGTTCATATCGTCGTTAAAGCAGACCGTCATCTAAGTTATATGCATCTTGCTCATTACGAACCATTTATATACTCCAGTACGGTGTACGTGTGAGTTCTGTTCATGCAGGGTATTTGATCGCCCTATTTGGACGTTGCGGTGGGCAGAAGGCTATGCTTTCCGATCTGACGAGGCAAATTAAACATCTCTGTGACAGATGCGCTACTCGGCTTCCACAGTGGGAGCATCATCTGCTGCGCTTTTCCTAACTGTTCAACGCACATCGCTCCGCGCCAACTCGAGGCTGTTGTATCGGTTCAAGATGTTGTAGCTTCTACACAAGTCATCACGCCTCCAGGACGGGCGTGCGATCCTTGCCGATAGCACCACGGCAGCATAGTTGTTGCAGCTACTTGATCTGAATTGCAATCGAGGGCGCGCATCAGCATCGACTTGCCCTGGCTCAGCAGTTCCTTCTTGCATTTGGCCGCTTGTGCCAAGACTTAGAGCAACACCCCGGCTGGGGTCCAAGATTTCACTTGGCAAGTCATAAGCAAAGCGTGCCATCCTCTTGCATCGCACCCCGCCTCTCTGTTTCCCCTGTCATCCGCCTCTTTCCCCTCCTCCCTCCTCGGCTTTACATTGCCGTCGCAGCGCAGCGCAACAACCATTGTCGCCAGGCCGCCGATCGCCCTCGCTCGTCATCGCCACGGCTCACACCAGCTACGCCCTATCCGTTGCACCGCCTCCGTCATCTCCGCCGTCTCGGCCTCAGCCTCAACATTCTTACCCGGGCGAACATCCTACAGCTACTTATTGGTGGCTGTTCACCTCCATGGCTTGAGCTCCGCCTTGACCTCCGCACTTGCCTGTCCAAGTGGCAGCTCTTATTCTCCACCTTGCCTACATCCTCCGGCCTTCCCCTTCAACCACCCTCATAACTCCTATTAAACCGCCTTTGCTGTCCCTATCATTCTCGGCAACCACTCCTCCGCGAGACACAAGCCATCGTTTTTCAGGCGCAGCTCTTCGCACACAATTCTGATTGCCCAGAATGAGGCCGAACTCGCCTCTGGTCCTTGTGGCGACACTACTGTCCTGCTTGCTTCTGATTGTCCCCATCGAAGGTAAGTGTTTACTCGGACTCGTCCCCTTCAGAGGCCACTCATCTGACCACGCCCTTTTCGTTCCTCTTGCGGATTCTTTTCATATTCACAGCACGAAGTGCCCAAAATGGACCTCTTGCTCGCATCGCTCGAGCTGATAAGATCAGCATTGATAGCATTTCATCGCCCCGCTCCTTTCATACACCCAAGTCCGGGCTGGATCGCAGGTCTGGCCCTGCCGATCGCCTTCGTCTCAACTTTCGGGCCTACCAACAGGACTTCCACCTTCATCTCAGCCCTAACCACGACCTTTTGCATCCCGAAGGTACCATCGTCAAGTACTATGGCCACAATGAAACCACTGGCGAGAGTTATGTCCGATCTATAGAGACACTATTACCTGGCGATATCGCCGCTTACCACGGTGTGGTCGTCCACCCTGCTCATACTCAGCGACGCCTCGATGAAGACCAAGCAGGCGTCATGCGTGACGTCTATCAAGACAGAGAGCTGGGCGTCTTAGGCCGAGCTTCCATTCTGCTGCACGACGACGGATCGGTTTCGGGCACGCCTTCTTTCGAGGGCAGTTTCGATTGGTTCGGCAACGTCCATCATATCCACACCGCGCAAAGCTATCTGGCAAGGCGCCGCATGGACGATCCGGATCTGGAGCCTCGTCATCTTTGGGGCCCTACTCTGATCGTACAGCGAGATTCCGATATTATGGCTTCGCACGAGCACTTGGGTGTCCGTGCCAGTGACTCCACAAATTCATCTACCGTAGCCATTTCCATGGGGTGTTCCTCGGATGCTCTCGACTACAACAGCCACAACCGGCTCGTGTTAAGCCAAGACAATAACGACGAGTTGAGCCCTTCTGTCTATTCATTCTTCAAGATGCCTGCGCCCCCACGCTTTGCTCGTCGTGATCTTTTCTCTGGCTGGAACGATTTGCTCGTCAAGAGAAGCCAGGAAGACCTCCTCGAGCTATCCGAAGTACTGCCCGACGGCTTCGTTTACCACAACGATCTGAACGATTATCTCGAGCCCTCCTTCCGCAGGAGGCAAGCTACTGGTAATGACGTCGCCAACGGGGGCAACCAAACCAATAGTTTTGCAAACGTGATTGGTTCAACGGCGGGCTGTCCGAACAGCGCCAGAGTCGTATACGCTGGTATCGCCTCGGACTGTGCCTACACTCAGCGCATAGGCAGCCAAGACGAGGCAAGAACAGCGATTCTTAACAACATGAATTCCGTATCGAACCTATACCGCTCCACCTTCAATATCTCGATCGGCGTGGTAAACCTCGATGTTCAATCGGGTTCCTGCCCTTCCACTGCACCCCAGGATGCGCCTTGGAACGTTGCATGTGGTCCAACCACCATCGACACTCGTCTCAGCCAGTTTTCGCAGTGGAGAGCTCAGCAGCCCAGCGACGGTGTGGGCCTGTGGCACTTGATGACGGCATGTAACTCGGGCACCGAAGTTGGCGTCGCTTGGCTCGGTACTGTGTGCATGACTGGGGCATCTGGTAACGGAGACCAGGTCGTCAGCGGTACCGGTGTCAGCTCGGTTACGACGCAGCAGTGGCAGGTTATGGCTCACGAGATGGGCCACAATTTTGGCGCTATTCACGATTGCACTGACGGCTGTACCAGCACCTCGGATGTTGCTACCCAGTCTGGCGGTGCTCCTTGTTGCCCACTTTCAGCTTCAACCTGCGACGCCGATGCAGACTTCATCATGAATCCCTCTTCTCAACGCAACATCCAGCAATTCAGCCAGTGCTCGATCGGCAACATCTGCTCGCTATTGGCTCAAGGACTTGACACTTCCTGCATCACAACACCTGGTGCTAGGACCACGCTTAGCACAGAGCAGTGTGGCAACGGCATTCTCGAGCCTGGTGAAGAGTGCGATGCTGGCCCCAACGGCTCACAGTGCTGCACGTCGGAGTGCAAGCTGTCCTCTGGATCGCAGTGCGACCCTGCTACGAGTGCTTGCTGCACAAGCTCGTGCACGTTTGCATCAAGCTCGCAAGTCTGTCGACCTGCCGTGGACGGCCGTTGCGACTCGACTGAATACTGCAACGGAACGTCGGCCGACTGTCCCGCTGACCTCAAGAAGGATGACGGAGCCTCCTGCGGCGATGGCCTTTCCTGTGCCAACGGCTTCTGCACTTCACGTGATCTGCAGTGCCAACAGGCGTCGACCAGCTCGATGACTTTCAACTCGGCCTGCTCGGCTTCGACTTCGAACTCATGTCAGCTGACCTGCCAGAGTCCCAATGAGCGGAGTCAGTGCCTGATCCTGCAGCAAATGTTCGTTGATGGTACCAGTTGCGGGTACGGTGGTCGTTGCCGAGGCGGAGAATGTCATCGAGGCTCGTGGCAAGCTATCTTCCGCGGCTGGTACGTCGACAATCTGCGGATCTCCATACCTGTCACTATCGTGATTGGCATCATTGTTCTATTTATCCTTTTTGCAATCGTACGCCGTTGCTGCAATGGTGCCGCTGGACGACAGCGGGGAGGACAACGGCAAGCAACCATGGCACGCTCCCTTCCGCCTGGAAGACCAGGTTTTGGCCAAGAAGGACAGATGGCACCCGCCGGCTACCACTTGCCAAAGCCGCAGGGCGACGGCATGGCCAGCGCACGCAACTCTGACGTACCCACGGTCTCCACTGTTCCACCGGCCATGCGCCAGTCGCACCACTCATCGCACTCTTCCGGCTGGGTCGACCCAACGGCGTGGAACGGTGCGAGCCGTCCTCAATGACATCCACCTTGGGACGATACCAATACTCTAAGCCTTCCACACACCACCTGCATCACTCTCCTTTACGCACGCGTCTGCTCAAAGAACACTCGTTTTCTCAACCTTCTGTGTACACACTTGTCATGCTACTTGCCGATCCATATCTCTCATTGTACAGTACAGTATCCGCAATTGCACTCTCCCATCATTCCATGACTGTTCACAGGTTTGTACGGTCGGTGTGGATCGTAAGAGCATGCTGAGTGCGGCCGTGGCAAGTAGCAAGTAGAAGCAGTGGCAGGGCAAGTGGCAAGTGCAAGTGGCAAGGAAATATAACTTAGTGGATTCCGACATGCAGCTGTTGTGCAGCTAACTGCTAGATGCGGATTGCTAATTGGAGAATCAAGTTGTATACAGGCTGCGCACGTTCTCGCCAACCGCACACCGTATTTGAAATGCGGCACTGCACGGACTCAGCTCAGTCTTTGAATTGACGAGCATTTCTGCAATTTACGTCGCCGAAAATGTCGATCGTGTCTGTTGTTGCTATACCATCATCTCCCACACTGCTGCTCTCGACGGCCGCAGATAGTCGACACAGCCAACGGGCACCGTCTCCGCCCAAGCTGGTCGCTTTCTGTTTCTCCGCTCTGCTTCAACCACCCCCTATACCTTTGCGGTACAGCGGTGAATAACGCCGAGCGCCGCGGGCTTACTCATCTCGTCCGTTTCTGGTCCGTCTTGTCTGTTTGCTTATCCGCCACACTTGGGATTTGCATCGACGCCATTGCCATCGGTTCGTGGCAGAGGTAGCTCTTAGGTGCTGTAGACTGCCGTTGCACGGGTGGTTACGGCGGTTGATACCGCGTTCGGTCACTGGATTCCAGTGTGCTTTCTGCGTCTCGTTGCAGGTACATCGGTAGCACGCGCTAAACCATGCTTTATACAAGCCCAGACTTTCGAACCGCTGCTTCACCACCCGGTCCAACATCATCACAATCTTCTTCGGCTGGCTCGTGCTACGCCTCGTCCTCCTCGACCGCTTCGTCTCGGCCACGGCAAATCTCCTCGGATCCCCCTTCCACCTCCACAAGCCCGGCAAGCACTTCTCATCCCTCAACAAGCCAATCACTTGTCTCTCCCCAGGACAAGGCCCCGTTTCATCGCGCAGACCCGGCTTCTGCCTTCCTAGCCACCAGCGCATCGAGGTCGGATCGGCAGGAGGGTCGCTTCGCAGACGCACATCAGAGTTACGCCATCCCAGCAACACTGACAAGGGAGCTTCCGTCCGCACAGGGCGTCATGAACCAGCACAGCTCCTCCTACACCAGGAATGCCGCCCAAATTCCAACCCAGTTCCAGCAAGCTGCCTCTTTGCCCTCGACAGTCCCTATCGCATCCAGTCTACATAGTTATGGCGCAAGTCCGGATAGCAATCGTGGCCCTGCTGCCAAGACGAGACGCACCAGTCCAGGTGGATCCCGCGCTTCCGGCAATCTACAGCCGATGACCAGCCCTGCACAGCATCTGTCGCCCAAGTCGACGGGAGCCTCGCAACCGCCTCCGCAGACCTACACCCCGTCCGACTCGACCGTTGGCACTTCCTCCCTACAGAACACCACAGCCACAGCCACTGCACCTCAAATCACGGCCTTACCGCCAGATCCTACAGTTGGTAAGAGAGGCTCTCACAGCGACTGGGTGGATCAGAGTAGCGCTCAGCTTCACTATCCATCTGACCCAGCGCAGCAGAGCGAGTCGTCCGCTGCGTCGCATCTTTCTTCGCGGGTCCATGTTAACAGTGACAGTCTTGCACCGAGCCCGTCCACCTCTCATCCGCGTCCATCGCTGCCTTCTTCCCCTGGTGCCTCATCAGATTCGGCGAGAGCTCCTAGCGAGTCTTGCGTGCGTTCAAAGCTGCCTCCGCTGCCAAAGATGAACCTCGCCACGTTTCCACCCCAGGACTTGCTCAAGATTCTTGCGACACTGCTGCATGAGATTGCGACGGCGAACGACGAGTTCCAGCCCGAGGGCGGCAAAGAGGACGGTGCGAAGGGCAAGAGAGGCGGGCGGAGCCGCGACCGCTCTGCGCCTGCTACGTCCGGCGACGGTGGCGAAGCAGGCGGCAACCGCAACTATGCGGCGCCTCTCGGGTCTCACCTCTCCTTTACTGATGCAAGACGGCCTTCAGTGACGACGGCGGCGCTTGGCGCACTGACGACTGCCTCGAGTACGCTGTGCTTCCATGCTCGCAACGTGCCCAGCATCAGCATTGAGTCGTACCTTTTGCGTATACTGAAGTACTGTCCAACCACGAACGAGGTTTTTCTCAGTCTGCTTGTCTACTTTGACCGCATGAGCAGAATGGGCACCGGCGCCAAGCCCGGCGCCAATGGCGAAGGCGAGGTAGCTGGCGAAGCGGCCGGCTTGCCTCGCGCCGCCGAGCACGCCTCACGCCACCTAGATCGGAGCGTAGATTCGATGGGACGCGAAGCAGAAGCCTCTGGCCTAAGCAACCATTCAGGCGAGATGACGGGCGAGAACGCGCCAACCGTACATCCAGGGATTCGAGGATTTGCTATCGACAGTTACAACGTCCACCGTTTGGTGATTGCGGGCGTGACCGTAGCTAGCAAGTTCTTCAGTGACGTGTTTTATACCAACAGCCGATATGCCAAGGTGGGCGGTCTGCCGCCGCACGAGCTGAATCAACTAGAGCTTCAGTTCTTGCTCTTGAACGACTTTCGGCTGACGATCCCGCTCGAAGAGATGCAGCGCTACGCAGATCAGCTGCTCATGTATGGGAGCGGGCGCCCCGAAAATACCAAGCTGGTCAAGGAGATGGGGCATCCACCTCTCGTTGTAGCTACCCCTCCTGCCTCGTCCGGGACTGGCATGGCTGATACGGGTACGACTACCGCCCGTGCCGCCGCCTTGCCCTCCAGTCCAGGGGCGGGTGTCAGCCGCGGCCAACGCGATGCAGACCGGGATGAACAGGGCGATGTTCAGATGCGTGACGCCTGATTCGTCAACCTTGTGCATCTACCAGCCAAAGCCACAGTGGCCTCCGCGCGGCCCCTCGCGCAAAGTCTGACAATACTTTTTCCGCCTAACCCGACCTTCTTGCCGACAGCACCTAGTCTATCTTCCTCATAGAGCACCATCCATACCTCTTGTTTTCGCATGCAAGCCATCGCACTAGTCTGTAGCACATCGGCACCTCACCTCGCTTTATCTCTCACATACCTTTTCTAGACGTCCCGTCGCGTCCCTGCTTGAGGAGCACTGTGCGGAGCCGAAAGGCAGAAGCCCAAGCCCGAGCCCGAGCCCGAGCCCGAGCCCGATTGCTGTTAGTGCGAACCACATGGTGGAAGAGCCCCTAGATGGGCTTTACAAGGGATGCGAGCGGACAGACAATTTCGTAATGCCCAGGGAGCATACGGGGACCGGAAGTTACTTGGCGTCGCGGGTAGAGAAAGTAGCCGCTCGAAGGGAGACATGGCACCGTAGCCCCACGGAGGCAGCAGACCGCATAAACGACAGCGCGCGGTTCCCTGAAGGGACGGCTCCACGGGCGGATCCACGGGCGGCTCCACGGGCGGATCACGAGCGGCTCCATGAAAGGTCTCCCTCTGTGCTGAACTTTATCGCTGGCCTGAAGTTGACCGATGCGGTGTCAAACTCGCAGATAGACAAGCGATCAATGGGCAACACTCCTTCTCGCATCAGCGGTATATGCCATGCAAGCCGCCTGCCGTTCCGACCGATTCGAGCCTTAAACCCAACTCCGACCATTATCGCGGAGATCATGGTGCGGTTGCGCTCCAAGCCTCAAATCCATACTCCGTTGCTAGCGAGGATGCGGGCTAGCTGGGACGTGCAGACGCACGCATGCAATGGCGTTCGAGTAGCGTCTTCGCCGATGCCATCTTGCTAGACGCCGCTCATGGCGGCTGCGCCTAATGATCAGCGACCCATAGCCACCGAGAGCCGCTGGCTCAGCGAGCTTGATCCTGTCGTGACTCTGCATCACCCCTCAATTTGCCACGTTTGGCATTGGAGCATGTGGATGGCCGCCTGCCAACGCTACGGGGCCCCGTCCAGCGTGATGCTGCCATCCTAGGAGCGCGGCTCCGATCCTGTGAGGCTGCGGTACTGCACACATTGTAGGCGCTGCGGACCGATTCTGTCGGCAACGGCGGTGAACCGGGCAAGCACGGAACTGTGTGCCAGGCACAGCGGCCGTTCGCAAATGTCGCTCAAATCTCCGCCCAGCCCATGACAACCTTACTGCCTGGCGCAGCATGATGCATAAACCCTCACGACACTAGCCGCGCCTCTCCTGCTCATCCCGACACCTTGAGCATATCGACAGTCCGAACGCTGGCCCCGGTGGTATCGGTCTTCTTGCCCATCATGCATGCACCCTGAACTTGCTGTCCTCGTGCAGCGGCAAACTAGGTGCCTAGCCAGCGAGAGAGCTCCCATACAGTGGCGTCGGTTTTCCTGCGTTGAGCGCCGACCGGCTGCCAGGCTAGGACGTCACGGCTGGGCTGGAAATAGCTCAGGACGACTTGGCGAGCGGACAGATGCGTACAGATGCTCGCTTCGCCTATGCTGTCGACCAGCTGATGAGGCGCCGATCGCGACGTCAGTTTCATGCGTTAACGTCTAGTTTCGCATCCCACGTCGTACATCAGCAACCTTTGGACGCTATACCAGCGGGCCCGATTCTCCAGCCACAGCGCAAAACTATATGGTAGTGACGCACTAGCGTTTGGTTGCCCGCTCTTTAGCGCGCTTGGCGCGGCATATGGCCTTCGGGCCACCTTCTGCGCACGATTTGCAAGCGCTGCAACCTGTCTGCGCTTCGCCCGTTCTGGTCACGACGCTACGACGCCCCCCGACGGTGATAGACGGGATGAAGTCTTTCATGAACCCGCAGAACAAAGGGAAACTTTCGCAACAGTCCCCTTTGTGCACCAACCGCGGCGCATCTGCATGGTCCTGCCTCTCCCCTTTGTTCTCCTCCTCCCTCGTCTGTCCAAATCAGCAGTTCGCATGGCCACGATGCGTCGTTCTGCGGGTCTGTCGAGTCTAATCGCAGTTAGCGCATCCGCTCCCCTTACTTGGCTCGGAAGAAACGGCGCTCATTTGCTCGCCCCGACTCAGGTACCAAGGTAGCGTCTGCCGCGGCAGTCGAGACGACATACTGCGAGAGCGTCCCCAGAGAGCCTCGCCATGCATGTCGTCCTCCCGTCTGGACGGCGCTCGCACCTGCAGCGTTCCATGGCTGCAATCGATTCTACACTAGTTTGGCGCCACGCCATTCCATTCTTCCCTTTCATCTGGCTTTCAGATAGCCGCACGCTTTTCCGTCGAAGCGTCGCCTTCTCTGCATCTCCATGCACGAGGTGGGTTCCAGTGAGCCTTAAACGCAAAGACAATGGCCGTCGTCTCAACAAGCTTTTTGTGGGCGGTGGGCCGCAGCCAGGCTGGCCTTGCCGCACACGCCCGGCCAAGCCAGGCTCCCTTTGTTCTGTCAAACTTGCCAGCAGCGATGTCGTTTCAGTCGTCGCTCGACGTGACCCTTGGCGGCCCAGCCCTTAATGCCCTTATTACTGCTTGCTTTGTGAGGCTTCCGGCGCTGGCCCTTTCTCCCGCCTTGTCCCTAACCTACTCGCTATATCACCTCCCCATTGTCATACCTACCTTTGTGCCTCTTTGGCCAGCACCGCAACAAGGTCGATTGGTCTTTTACTGCGATGGAAGAATTTCACACCGACATGTCTGTCTCTCGCCCAGCCTCGTCGCCGCCATCGACGGGCCCAAAGACAAGGGCAGCAAGCCGCAAGCGAACGGACCGCCATGTATATGCTTCCAGCAGCGCCTCTTCGAGTGAGGGCCAGGCGCCGGCTGACGAGCAGCCCGGCGAAGGGCTTGCCATCGTTTCCTCACGGATCAAGAGGTCCCCCTCTGTCATCGAGCCCCATTTCCTGCACTGGACACCGCCGAGCCCCGCCCCGACCGCGACGCCCTCGGACAAGGACGAGGAGGCATCGCCGGCCAAGAAGAGAAAGACGCAGAAGCGACCACCAAAGGGCGAGCGGCCCCTGCCACCTTCCAAGCAGCCGGGCATTTCACATGCCAAACGGAAGGAGCCGGGCCACATCAAGCGGCCACGCAACGCATTCATCTTCTTCCGCTCGCACACGGTCTCGCAGAACCTGATCCCGAAGGAAGTCGAGAAAGACCACCGCAACATCAGCCGCATCATCTCGCACATGTGGAAGAGCCTGGACAGCAACGAACGCGCCAAGTGGGTCAAGATGGCCGAGGAAGAAAACGCCGCGCACAAGCTGCTCTACCCGGACTACAAGTACAAGCCCACGACCAAGCGGGCCCATGTGGCCAAGAGGAAGGTCAAGACGCTCGACAACGGCGAGCAGGAGTGTCAGGAGATCGCCGACATCATCCTCCGCGCACAGGGCAAGGAAGGCGTCGTCGTCCGGCCCGGACCGTCTGCCACGCCCAAAAAGAGGCCGCGCAGCAGCGGCAGAGACCCAGGCCCGCCTTCCAGTAGACGATCTTGCAACAACGCAAAGCAAACGCCGGACCAGCCG
Organism: Tranzscheliella williamsii; assembly: GCA_023212725.1. NCBI lineage: Eukaryota > Fungi > Basidiomycota > Ustilaginomycetes > Ustilaginales > Ustilaginaceae > Tranzscheliella > Tranzscheliella williamsii. The sequence goes on from JALBYF010000011.1 coordinate 262,749, forward strand.
CTCGAAACGGTCTTTCTGAACCATACGGGGCCCGCAAGCAACACTTATGTCACGGCAGACCCCTCAGCATGTGGATCGCCCAACCCGTTCTCGCTCACGATGCACGGCGAGCTGCCGACCGACGATGGCCTGGCCGTGGACGCCGGTGTGGCGCCGTTACAGCCGCGGCGCGCCTCTTCTGCGCCGCCGCTGCCTTCATCGCCGCCGCCGCCGTTTGTGCATCCGGATGACCTTGCGGCCTACGCTGCGATTGTGCCGGAAGATGCAGCGACGGCGCCTGGCCGGTTCGGCGGGTCAGGACAGGTGCGCTTCCGGGAGGTCAACATTGGCGTCGATCATGATGCGCTCTCGTCGCTGTTCAGCCAGCCGCTGAGCCGGCCACGACCGCCACCAATCCTAAACACGTGGCAGCAGAGCCTGTGCGATGATCAGGCGCTGCCGTCGCCGTGGACGCCAGAGATGGCGGGTTCGCCGGGCAAGGCGCTGCGGCCGCGCACCGGGAACCCGTCGACGCCGGCGTCGTCTGCGTTCCACGGCTTCTTCCATCCGTGGGCGCTAGCGCAGGGCAACAGCTCGATGCTCGTCTCGCCCGTCACCGCCTCGTTCGGCGATCGGCGCCGAAGCTCGCTCGCGCGCTTCCAGCCACATCTTGCCACCGACTCGCTCGGCGCGCTCACGCCCAACGCAGGAACATCGCTCTTTGAGCAGGCTGCCCAGGCCGCCGCGTCGAGCCTCGGCGACTCGCTGCTCGGCACCGATACGGCAATCTTCGCTTTCGACCCAGCGCTCGAGCACGAAGGCACCGACACCGCACGCGGCCGCTTCAGCCCGCGCGCCTCCTTCTCCGGCAGCACCCTCGCCGCCGCCGCTCGCGACTGGGCCTCCACCCGCCGCCGCCGCAGCCGCTGCGTCCGCCCCGCATACACCCCGCGCGCCTCGGCCGACTTTCCCCCCACAGACCTCCTCCCCTCCCCCCTCCACCCCGCCCTCGCCCCCCACGAACAACCTCGTGACCATCACCACCACCACCACCCTCCGCCCTCCCCCCTCCTCCCGTCCCAGCACTGCACCTGACACCAACTTCCCTCCTTGGCCCCCTGGAGCTCTGTATTCTGTTGCCGTAGAGTCCTCGCAGTGCTTCTGCTTTTGTGTCTTTTTTCCTCGTTCCGCCAATGTAGTCCTGTCACCGCTTGCCGTTGCTGACTCGCAGCAGACGCTTTTGCCTGATATAGCCGCAACAAGCCAGCTATCAGTTACTGCGTGAGACTTCACCCTGCTCGCTCCCAGCGTCGGCGGGGGCCGTATCTGACAGGACCCTTGAAATATCTGCGCGAGTCGGACGAGAGCACAAAACCCTAACATTGTAAATCCCCTCAGATCGGGAGGAGAGTGGAAATCACGTGCCGGGAGCGATAAAACTGCAAATGTCTCGTGACCGGAGGCGCAGGGCGTGGGCGACGGAGGTTCGGGTGCGAGCTTGGGGCGGATAGAGAAATTCAAGGTTGGCTGCCAAGGGGGGCGTCCAGGCTGAGCGGGCCGCCAGTCGACGTAGCCAGCGAGGCGCATCCCACCGTCTGTCCCTTCACGATCCTTCCTGTTACCGTCATCCATCAAGATCCCATAGCCCATTCTTCAAGAGTAAGTGTCGACTCCTCCGCTGCCAGCGCCGACGCCCGCTGCGGATACGGACGCTGGCGGACGCTGGCGGACGCGGCATCTTGTGACTACCACGGCCAGTTGCTTACCGCTTGCCCCTTGCGCACCGCTCCCGCCCCCGCACAGTGGTTCGAGGCCCAAAGCACCACCTGAAGCGTCTCAATGCTCCCTCCTCGTGGATGCTGGACAAGCTGTCCGGCACCTACGCCCCGCGCCCCTCGAACGGCCCCCACAAGCTCCGTGAGGCCCTCCCCCTGGTCGTAAGTTTTCAGCCGCTGCCGACGTCTCGACCCACGCTCCCACTCTGCCGGCTCATACGGCGGCCCTCCAGCACCGCCACCGCCACCAGCATCAGCACCAGCACGAGCGGCACAGATCCGACCGACTGGAGACAGCGACTTGAAGAAAAGGAAAAGATGGGTTACTAGGGTTAGGGTACGGGCTGAGGAAAGCAACAATAGTTTGTTGCACCTGGGTCGTAGGATACGGCACTGTGGGCAATCCTGGGCCCTTGCAACTCGGCTAAGCGGTACTTGCCTACTGCAATTGGCGGCGTTGATTAGGGCTGGCGGCATGGGAATGGTGCCAACGGAAAGAAGCGACAAGGCAGTGGAGCATAGGGTTGTACTGATCTACGGCAAGATGGCAGGGAGAATACTGGCAGCAGGAGTGGCAGCCGTTTGCGGAGCGTCGAAGTGGGCATTTGCAGCAACGACCCTGAAATCGACTCGTCTGACACTCTGCTCCTTTTGTTTGTCTGCAGATCCTTCTCCGAAACCGATTGAAGTACGCGCTCAACGGCCGAGAGGTCAACGCCATCACCGCCCAGCGCCTGATCAAGGTCGACGGCAAGGTGCGAACCGACCCCACCTACCCCACTGGATTCCAGGATGTTGTCTCGATTGAAAAGTCGGGCGAGCACTTCCGAATCCTCTACGATGTCAAGGGACGATTCATTGTCCACCGCATCACCGCCGAGGAGGCCACCTACAAGCTGCTCAAGGTGAAGAAGGTGCAGCTCGGTGCCCGCGGTGTTCCCCACATTGTCACCCACGACGGACGCACGATCCGATACCCCGACCCGGCCATCAAGGTCAACGACACGGTTCGATTCGACATTGACAACCAGAAGCTGCTCGACTTTATCCACTTTGACACTGGCGCCTCGGTCATGGTCACTGGTGGTCGTAACCAGGGCCGAGCCGGTGTGATTACCGGCCGTGAGCGTCACCTTGGCGGCTTTGACATTGTCCACATCCGCGATGTGCTCGGCCGCGACTTCTCCACCCGTCTCTCCAACGTCTTTGTCATTGGCCAGGACGGCAAGCCGGTCATCTCGATGCCCCGTGGCGGCGGTGTCAAGCTCACCATCACCGAGGAGCGCGACCAGCGACGACGACAGAAGGAGGCCCGTGGACAGTAAGCGTCTCGCCTCCCTCTCCCCCCTGCAAAAGGCCCCTGCCGGGCCCCTCCCCGCCCCTGCCTCGCCGACCTGTATTCTTTCTCCATGCAAAAAAACCACCCGTAGTCCGCGACCCTACGACCCGTGAGACTAGGCCGCGCGACCCTACGCCCCGCGACCCTACGCCCCCTTCTACTGCATACACCTCCCAAGAAATGCATCATTTCGACCCTGAGCGCCGTTTGCACTGTCGTCTGCACTGTCTGAGCGTCGTTTGCCGTGAGCGTCGTTTGCACTGTTAGTCTGCGATGCTGGTCGCTGCGTTGCTCATCACGCGACACATTACGGAGACAGCAGCGCCGAGCGCCTAGCTGTGCGGTGTCCTTGCCGGTTGCGCTCTCGACGTGCGATGGCGGGAGCTGCAGCAGCTTTGCTTGCTAGAGTACAGTCACTAGGCTCACTAGGCTCACTAGGCTCAGTGCGTGGGTGCGGGGGCTCACAAGTCTCAGGCTCGCAGACAAGGGAGCGTAGAGCGGTGGGGGGGCTGTGGACCGGGGTGGCAGTGCTAGCTATGGTACAGGGGCTTGCTACTTGGTCTCTTCGCGGAGATGGGTGATGAGGTCGTTGCGGTCCTTGTCCTTCTTGAGGCCGGCGAAGGCCATCTTGGTGCCGGGGATGTACTTCTTGGGGTTCTCGAGGTACTCGAACAGCGTCTCCTCGTTCCAGGTGACGCCCTTGTTGATGTTGGCCTGCGTGTACGAGAAGCCCTCGACCGAGCCCGTCTTGCGGCCGAACAGACCGTGCAGGTTGGGACCGACTGTGCGCGACAACCAGAGGCAAGGGGTTAGCACGCATTATATCGGGAAGGGGGGTGCACCGCGCCGGCGTGGCGATGGCGGCTACGTACCCTTGTTAGGCTCGCCCGCACCGAGCGTGTGGCACTGCGCACAGCGCGTCTTGAACAGACCAGCGCCCTTCTTGGCGTCTCCTTCCTTGAATCCCATGGTGTCAATCTCGTATAGGGGGCAGTGGATGGTGGCAGAGCAGAAGCAGCCCACCTGCCCGCATCCGCCCTATAAGCCCAACCATCACAAGCCCAACCCACCCCTCGCCGCCCCCGCTCGCCAGCCAATCCAGTTCGTCCAATTGCGCACTGCCGCTTACTACGCCTGATCGAATTTTTCCCATTTTCTTTCCTGCCTCTCACCCGCCCGATTTCATTTCCTCTTAATCAGCATCCCATTACACAAGCTGGCTGGCCCAGGATCTTCCGAAATCGATAGCAGACCAAAATGCGCGTCATTCGCTCACGCATCAGGCTGGCAAAACCAGACCCGGGCAGATTCCGAAATGATCCGTCCTCCGTCACGTGCCCGGCCTCATCATCGGGCAGCGAGCTCAGATCGGCCCGATGGAGATTCTGCATCAACGCTCGCAGGCGATGCGATGGCCGCGCTGCACAGTCTGGTAAATTGTGTGGGAGACTAGACCACTGGAGACGGCGAGAGCAGAGTCAAAAGCCGGTAACATTGCGGGCTACGAGCAACATACCCTGACGGTCGCCAAGCAGTGTGCGAGACGCGTGACTAAGGCTACAACGGGTCGGGGGCGGAGGGCGGGTGCATCTGCGAGCATCATGACACGCAGAAAAGGAAGAAGTCGAAAGGGAGGACCAACGGCGCTGGCTGGGCTGGCAGATTAGTGGTATGGCGGAACGGAACGGAATAAATGGCAGACTTTGGTATCTTGATGGGATGCGAGAGACGGCGACGACCTAAGCCAGCGACTCCTTGACCGAGCGGCCGCCGCGGAAGGCGCCCGCGCCGACAAAGGCGACCATGGCAAGCCCGAGGGTAAGGTGGATCCAGCCGATCCAGGCAAAGGCCATGAGCGCCTTGGTGGAACTGCAGTAGGTAAAGCCATGGCAGGAAAACGAGCCGCCAGTTCGGTCGGTCAATGCAGCCGCGCCAGCAAGCCAGAAGATCCAGGTGAGGAACAGCGTGATAGCGTGACCGGCGATCGAGGTGACCACACCCCCAATGTTGAGGAGGAAGAGAGTACCCTGTAGAGAAAGCGCAAAGGCATCCGCAACCGCAAATATGCACACATGTCAGTAACTACGACAGACTGAAACAGAGCCGAGACGGCGCTCGTGTCATTGCAAACTCACGTAGATAGCGCCGACAAGGAAACCCCACCAGCCGGCGAAGACAAGGAAACGGGTAGCGTTGTTGACACCCGTGCTGTAAGCATTGTGGTGCGAGTTGTAGTCGGACACCAGCACAGACGCGATGACGGCCACGATAAAGGCCACAAAGGTGAAGAGGAAGAAGAAGACGGGATGTCCTCGGCGGAGGGCGGCGGAGGTGTCGACCATCTTTGCGCGAGCTAGGCTGCTGAAAGTGTTGAGCGGTAACTGCGCTTGGCTGTGTACGCTTGGCGGTGCTTATAGGTGTCGACGGGCGAGGGACGAAGGCTGGGAACGCTAGGGGTGGAGATGGAGAGGGGTAGGCGAAGCGGCGGCGGATGGATGGAAGGCGGCCGATGGTATATATTGCAAAGTGCGGCCGGAGAGTGACGCGATGCCGGCAGACTCAGCTCACTTTGGCCGCCAGATCTGGGCTGCCGACGATGCCATAAGATGGATCTTGCAAAAAATCCATTTTTGAGAGTGTGAGTGCACCCTTGGTTTCGTCATCGGAGCTGTGGCCCCGCGCGACACGCTGCTCAGCCCCGGCCCGCATCTTGGCCCGTGTTCTTCACTTACTCCCTTCCCTTACCCTGCACGTACAAGGGGGTAAATGAAGTCGCGCGCTGGACCATAGCCTCTTGCCTCTACGCATCGAAACCTCTAACCGGATCGCAAAGACATCAGCTCATCCCAATTCTTTGCGATGCGGTCGTGACTCGAACGCGTAGGTAATAATCCTAATGCTTACCACGAATGCACCGCAGATCCGGTCACAGCCACAGTCACAGTCAGTGCCAATGCAAAGTCGGATTCGAATTCCTCAAGTGAGACGGCAGAAGGAGCGAAGAAGCGGCCGGAAATCGTCATCGTGCTTGACGAGCCGCTTGATTCGGCGGCTCGTTTTCGTACAGCCCTTGCCTTGCCTCTTCTTGCCTTAGCGCAAGACGGGGCGAAGTAAGCTAGCTCTTGATGGGCCTGAGTTGCACCGCCATGTAGGCGGCCAAGCCTGTGCCTCACCCTGCCAAGACCGGGTCTCCCTCTCGGCCCAGCCATGACGCGCTTTGCACCTGTGCTCCACTCGGCCGTGATCTAATACCGAAATCAAACACTGCGCCGCCATTGGCACTTACATAGACTGTCGCTTGCCCGACCGCCACGTTGCGAGTCTATGAGGAAAAGGACGACTGTGGATGAAACACTACCAACGGTATCGGAAGCCGGACCACTGGTCGCCCTTGAGTATTTTGGCCTCGGTCTCGGAGGCGTATGTGCCGCCGCCGCCGATGTGGAATTTGAGCAGCAGGCCCTGGACGAAGCCGGCCTGCTGGACGGCCTGGGCGCGAATGCGTGCTGCCTCGGCCTGCAGATCGGCGCCCGAGGCCACGAGTGCCTGGTCGCGATCCAGCAGCACCTCGTCACGCGCGCCCTCCTCGCGCTTGCGGTTCTCGTACCGCAGCCCAAAGTAAAACACCGCGGTGCTAAGAATGCCAATCACAATGTACGCCAGCACCACCGAATGCCCCAGAAAGTACCGCGGCGACGTGCGCGTCGGGTAGATGTTCGAGCTTACCGCGCCGTTGATGTTGCCGAACGAGATCACTACCGCCGTCACCACCGAGCGCACGTACGCGCCCTCGCTGTTGTTCGCCACCAGCGCAATCGTCGATGGGATCATAGGGTAGATGCCTGTTGCCGTGCGAAAGGATAGCAAAGTCAATCTAACATCCGGTCTCTCTTTGTGGCCGAGCTCCGGTCGAGCCTATACTTACCTGTGGCGGCGAGATAGATGGCAAAGTAGGACAAACCTGGAAGCTTTTTGGGGTCGTTGGCGAGGAGGATAATGTAGCCGGCGACGCCGAGGAGCGAAAAGCCCATGTTGTAGAGCGTGCGCTTGGACGTCCGGTCGGCGCAGAAGCCGACGAGGACAGTCATCAGGCAGGCAACCACGTAGATGGGGACCGAGATCAGGTTGGCGATGTTCGACGTCCATGCTGGGTTGAGCGACTTGACAATCGTCGGCGTGAACAGGGAAAATGCATAGAGCGGGGCGTCGCAGCCGATGTACGCGCCCATGCCCGCCCAGGTCTTCCAGTCCAGCATCGCCTTCCACACGTTCGCCCACTGGAACGACTCGCCCGCCGCAGAGAACTGCTGGTCCTGCTGCAGCCGCCAGATCACCGCCCGCCGCTCCGCATCCGTCAGGAACCGCGCCGTGTCCGGAAAGTCGCAGCAAAGCCAGAAACTCGCGATCCCGCAGACAAACGTGATCAGGCCGATGATGATGAAGATCCACCGCCATCCCTCGTAGCCTCCAACACCATCCATCTTGTTCAGGCCAAACGATAATAGGCCGCCGAATGCGCCTGAAACCGTTGCAGCGCTGAAGAAGACGGCCGCCCGAAGGCCGAACTCGTTGCGCTTGTACCAGCCGCTAAGCAAGAAATTGCAGCCGGGAAAAAGACCGGCCTCGGTCACACCGAGGAAGAATCGTGCCACCAGGAGCTGACCGTAGTTTGTCACGACCCCTTGAGACAGCATACAAACGCCTACAAGGGCCAATGTGACGGGGAACCAGATAGACGGCCGAAGGCGTTTGAGGAGGATGTTGGAAGGAACCTCGAAAAGAGCGTAGGGGAAGAAGAAAACGGTGAGGGCGACGTTGTACTGCTCGCTGGTGATGTTGAGGTCGCGCTCGAGGCCGTAGAGGCGCGCGTTGCCGATGGCGGAGCGGTCGAGGAAGGAGAGCAGATACAGCACGCACAGCCATGGGATCAGGCGCAGGTCGATCTTGCGCATCAGCCTCTTTTCGTCGACGTCGGCGGGAAAGCCCTCGGCGGGTAAGCCCTCGGCCTGCAGCTCGTGCGCGGCGTCGTAGTCGGTCGCCGTCGCCGTAAGCGTGTCTCCTGCGTGCTTCTCCAGCTTGGCGTCGACCGATGGCAAACGTTGCACATCGGCGCCGCGCGGCTCCATGCTCGGCGACATGGTCACGTCCAGCTAACAGGCACGCTCCGGCGGCGAGAGAGCAGAAGAGAGGTCGGCAGGCGTGCTGCGGTGTCGAGAGAGCAGAAGAGAGGTTGGCAATGAGGCAAGGGCGTCAGAGACGTTGCGAGCCAGCCCAAGGCTATATAGCCAGGGCCGGGTGGTTATCGGTGCTTCGGTGCTACGAGGGGTCCGGGACATGATCTCACTTTGTTACTGCTCATGTGCCGTGCCGTGCGCGTCGCATCACAGTGGGGTGGGACAGCTGTGGCTTGCAGTGCAAAGCGACGCACGCCACTCCAGCAACGCGGGGAAATCCCCACCCATTCTCATTTTAGCAATTTCGACTCTGTCGTTTGACCAACTCAACTGAACCCTCCTTCGTCCCCACAAAGGAAGTCGGCGACCAAATTGACGTTGTTTGTGGCCCAGGCCAGTTCCGTTGGAGCAAGAGCCAGGGTGGCATTTTCGCTTCTTGATGCAATTCAGAGCAGTGCAGTAATTGCCATCCGTGCTGATTGTACTGTACGAGCCAACCGGACACCCTCGGTCAGGATAGTGACCGAGCGGTAGAGCGGATTGCTAGCACAAGTGGCCGCTAGCCGGTCTCACCTTGGAGAAAACAAGCTGGCTCAACACTGAAGGGTTGACGGGTTGAGGAGCGATCCTGGTGTAGAGGGGTAATTACGCAGCCGTACAGCCGAGGGCGGATGGGCTCGGCTGTCCCTGAACACCGACCGCCGCTGGTGGGCAACCGGCAACGTTCCCGCGCTCGTAGCAGCCCCACGATGGCACGCTCTTCGACTGCTTCGCTACAAATGCCGGTGCAGTAGTGCGTGGTCAACACCCATTCGCATGGTTTGGTGGGCTACCACCAGGTCACCGCTTTCCGCTCAGGCACCGTCGAGTGCTCATGGGTCAGGGCCCAACCTGCGCCTGCATACACTCACGCTTAGATTCCACTAACTTATCTGGTTTAGGTGTACTGGACAGTCGCTTGATTGCCAAGTACCGTGCAGCGCACGCAGATGTAATGCCACCGAACCCGACATCTCGCATCCATCCACACGCCAAGGCGTCCCACTCATCCTTGTAAGGCGAATGGGCTGGGGCCGGTCCGGTCCACCTGCCAAACCAAGCGCCAAGCCTAACGGATGTTAGACTTATGAAACAGACGACACGGCCGAAACGCGAAAATGCAGAAGGAAGGGCGTTGATATACTCACGGCATGTTTTTGTGGAATCACGCAAATTCCCGATCCAGCTCGGTGAGATCTCATCTGGAACAAGAAAGATGATCTCCTACATGGCTTTGAACGGCAACTCATCGACCAATCGGGACGTCACTTGGTTACCGCGGAGGGTCATACGAGAGAGTCTTTGACTCTTGAAAGCATCATGCTCCTTGTTCACGTACTCTGTCGACATCGCATGTTCACGCCTAGTCATCACAAGTTTGATGTTACATTCGAGTAACAGCCCGTGAATGGGGTTGTGCGCGATCGCTATCGGGTAAATGCGTGATTCCATAAAAATATGCCGTGATTATATCAACCCCCCAGAAGGAAACTCACGATGGCGCGCCTGTTAGATTGATGACTTACTTGGTCGCACCCGATGGTAAGCTCGGCCGAGGTCACGCGCCGAAGCGTTGGGCGAGAGGATAAGTGCACGAAGCTGGGTAAGCCGCAAGCTAGCCATCGATGGGCGGATCTCTGTGATCGACCCTCCGAGCTGGAAAGTCGGATACGGTCAAGCCCCAGCTGAGCAAGGACATTGTGCATATCGTCGTGGTCGCTACCTAACTTGAACCCCATCACACATCACATATAGCCCAAAATGGAGAACGACCGAGTAAGTTGTCGACCGGTGTAACAGCCGCATCGCACCGGCAGCATGGCCTTCAGCGTAGCAGCGTCCTCCAGCACAACCAACCACGTCGACCTTCGGAAGAGCAACTATCTCGCCTTGCACTGCCGTACCGCCACAGTCTCGCTACTTACGACACCACTCAGGATTCGAGTGCATGGCATCTACCGCTAGCAATGCCGTGCTTTACTGCGAAGCCTGGCGGTGCCGTCGTAGCGAGGGTGACAGGACACTTGCGTTTCTCCAGCACTGCCACGTTGGACCTCAGCGCCATGCATCTAATGCGTTTTGTCAGTCTCGAGAGGATGGCTAGCCGATGACAATCTATCCTTTACTTGCGGCGATACTCTTTCCGACATGCGATGACTGCTGCCTCGGGTCATGCTGCTTCACTGTGATGCGGTGCAGATGCAGCACCGTAAGCGAGTCTACTGACACGCAATTCACCTCTGCTATTCACTATTCAGGGAGACCTTGTTGACCTTTACGTCCCGCGCAAGTGCGCTGCCACTGGCCGAATCATCGAGTCCAAGGACCATGCCTCCGTCCAGCTCGCCGTCGCTGATGTTGACGCCAACGGACGCATCATCCCCGGCCAGTCCACCGTCTTCCCCCTCTCCGGCTTCGTTCGACAGCTCGGCGAGAGCGACGACTCCCTGAACCGTCTCGCCCAGAAGGAAGGCCGTAAGTGTCTCGATCACAGCGCTGTTTTGTCCCTGATCGACGTCCACGACCAGACTTGTTTTCAGCCGACATTCCGACGCCGACGCTAGCAAACATGTATCAGAGTGGAAGGACGGGGCCAGCGTCGCCGTGCAGCGGTCAGAATCGTAGTCAGGAGGAATCAAATGGACATTGGCCGAACAGGCGGTCTGTTCGGCGCGGGGAAAGCACGATGGAAGGCAGCATAAGCCGCCGACCGCCCTTGACAGTCTGCACTAGACGCATCCACGTCTTATCGCAGGATTCCAATATTTTAAAGGAGCGAAGAATAATTCAGCATCGGATTAAGATCTCAATGTCCGGCCTCTTTCGGGAGGCTTTCAGTGGACCCACGAGAGTCAGACCTTTGTTACATGCCCAATCCGGTTTCGTAGGATGTTATGATCGACCCCGGTCGACGTAGACGCATGTTTTCTGGACCGATGCCGATACTAGCTGCGTTGGCAAAGGGCATGGCCGTCGGGGCGTTGATCAGCAGGTTTCTGTTTGACGAGAGGATCATCTGACCGTTCTTTATCCTCCGCCCCTTTTTTGCACCACAGTCCTCCGAAACGTCTGGTCCTACCAGAAGTAAGCGAGGCCTCTGTCCGCGCCTCCATCGCACATCTACCCATCCACCTGCACTGTCGTCCCAGGCCGTCGTGCCGGAAGCCGATCGCTGAGCGGCCGTGCCTTGCGGCCGCTCGATCTTGTACCATCGCACTCTCACCGCATCCCATCCCAAAATAACTGCCTTCCCACATACGGGCTTTTGATAACCATTCCGTCTAGCTGCGATTGTCGTCTGTGTGGGTCGGCTGCCGCTTCGGTTGGTGACGAGAGCGCAACGAACAGCTCGCGAAACGGTTTGCTGCGGGTTCGTAGTGAGACAAGATTGTGGATTCGGTTGCTGGCGGGCTAGAGTACAGAGTGGAGCGGGGGTGGGCGCGATCTGGGGTGGGTGGAGCGGTGAGGATGGCGATTAGGGCTGCTGGTCTGCGGGCTGTGCAGCGTCGGTGTGGGGGGCGGGGACGGCGGGAGCGGGAGGAGGGCCGGCGTCAGCGGCGTCTGGGGCGGCAGGTGCGAGGCCCGGATGGTCGATGGCGTGGCGGCGCGCGTCGAGCCACTGGTGCCAGCGATGCGCGCGGCGCTTCTCGACGTGTGCCGCCTTGCGCGCGATCTCGGCATTTTCCTCGCCGCTCCGGATGCGCACAAACACATCCTCGGTGTCGTGCACAAAGAAGAGTCGGAAGGTGCGCAGGCAGACACGGATCTCGAGCGCGCTCCGCGTAACGTACCGCGTCCCCGCTGCATCGTTCTCCATCGTCGCATCCGCTGCGAGCGTCCGCGAGATGAACGGCGCCTGCGCTTCCGCTGCCAGCCCCTCCGTCGGCGTCCACAGACTGAAGCTCGACATGTAGTGCAGCCAGCGCTGCTCGACGCTCCTAGCCTCGTCCAGAGTCAGGTCGTCCTTCGACAACATCTGGATCAGCAGAGTATACGAAGTAGGGATCCACTCCAGCCGGAAGAGACTTTCGTCCTTGCCAATCAGCCCTTCGGCGTTCATGCGATCCGCGATCTGCTGACGATAGCTCGTCAGTGTGCTTTGCGGGTTGGCGCGGTTGTGTTCCATGATCGTTTGCATCTCCTGACACTTGCTGTCCGTAGTCAGATATTGGGCCACCTTCACAAGAGCGCCGATCACCTTGTCTAGCGTAAACACAATGTAGCCTTCGATGCCATACATGTAGCGCACGCTTTCTTCAAAAGTGCCTTGGTCGATGTCGCCGTCGAAGAGCTTCTCGCACATGTCTAGCAGAGTGTCGTAGTACCGTGACGGGTGCAGCGTTAGACCCGCTTCTTCGTTCGTCGCGGCGACGGGTCCGAGAATCGAGCCATTGGCAGCGGCTCCGACCACAGCGGCAGGTCCGCTGCCACCGTCCTGTAGGCCCAGTTCGATGGCGATCGGGTTGATTTTGCTTCGGATCGGATGCTTAGCTGCCATATGCGATCCGAGTGTCTTCACTTTGTGAAGTCGAGAGTAGAGCAATTGTAGCAATCGCATGAAGACGAAGAATTGGCTGTTGCAGAAAAAGTTGACGGGCCGTTGCGCGTCGCTTTGGCCATCGTCATGGTCAATGGCGGCTCCTACGTCAGTAGGCTGTCCTTTATGCGAATCGATGGTCGTGCCCAGGTCAGTGTTGATCCAAGTACCAGCGCTGTTAGGCGCTTCATCATCACCATCGGGCTTGTCGTCCTCGGTGCTTGCTTCTGGCCCTGGCAGTGCTTGTTCGCCGCTACCTTCGACAGGATCCGTCTCGGATTTAGCCACTGCACCGTTCACAGGACTGGTTTCGGTGATAACTGCATCTGCAGCCTCAGCAACTGCATTCTCTACAGTTTTGGAGCCGTCCTCCATGTCCACATCTTCAGATGTGGCTGCCGCAGGTGCAACGGTGTTGGAACTTTGGTTGGCAAGAGCTTCCGCCGCGGTGTCGGCATCGGCAACAATCGACGGGCTCGAGGCTCTAGCATTGGCAGAAACAGCTGTCGAAGAGTCTTCCGCAGGCTCGCCCACTACGTCGCCGTTCTGCTTGGATGTTTCGGCCTGACCTTTCAGGATCTTTTTGCGCAGATCTGCGGCCTGCTTCTTTGCGCGCCGGCTTCCCGAGCCGGATGCGCTGGAAGTGCCGTCCATCTCATCATCTGGCGCCGTTTCTTCGCTTCGGCTGTCCTCGTCGGCCTGGCTCTTGCCATCGTCGTCGTCAACATTAACGTCGCCGTTGAGGAGCTCCTCAAATTCGGTGGAGTCGAAAGCTAGCATCTTGGGCACAAAGGAACGCAGGAACACTTCGATCCTCTCTCGGTCATTTGCGCTATAACTGCCCGTGGCGCGATCGAGGAAGCTGAAGGCAAGCTTGAGCACATCCGTCAGAACATGCATGTCGTCCATAACATAGACGAGCTGATGCCTCGGTTTGGGTCTCGGAAGAGATGGGTCCATAGTGAGTCTTCGTTGCTGCTGTTGAATCTTGCGCGCCTCAATCTCGGCGATAAAGGCTTTGGCTGTAATCACTTTCTTGTCGGAGGCCTTGAAGTTGACGCCTTGGTGATCGAGACTCTTATAGTAGTTCCTGGCGTCGACCTCGCGCCATACCTTGTTCCACTCGCGCTGTGCCCGCTTCCATTCTTCGTCTTTCTGCTTGAGACGATGAAGAACGATGGGCACAGCAACACAAGGTGTGTCGTGCAGAGCATTAATCACCTCGAGGCCCTGCTCTCTGCCGTACACCTTTTTGATGACCCTTTGATAAATACTCTTTGACTGTCCGCCGAGACCGGGTTTGAGGCGGAAGGCGGCCTTCTCTTCGTTGTCCATGGTGGAGATGCGCGCTGCGATCGGCTCGAGAAGAGCAATTGTTCGGAGATTGGCTTCGATGTGGTAATCGTACTCATGCCTCTCCTCCTCGGAACGGTACAGTGCGTCCTCATAGGGATTCTTCTTGTGAGGGTTGAAGCCTTCGCCCTCCGAAGCCCAAGTGGGATGGCTGACCCAAGAGTCGTTGAGGACTTCCCAACACATTGGGTCACGACCGGAGCAGGCGAGGTTGACCTCGGACTTGGGCAGTTTGCGGTACGAAGCGCCGTAGACTTTGCAGGTGCTCAGATCGACCTTTTCGCGGAGAGGAGCGGGGACATTTTCCACAATCGGATCTTCGTTGTCGAGCCAACCGTGTCTTCCCATATCATAACCACACAGCCCTTTGAAGGTGGCAAAAAGTTCGCGATTGCCGCCGATAAAGAGAGCAGCGCGGTCGACCAGAGTTTTGACGTCGATAATGTCTTGCGTGTACAGGTTGAGTAGCTTGAGGAAGTCGAGGTAGGTTACTCTATCATCGATATGCTTTTTGACTCGATCGAAGAAAGCAACCTCGTCTAAAGTGGCCAATGGAGCGTGCGGTTGTCCGAGCGCTAAGCCGTTGACAACGGTCCCCTGTGGTACTAGACCAGTGGCTTCCGCCGCTACCATACCGTCGATGCCGTAAACGTGGTGCATTTGGCCGGGGTGTGGGAAGGTGGGAGAGGCGGGAAGTGGATCTTGTCGAAGCGGAGGAGGAGTCCTTTGCTCCATCTTGTGGCCGTGCTTGGATTTTTTGGTCTTGCCCGAACCCGGCTTACCAGCCTCATTGGCGCCGCTTCTCTTTTTGCGTGATCCCGAGGGTGCGGCGGCTGACGCGCCGGGCACAGGCGGTTGACCTGGCTTTCGTCCTGTTAACATGTCGGTTCCTTCAGCACCGATGCCTCTTGGCCCGACTTGAGGACCCATAGAGCCTGGAGGTGGAAGACCGGTGGCACCGTTGCCCAAGCCCGACGTGACATGGCCAAGCATATTGAAGAGACCGCCGCTGGGTTGAGCGCCGGCGGAAGTGTCGGGCAAAAATTGCTTGAATTCGTCCAAGAGATCTTTGGCATTGTCGAACAAGACAGTGACTTGGGCATAGACTTCGTGGATGGGCCGTTGTTCTTTTTGATATGTCTGAAGGATCTCGAGGAACTGCTTGTACGTGTCAGGATCTTGCGAGAAGCGCTGCTTGATCTTGTTGACATAGTTGATGGCGTGGTTGAATTCTACAGGCGGGCGCTTGGAGTCTTGGAGAGGTGTCATGGGACCGGGAGGCGCGCCATGCATACCTGCATGAGGTGCTGAGCCACCGATCGAAGGGGCGCCGCCACCGGGACCCATTGCCATGGGAGACTGTGCGCGACCCTGAGCATGATGAGGAGGAACAGGGCCCATGGAGCCAGGACCATGAGGCATATGTTGTGGTCCACCAGGGCCCATAGGCTGTCCAGCGCCAGCTGGAAAACCACTGACAGCTGGGCCGTGAGCAATAGGGTGACCTGGAGGTCGATCCATGTAGGGCATCCCTCCCGGCCCAGGGTCATGCGCATGAGGGGGAGCGTGCATGTGTGGTGATTGCTCGGCATGTCTCGGCGCTGAACCATGCATCATGCCCATGCCGCTGGGACCTCGAGGACCAGGGCCACCGGGGCCAGTAGCAGGGCCAGCACCAGGGCCAGGATGTTGATTAGAAGGCGGTCCGGGTGGCGCACCAGCGCCAGTGCCGCTCATGCGATTGATGGCACCGGCGATACCAACTCCGCCAGGAGTCTGGGTTGTTGTGCCGGTTGGCGTGGTGACGGTGATGAGGTTGCTTTCGCTCGGGTCGAGGCTGCACTCGATGCGATAACCGGGAGGCAAGAAGGTGTTGAACCCTTGAATCAGGCTAGGATGACCTCGAAAGAGGGTGGACACACGCTCAATCACGCCCGGGGTATCTATGGACTGACTCTTGAACTGCAAGCAGCGATGGAAAAGAAATTGTCAGTCACACTGACCATCCGGCGCCAGGAGGTAGAGACGAGGGGATGCTGTCACGTACGTCTTTCATGATATCGAGAAAGCGGTTGTAGACATCAGGATGCTCTGCGAACTGGACCTTCACCTGGTCCAGGTAGGAGAGCGCATCCTTGACGTTAAGGGTCGCCTGCCAGAGCCAGAAGAGAAGCAGCAACACAGAGAGGCGAAAGGAGATCAGCGGACGAACGGAAGGCTCGCGCCAGGCGCCAGGGTTGGTAGGGTCATCACGCCATACTCACCATCACGGCAGAGAGGAGGGTTGCTATAAGGCGATAGTTTGCGTTTGACTGTGGTGTGGACTAGCCGCAGCGTTGATGCGCCCGTGACGGAGCAGAGAAAGGCTACCGGCCGTGGCGGTGCTCTTAGCGGGCAGTAGTAAGAGGAGTGAGGATGAGCGAGCTGGGCAAGCTAGGAGCGAAAGCACATCCGCAACAGATTCAATTGTATTTGCGCGGCGCGAAAGGCGCTACGGTCGCCGATCCAGCTGAACTTGCTTCGGCGAGCTGAGTTTCTTTCGGGTAAGCGCCGACGCGTACGGATGCGGAAGGGTAGCAGCGGAAAAGAGGAAGATGGATGAAATGCGCGAGTGGCTAAAGGACTTGCCGAGGCGATGGTGACGGCGAAGGGGAGCGTCGGATCACCCGCAAGAGAAGGGCTAAGTGGCAAAGACGAATGTGACGGTGGTGTGAAGCCAACAGCAAGCTAGCCACGGTAGACGAAGCGCTGATCGTGGTATCACAGTCTCGTCGAGCAAAAGAGCTTTGGCAAGCGGGCTACGCGCCAGATCCGAATCGTCGTTGGTCATGCCCGATGTCCATCCATCAACCGCGACGCCCTTGGCGAAAAGACAGGGTCAATGCTCGCTCTCGCGACCGCTTCCAACAGTTTAACACGGTGGTGATTTCTCGCACGGGTCAACTTATGGGAAGCTGTTTTATTGTGACTGATCCCGCGGCCCAAGTCAGATAACTGTGCATATATGGACCCTGAGCTTGCACGTTGTCAACCGACTTGCGACGTTCCCTATTCACCATGGCATGCTACCGTCTGGCATCTGGACGGAGCTGCTGGAAACTAGCCATTCGAAGCCATGGAGGAGTCCACTCCGCTGCTGGCGGAAGTGCCGCCCGATAACACGCAGGAGCGCGGACGGAACAACGGACATCACAGCCTACACAAGCTCAAGGCGGCGGTGCAGCACAACTGGCCCATACTCCGCTTGCTCGCCGTATCTCTGCTGTGGGGCGCCGGATATTACGGTGGCGCTCCTTCGTATTTGGACGGCCTCCGGGCGTACACCTGTGCCTACCACTACAGCAGCCATCCGGGGTTGCTGCCCACTGAGCCACATCCGCCGTTGCCCCGTGATCGCGACCGGCCATGCGTTGTCAAAGGCGTCGAGAGTAAGGTCGGTGTGGTTGTCGCTGCCACGACCATGCTGAGTTTTGTCGTCTCGAGTCTGAGCATGCTCTTCTACGGGCCTCGACTGTCCAAATGGGGCCGAAAGCCCATGCTCGGCATCTCGCTATTGTCCAATATCATCAACTATCTGCCTTTCACCGTATTGCCGCTCGGTTATCCCTTCGGAGACATCCCCTCGGAATTGTCGGTGAGCCCGAAGGCTTCCATGGTGTTCATCTTGATCTCCAGCTTTCTCGTCGGCATGACTGGCTTTGCCGGTCTTTTCCTCTGTGTGATGCGGGTCATGATTGTCGACGTGGCTCCACCTACCCGCAGAACGATCTATCTGAACTGGCTCATCAGCGCTACATTGCTCGGTGCATTCTTCGGGCCATTGCTTGCAGCTTGGGCTCTGGATACGTCGGTGAGGACCAAAGCAGAACTGCTACTCCAGGGCTGGGGCATTGGCGCAAACGCCAAGGTCGACCAAGGTGTTCCCCCGCCAGTGGTTCCTGGCGTTCCGCAAACGCTCTCGAAACACGGCAACCCTGCAGCCCTTGTGGCCTGCTGCTGGGTGTTTGTGGTCGCCATTGTATGGACGGTGTTCGTCGTTCCTGAAACTAAGCTTGAGGCATTAGCCCTCCCTGCAGATACCGATCTAGAGCAAGAGGAACCGCGCACCTCGCCTCCACCCATGAGCGCAGCCATGCTGCGGACCTCGAAAGTCCTTGGGCCTCTTTCGATGTACCTTCCCCAGACGGCAAAGGATGGCTCGAAAGACTACCGGCTAACATGGCTAGCGTTAGCAGGCATGTTTTCGAACATCGGCACCAACGCTCTCCAGTATGTTGCCATCTTTGCGGGGTACAAGTTCGACTTTACTCCAGATGCCATTGGACTCCTGCTTGGCCTGATCGGGGCGACCAGAGCAGTATGGCTCATCTTTATCATACCCATGGTAGTAGTGGTGCTGGAGAAGACGATTCGGAAGCCGCCTGCGATTGCGCATCTGGACAAGGCGGAGCTTGAAGCGCTTGCGAAGCTTGGCCTGGGGGGCCGTGGCGCGGGGGGTGCAGAGGCGAGGGCAGGAGCTTCTGGCGGCGTTGCTGGTGGTGTAGGGGAAGAAGACGCTGCGGCGTCGGCCAAGGTGGTGCGGGCGGTGGTTCTGTGGCGCACAGCGGTGGATGTTGGGGTGGGCAAGCTCTCGTATGCTGCCGACATTGTGGGCTATCTGGTCGTCTTTGTCTCGGCGAGTTTCTCCAATGCGGCGGCGATGGTGTCGGGGACGCTGTTCTTGTCCTTTGGCGCGGGGGCGGGGCCGGCGGTGGCGTCGGCGGCGATTGCCGTGATCCACGACATGCAGCAGGCGCAGCATCCGTCGCTCGCCGCCGCGCTCCACGCCTCGCCCACCGACGACTGGCTCGCCGCGCTCTCGCTCTCGGACAACATCGTCAACGGCCTCAGCCCGCTCCTCCTCAGCCTCGTCTACAGCCTCACCGTCGAGACAGCCCTCCCCTCCACCTGCTTTCTCATTCCTACCGCAGGCTACGTCCTCTCCTTCGCCCTCCTCGTCCTCGTCCGCACCCGGGCCTGACTCCCGCTTCCGTTCACACCCGCTTCCCACTGTCCCACTTAGCAGCAACCCCCCATTTTTATTGTCCCTTCGGCGCCTGTGCTTGCCCGTGTCCTGCCCGCCGCCGCATCCAGTGAGCCCGTCGGACGCAAATCTACGCCACGGCCCCTGTGCCGTTGCAGCCGGGCCAGACAGAAGACACACGACAGGCAGGGTTTGATGTTCGCCAATCTTTGTTTGCAGTTGCGGCAGAAGTAGTAAAATGAACAAGAGGGTAGGAAGGAGGAAAGCGACGGGGAAGGGTGCCAACAAGGACGCAAGCCGGCTGACTTGGTTTTTGCTACAGAGGCTTCTGCGAGAGGCCACGACGATTAGACTGTACAATGCGGAGAGCTACTACTACTACTGACGACTGTCCGAGTGAGTGTGGGGGTGGGTGCTGCGTGGATGAGGACCTATGCAATAATGAATGTGGAACGGTGACCCGAGGTTGATGCGATACGAAACGATGATGCTAGTAAGACCGGGTGGTAGGGGAGTGGATCGGTAGGGCTGGAGATGTGGTCTGGTGATCAGTGCGTCTGTCCAACGCCTGTCCCCGAGTGCTAGCGACGCAGCTGAGACCGAATACGCGCCAGGCGTGGTCGGTGGGATGCTTTGTACACTCGCTGGGCGACAGGGTGGTCGAGACAGATGCCAGATCCCGAGATGTAAGAAAGGGGGCAGGGGGCAGTTAATAGGCAGCGGAAGATTGATGGCCGCCAAGCATCCTGGAGAGGATGTTGGAGCTGCTTCGTACACTCCGCATCGAGTGGGACTGGGGCAGATGCGCCGGGTTGGGCTGTTGCATCTCGATTTGTGACGAGGTGCTCTTCTTCATGCTTGAGGGCAGGGCGTGCGACAGGTAGCGGTGCATGGCAGAGCCGGACTTGTGTCCGTCCATGTCATCTCCATTGACGACCATAACGGGTGGTTGTGAAGCTCGGCTGGGAGGAAGGCTGGATACCGAATGCTGCTGCATACGAGCATCGAGTCCCTCGTGTTCGAGGTAGTCATCCTCATAGTCGTCATACTCCTCAGCTGAAGATGATGATGAGCCGTTATCGTCAGTGAGCTCAGCCTCTGATGAGGTCGAGCTGAAGTTGGACTCGGCTGAGTCTTGACGAGCCATCATCGAGGTGGATTGGCGATTGTAGATGTCCTTAGGGGATGCATCGAGAGAGTCGGGCGAGTCATAGGCAGCTGATGGGCGGTGTTCCTGTCGAATGGCAGACTCCGACTTGAGGTTCCAACAGGGGACCTCGGAGGCGGGCAGGTTGCGCAGATGAACGCGTCGCTCGCTAGCGCGGACGTATCGCTCTCGCTCGCGGCCACACTCGAGACCTCGAAGATGCATTTCTCGTCGACCGGCCTCGGCTCGGGTCTCAACACGGCGGAAGAAGGGGCTGAAGTGGACCAGAAGCTCGTCTTCTTCGATGCGGAGATCGTAGTCGAGAAGGTAGAGAAGCTGCTTCTCCATGAGATTGACCTCGGCTTGCGAGAAGAGGGCGCCATACTTGGTCCAGTGCTTGTTCTTGGGCGAAGAGTCGTTGAGGTACTTGGCGGCGACGATCAAAGTAGCGAGGAAGACGCGGTGACGAGTGCAGTGCATGCCCTTGGCGACACGTGGCAGTCGAGACCTGAGTCGGTCGAGGTAGACCAGCGTGCAGAGAAGGGTGGGTACTTGGACGTTCGAGCGCTCGACGAGAAGAGCGATGAAAGTCTCGAGGCTGGGCAGGCCGTTGACCTCGAGCTTGCCTGCAGGGTCAGCCTCAGCGGAGGCGACGGATCGCGGAGGGGAGTCCGGCGGAGTGTCCGGAGCTTGTGATGATCCGCACTGAATAACATGCGCTGCCTGGTTTGCGAGGTAGACTGCCATGCCAAAGATGGGGAAAGGGAAGCGTTAGACGTTAGTGGCTATAGATGGTATGGTGGCGGATCAAGGTGGTGATGTTTGAAATACTTACCAACCATCTCGCGGGTGACGGGGCTCTTGATCAAGTCGGTGATGGCAGGGTTGTGGATGAGCTTGGGTAATAAGCTAGCTGGATGGCGACGAAGGAAGCTGCTGTTGAGGGCCGAAGCCGAAGTAGATGCTTGTGAAGAGGACATATCGGCGTGATCAAGTGACGAGGGCGGACGATGGCGAAGACGAGGTTGCTAGAAGGTATAGGGGTGAGGACAAGGTCAAGGTGGTGATCTCGTAAGAAAATGGCCGAGACTCTTTATAGCTAGGGCGGAGATGAAAGCTTGCGTCGGGCGGAGGGATGGCAAGGTGGCGTAATGGCTCAGAGATGCGGAACGAGTGAAGCAGGGACAGGTCGGTTAGATGAGGGAAGGTGGAGTCAGGGAGAGCAGAATCGACGTGGATCCCTGATGAAGTAAGGGGTAGGGCGGAGGATGGCTGGCTGGTGATTAAGAGCAGCGAGGGGTTATATGATGGATGGCGATGTGCTAAAATCCAGCGCGTGTCGGGAGCGTTGAGAGAGGGCGTGGCGGTGTAACGCTATAGAAGAGGTCAGCCAAGAGCTGTGAAGGAGGCCAAAGGGGAGAGGCAGATGAATGGGGAGGAAGAGGAGGCGAGATGAAAGCCAGGTGTCAGGGGGCAGTTTTAACCAAGGACGCTACCACGATGGTGTAGAAATGGAAGGGGCTTCTGCTCGGATAGGCGATGAATGGCATGGGACGAAGCAGGCATGCCGACAGGCCACGACGCAAGGCAGCTAAGCGGGCAGGCAGAGCAGGGCAGCGCAGCGCAGGGCAGGGCGGGCAGGCACGGCGGCAAGAGACGGCGAGGCGCGAGGCGCGAGGCGTGAGGCGCGAGGTGCGAGGTGCGAGGTGCGAGGCGCGAGATGGTTGGGCAGAGCATGAATCAAAGCCATGAGCAGGGGATGAAGAGCAGGGGATGGAGAGCACGGCAAGATCGCGAGGCGTGTCAGAGGCAAGGGCGGCGGGAAGGAGAGGTAGGGAGGCGGGCAACATGCACGATTGCTTTGACAGGTCCGAGATGCAGGTGCGAAGGAATTCATCACCAGGCAAGCCTCAGCAAGCAGGCATCAGCAGGCCGGCATCACCAGGCAGGGAGCCAGACAAGGGCGGCTGCCATAGCCAACGGAGCCACCTGCGCGAACAATGGACAACGGTCAGGGAACGGGTCCTGGTGGGAAGGCGCGCAAACTGAGCGCGGAGAGTGCACAGAGGCGGCAAAGAACCAGAGATGACAGAGCTGCACGCCAGCCGAGTGCGAAAGCAAAACCCCAGCGGATTTTGCCTGCATTTTGGAATCGCACGGCGCCCCCCATTTCGCATGCAGTTGGCAATCCCCCCCTTGGACCTACCTGCCCTCTTTGTGTCTTTGCAGGCAGCGGAGCCGGACCTGGGAAGCGTGAGGTCGAGCCATCGTAGGTGCCAGCTGCTGTCTCTGATGCTTGGCAAGTTGACGAGCCGTGCCATGCACAGGCCGACCATGAAACCAGCACAACTGAGACCAACAAACCAACGTATGGTCAAGGCTTGTCCGAGGCGGCTAAGCTCGCTGCTGGAATGGGAAGCAGCACGGCCCACAGCTGCTGGTAATGCCCAAACAGGCAGGCGTGAGAACGCATCGAACTGGGCGCGTAGCTGGAAATTGAAACGCATCTGCAAAGTCGAACCTAATTTGGACGCGGTGACAAGCAAGGCCGTGGCCAAGTGCCCCAACAGCGCTGCAGCGCTGGCGCGCACTCCAAATTCCAGATCATTGCGAAGCGATTTCGAAACCTGCCATATCGAGCAGATCAAGCGTTGCATGCCTCCGAATTGCCCAAATCCAAGTTATGCTTTGCAAGGAGACTCCGAAGCTTGGCTCGAGAGACTTGCCATTCGACGCGTGCCCCTCGGGATTTTGCCTCGCATTTTCCCAGACCTGCACCCCGTCTATTTTTTGCTAGAGGTCTCCATTCCAACCCCTTTCAGCTGACGGTCGCTGGCATTTCGCCTACGATGGCTCGCATCCGGCCTGCATCGCTCTCCTTCCTCGGCCTCTTTCCTTTCCCACAGTTAGACTCCGAGCTGTCTGCCCGAAATCGCAGCGGCGATACGATGACGGCTAGTACGTCTCGTCATGGCTGGCCGCGTGAACGCGAGTGGTGCCGCACGCCTTAGTCGCAGCTAGTATGGTAGCTAGTAGCAGACTTCGTCTGCCGCGGTTGCTTCCTTATCCAAATCGGGGCACGCAGCAAGCAAGACGAGCCAGAAGAGCGCGACAGACGCACATCCAGTGATGGACAATGGACGTGCGCGCTCTTTTCCGTTGGCAGCTTCGACATCTACCATCCACCAACGCTACGGCACATGCGCGGCAGATTCGCGACGGCATGCGACTGCTCGGCTTTGTGACCTCTGCATCGATGCGAACGTCAATAGATCGGACGCCCGGGAGAAGAAGAGGCGGAAAGACGGCAGTCAAGCATGCTTCGGCAGCGTTAAAGCGGTAGCGGTCGAGGCTAGGCAGAGCGGAGACGATTTCATGCTGTTGGCAGATTGGACGAGATCCGGTCGGAGTACTGCACCGTATCCTTATTCGGCCTTGCCAAAGCAACGCAGTGAGGGCGCCGAGCTCGAGTGAAGCCGACCGGTCATGTCTCGGGCTGGCTCCAGAAAGCCAAACCGTGGGACAGCAACGACGCAGGACGAGCTTGACAAGAACAATGGACCCGTCTCCATCGCCTCGGGCAGCGGGCGCGCCGAGGCTGAAGCAGAAGCGCAAGCAGAACCAGATGCAGAAGAGGGCGGCGCGTTCCTGGTTCTGACCGGGTCTGGACCTGCATTGGTAATGTAACAATTCGGAAATGCTTGCAGCGAACGGCTGTTGGGCTCGGCGAAGGCTTCGGACCTGATAATCTAATCCCATCTGCTTCTGGCGCCGATGTTGGGTGTTGGTTGAACGCGCGGCGCGATCAAGGCAACGCCGAGCTCCGGCCACCAGTCGAAGCCCACCAAAACGATATAGCCTCGTGGTGGCCCACTCGACGGTGCTCTTCATGCGCTCCTGCGTCCGACGCACCGAACCCTGAACACACCCCGCCGTTTCAGACCGGCGAGCGTCGAATTCTATCTGCGTGACGACACCGAACGTACTCGGCGATGCGCATGAAGCGGTAGAGATTTCCGACCTGAAGCCGAGCGGAACATGCACGGCCACCGACCGGTGGCACCAATAGCCTCCATCGCTGTCCAAAACCGCTTCGCTGCCGCCTCTGTGCTGACAGCGCCTCTTTCTCATGCCACATTGCGCCTGAAGGCGACCTGGGTGTATCGAGCGGAGTCACCTTGGGTCTTGGTGTTTGCCACGATCGATGCGCCGCACGAGCATATACTCCCGGTGCAAGGACGCCGGCTGTGGGCGCTCCGAGCTGCCCGCCGTGCCGGCATTACCCACGACAGAAGCAGGACGCTGACGAGGCCGAGGCCGTGGTGGAAGTTCGCCTCCATGGAAGAATCAAACTTCGCTGCAGCACATCACCGACATTGCACGCCCATCAAAGGTGGACGGTGCTGGTGGGCGTCACGAGCGCCGTCGCTTGTCGACGCATGCAGATGGAGACAGACCGCCACACGTCCGCCTCAACATGGATAAGAGTGCCCGTCCATCTGCCTGAAACTCGATGCGAACTGAACGAGGACTCTATTCGGCGGACGAACTCACCTTGCGAAATTGCAATAGGGAATTTGCGTTGACGAGGTCGGTGTTTCGTAGCTTATTCGGTTTTGTATTTACGGGCGCGGTCGGGTAGTCGCAGGCACTGTCGATTCCTGCGGTACTTGGGTTGAACGTGGAGGCAAGATCGCGTCGAGTCTCGGGGAGCAGTCGAGGTCGGTCGGGTCAGAGGTACTGTAGAAACTCGGTGTGTAGCGGCGGCAGTAGTAATAGTAGAGGCAGTAGAAGTCTATCGGGCTTTGGATCGGCAGCAGGACGCGTCGTTTGGCTGGAATCGGCGGGGGCGGGGAGACAAGGTCGGTCGGCGGGGACTTCCGGTGCAGAAGCTATGCTTGTCGAGGGTGCAGTGTTGGACAAGGGCAGCTGCTCAGGCGAGAGGCGAGCTGATGGACTTGTACGAAACAGAGTGTAGCCGCTGCAGCGATGCAAGGGGTCTCGCGAAAAAAACTCTACTAACAAACAGCGGAGCTCCAAGGCGCAGATTTCAGCCTAGTTTCGGACGGTCAGACTGAGCCTTGTGGTCGGCAAAGCAGGCGGCAGGCGGTCAAGGTTGGCGGTTGGAGGGTGGCGGTGTGGGTCAGGTTCGAGCCAGCCGAAAGCCTGATAGGAAAGGGGTGTTGGCGAAGTGAAGCTGCAAAGCAGACTGAAAGACGGGGCAAAAGGTGGCAACAAAGGCAAAGAAAGTCTGGCGAACGTTTTTTTGATGGTGGTAGAAGAAAGAAGAGACAGTATCGGCGACGGGCTACACCGCCAACCCATCTACAATTAAGGCGCTGCTGGGTGGTGGTGCAGCTCTTGCTCGCCACGGTCGCAGCCAGCCCAGCCAGAGTGTGCCAGCTTCCAGCGCCGTGAGCCGGCGAGACAAGGGCTGCTGGCCCATCACCCAACCTACATGTGCACCGCCAGCCAGCAAGCGATCCTCAACGGATCGAATGACGTCGAATGAGCGCCAGGCGAGCACTACTTTGCCGGAACGCAGATAAGAAGCTACGGATGAGAATATCGATGAACCGGCCCGCTGCAACTAGTGCTGTCAGCACACCAGCGCGCAAATCTACAGCTTTGGTTTGACCACTCGGTAATGCTGCTTGGCTCTAGGTGCCGCACGTCCATATCACTTCCTGCCAACAGTCGTGACCGCCCTCCTCTGCACCGCGCTCGCAAGTTCGCAAACAAAGCAAGCTATTCCGCTGCTGTAAGGCAGCGCGTCGCCGCCACTTCAGCCCGCCTTCGAGCCGACGACTTCAGTGGAGTAACGGCGCGCCAAGGGTCAAAGTACAGTGCGCTGCGCAGTTAGCGCGAGACCTAGGCTGGGCACTGCGATTCGGAACAGCGTTGCAGTTGCAAAAATAGCGACTGTCGAGACATGTCAGATTTTGTTCCGCATCTACACGCCGGACATCCACCAGCGTTTGTGATATAGACCGTCGTACAGTGGCATGTAGTCATATCGAGCCCTCTGATCAGCAAATACCACGCAGAGACCTGGAACGTTGCTGTATGTACTCATAAAGTGCGGTGTGACGTTTGTGTGTTCGTATAGTGACCAAGGTGCCGTGAGTCCGAACAAAGCATTATGTGCTATGGTCTAACAAACATCAATGGACCCGGGAGCTTCGACGGCTGGGCAGCGCCTAAATCACATGCTTCAAGACGCGAAGGCATGGTGAACAGCAGAGACACGCTTTGTTACATCGACGGGTACGCGAGGTATCGTTAGCGAAACCACTAAGTATCGCAAGCAGGTGGGATAGAGCGCTATGACAGGCGGAGTGGATCTGACAGGTCTGCTCGCCAGGGCTCGATGGTTTGTGGGAAGGATGACATGGCATGGCGCATAAGCGCTGCAAGGGGATGGCTTGCAAAGTAGGTTAGACGAGACTCGGTAGACACCGTGGGCAAATCGAATCGCTTAATTCTCCCACTTCCCAGCGTGTGAGGAGCGTGTACCTACCCTTCTTCCAACTCTCCTTACCTCGATGCCCACCAGCATAGAAACGCGCGCCTGGTTGCCCCGGCTGGTGTCGTGTCGTCATCTCACTTCAGTGAATGCTTTCTCAGCAACGGTGATTGCTTCTTCAGCATAATGCGATTGTTGCTTCTTCAGCATAATGCGAATGTTGCTTCTTCAGCACAATGGTTGCTTCTGTCCTGCTCGGTTCGATGTACCGGTGCCGCTCGATCCACTCTGTTGTCCTGACCCCTTGCTTTGCCCTGCGCCGTTCAAGCGAATACTGGAACCGTATCGCTGTAAGCGCTTCGCAGGCATGACCTGTTTGCGCTGTTCGCACGCCACGGCCATCTGGCGAGACCCACATGGCTGTCTCGCAACGACGCGTGCAGCACGTCCGGCGACTTTCTGGCGTGGCCTTATGGCCCGCCTGGTGGGGGCTTGTCATGTCGCCACCGATCCGCGGTCACGTTCGAATGCAGTGTCCGTGCTATAGGATCGTCTCCCCGCTCCCGCTTCCCCGTGTGGTGTCTCAGGCACATGCGACGTCTCGCTTCCCACCCCCGACACCCCCTGCAACGTCAGCACCGCTCCCTTGGCACGATCTGCTTCTAAGCCGCGGTTGCCCTTCTGACCCTCACTCCGACGGGTTCGATCAGCGCATCGCCACCTCGCCCCACGCTCTTCAGCGGGGAATGGCGACAATCGGCGTGTCCGCAGCCCGATTGTGTCCTTCTAACCGTGTTAGAGCAGTTTCTGCTTGCAGCCGCCGTTATTCGCATATCGGCGATAAATATTCGGTTTTCGCCCGATACCCGCCCCTTCCCCGGCGTATTATACCATCAGCAGCAATACCTTTCTCTCTCCGTAGTCGCTCGTCTGGATAAGCGTTTTCTATGGCGAATTTGGCTGCTCTCTGCGCCGCGTGGTTCCGTCTATAAGGAAGACGTATAATCAGAGGAACGGTATGGTCCTTGTCCTATTCTGTGAGTGTGGTATGCGAGGTGTTTCAGAAATGGATGAGAAAATACAGGAAAATGGGATGGGTTAATCTGGCAGATAATAGAGGGAGATTTCTGCCGACTGGTATTAGCACGGTGGATCATTTGCCGGCCTCCCAGTGACTGAACACGATAAGACCCCCGATTCCCGATTTATCGATGCGGAAGCAATTAGCCCTAAGCCCGTATCTGCCCGAGCGGACCAATTCCTTGATGCAACATGGAACAACGCATTGCTACGCTTGCGCCAGACAACTTAGACCGGCCTTGCAGGAAAGGGGAGCTACTGTACGGTGCTATCCTCGTCAAAGGCGATAAGACACAGGCACTGGTGCGCTGGTGTTACTTGGGCGGGCGAATGCAGATTGAATCGCTTCGGTTCCGGCCCGGCTACAAGGCCTTTCGGCTTCGGCGCCAACACTGGCACAAGCTCGACGGCACTTGGTGCCGTCTGTTCAGGAGCTACCAATACTGTAACGTATGAGCAATGACTATGTGTTTGCCCTCTCGGCCAGGGAGTTGGCAAACTGATAGCTAAAGCACATATAGGTCGAGTCCGGCCTGGTCCGCTTTCAACTTGAGTGGAAAACTCCACACGCACAACCCGCACCGGGCACGGCTCAAAGCCGGCAGCGTGAGTGAAGAAGCCCTGCGCAGTGAGCGCACTGAGCACTGAGCTAACAGCGACCAACGGTTTGGCGGTGATTTCACAAAGTCAAAGCCCTTCCTTCCCGATCGCCCACGCCAGAACAAACACTAAGCCGCGTTCGGACCTGCTCGGGTGCTGCCGCTCACGTCCCAGCCCGAAACCTACCTTGTGACCCTCGCCGCCGCCCGCTCCACATATTCGAATATACACGAGCGGATAGCCGGGCCCTCTTCCTTAGCTCCACACCACCGTCTGAACCCCGTCCTTAAGCCCGCGTTACAGTCCACGACAGTGGCAAACAGACAAGCAAATATGGGTGCCCAAGACTATAGCCCACCCTCGACGGATATCATCACCCTCACTCGACATGTGCTCAACGAAGGCTTCCAGCTCCAGAAGCAGAGCGCAGCCAGCGGTGACCTCACCATTCTGCTGAGCTCGCTCCAGACCACCTGGTAAGTGCAGTTAGACCTCAGGTCGGCGGCGCCAGCAACTCCGTGCCGAACTAAGACATCCGCTTCTTCCATCCTCTTCCGTAATCGAATCAGCAAATTCATTGAAAGCAATGTCCGAAAGGCAAGTCTCATCAACTTGTAAGTATTGGTTGCCGAGCGGCGTACCAGACGTGGTGGGAAATACGCCTGTGAGACGGACGCAGAAGGTTGACGTCCCTTTTCTTGTCCCCTAATGCTTGTCTACTTGTACCAAAAGGATTGGCGCTGCTGGTAACACCAACGTGCAAGGCGAGGATCAAAAGAAGCTCGACGTACTTTCTAATCAGATCATGATCAACGCTCTCAAGGCGTCGGGCAAAGCTGCTGTGCTCGTCTCCGAGGAGGATGACGAAGCGATCTTCGTCGGTGAGAAGCACGAGGGCCAGACCTTTGAATCTACCAAGGGCAAGTACTGTGTCGTGTTTGACCCGCTTGACGGCTCGAGCAACATTGATGCCGGTGTCAACATCGGCACGATCTTCGGCATCTATCTTGTCAAGGAAGGCTCCAAGGGAACCATCGAAGACGTACTCAGACCCGGCAAGGAGATGGTCGCCGCCGGCTACTGCATGTATGGATCCTCCGCCAACTTGGTATTGACCACCGGGAACGGTGTCAACGGATACACCCTCGACAACCAGATCGGCGAATTCATTTTGACCCATCCCAACATCAAGCTGCCCGACCGGGGCAAGATCTACTCGATCAACGAGGGAAACAGCATGTACTATCACGAACCCGTCCTGAAGTACCTCGAGAGCATCAAGTACCCAAAGGCAGAGGGTGCCAAGCCCTACTCGGCGCGATACATTGGCTCCATGGTCGCTGATGTTCACCGCACCTTGCTCTATGGAGGCATCTTTGGCTACCCCGACGACAAGAAGTCCAAGAGCGGAAAGCTTCGCATGCTCTACGAGGCCTTCCCCATGGCCTTCTTGACCGAGCAGGTAAGTGCAGCGAACAGATAGCCTATCAGAGGCGCCCAAAAGAAGGGATGCAATACTGATGTCGTGTCTTTCCTCGCTTCTCCATCTTACAGGCCGGCGGCCTTGCTACGACAGGTACCGAGAGGATCCTCGATATCCAGCCTACGAGCATTCACCAGCGATGCCCTGTCTTCTTGGGATCTAAGGATGATGTGCAAGACTTGTAAGTGCCACCGCCTTTTAGCCTTCCTCGGCTTGCCTAGTACTGACTGAGCCTCGCCCCTCTCGCTTCTATCGCCGAACAGGATCAACTGCTACAAGTAGCTGCACAAAGACCTCTGACCGGGCACATATTTGTACCAGCCATTAACAGTCGTCATTCAGCTGTGATTCGCAACGAGCTTGACTCCCTCCAGAACGCGGCCGTCTGTGACACCGAGCTGCTAGGGAAGATACGTCGCATGCGTCGTCCGTTTGTGCCAGAAAGCGGTGCTGCACAGTGCCCAGCTGTGCAGTGGACGTTGGCCAAACGGCCCAGCGGCGGCCGCGGAGGCGGTGCGAGCTGCGGGGATTCCCACCGCGTTGGCCGAGCGAAGAAAGGGACGCTTCTCGCGTGGCGGGGGGCCAATCTGGATGTGCGTGCTCGCATGGCGTTCCCACCCGCAGCGCCGGGACAAAGGGACGTTTCCTGCGACTGCGAGCTGACACGCCGAACAAAGGACACTGTGCGTGTGCAGCGCAGCTGGCTCCCGCATGCATCCTGACGCTGGCTGCGATGGTGTGGGCCATCACACCTGCTCCCACGCCTCACGACCTCCGCTTGGTTCGAAATCCTCTCGCAGGCCCGGCTTCTCGACGTCGCTCTCTGTCTCAGGCACCCCTTGTGACATACTTCGTCTCGTAACACCGCCCAGGCCAGCTACCGGCTCTCTGGGCCCGCTAAGGCCGTATCTAGGCACTGTGTCACCTTGGCCTCATCATGAGCGGTTTCGGCAAGGTCCGACGTCGGACCGCCCTTTGTCTCGCTCCTTCCCTTAGCCTGGTCACAATGCTCTGTCGCTTCTGTGTGTCCGCCCTTCCGCTGCTGCATTCTTCCGCCTTGCTTTTCCTTTTTAGGTAGCCATGCGGGTCTGTTTGGCTCTCAGTACAGCGTCCTTGATACGCACCGGGCTTCCTGAACGCTAGCTCCTCGTCCTCCCCGTGCTTCCGCCTCGGATGGTCCCAACTGAACGTAGCAGTACGATTACTTCCACTGGACGCCACCCGCTTCGTTGCGCCTTGAGCCATGAGTATGGAGACTATGATCCGTGTCCTAGAACGGCTCGATGAAATTGGACCCTACTACTGGAACAGACCCGAGACGGCCGACTGTACTGTGGTCGTCACTGCGCTGCCGTCGCGGGGGCGGGTACAGCGGTCACACGGTGCTTCAAGCCGGCAGCAGGCGGGCGCCGATGGCCGCCGCTCCTCGTTTCCTCGCTGTTCGTCGTTGGGGGCCACAGAGGGCCACGCGGTGCACTGCTTCGGCGCGAGCACGCCTGCCTCGGCGGTTTACGGCTCATCACCGTCGTGCCGCGCAGCGCTGCGACGGGAGCATGTGCCTCTGCAGGTCTGCAACGACGTCCGGAGGGAAAGCGCACCGGCGCTAGCTGCCCCGCCCGCACCAACCCGCCTGACCTTCCGGCTGCACCGCGACATCCTCGTCCTCCATTCGGCGCTCTTCCGGCGGTGCCTGAGCACCACCCTGCCGCTCGACCTTGAACCGAGCGCAGCGCAGATCGCGCCTGCCAACGAGCTCCGCATCGTCAACAGAAACCCGAGCCATCTAGTCCTCCACCTGGCGCTGGTCGACCCGCCGAGCTTCACCGCGCTGCTCGAATATCTCTATCTTGGCGATTTCGCCCAGCTCGCCCATGCCATGCAGACCGGTGATGCCAAGTGGGAAAGCGTCGTCCTCAACACACGTCGCCTCGGCCTGGACGAGGAGCTCAAAGCAAAGCTGGGCGCGTGGTGGTGCACAGCACGCCAACACGCAGCGCTGCGCTCCCCTGCGCTGGCTCAGTGGCCAGCGCAAACTCGCGAGGCGCGTCACGAGACAGCAGTCACCAGCCCGCGTTCGTCGACGGCGGTGGCGAAGCTCTTGCCGCCTGAGCAAGCCTTCAAGTTCCCGCCACCACCCGCTGCCGGGCGGAATAGCTTCAGAGATCTGAAACGGCAGAATTGTTGGGATGCCGGGCCCGAGCCCAAGCGTTTCCGCGAATCCGTCAGTGTTGGACGGGCTGGCAGCGACAGCCAGCTCGTTGGCGAGGGCCTCGATGACATGTCGCTCGTCTCTCCGCGCTCGTCGGTGCACCATTCCACATCACCGCTGAGCACCGTTGCGGCGTCGCGCAAGCGTAGCGGATCGCTCGCGGTGCGGAGCTGGCTGGGACGGACGCGAAGACACCGAGCCATCTCGAGCGTCGCCCACTACTGCAACGTCACACCCATTCACGAAGCGACAACAGCTGCATCGACCCACTATTCTTCCACTCATCCAGCGGGCCGGCCACGCAGCCAGACCACCCTAGATACCTCCCGGAGGCTGTCGACATCTACAATCACCGCTGCGCAGCCGGAACGTACCTCCGGGGCGACTCATGCGTAGCCAGCCGCTTTCAACGCATCGTCACCCCGCTGCTGGAAGCCCCTTGGAACTCTAAAGCTGATCAGCGTATAGATGAAGTACCGAGGGCATCGTGACAAGACCCGCCATGTCGTGACGAACATCCACTCGTTGGTGCCCAGGGATGAGTACCTTAAATGGAGGAAGCAGTTGGACCCTGCGTATGCGGCGCTCGGTGTGACACTCAAGACGTAATCGGACCGGGTTCGTCAAGAGCAGATGGCCTGAGGACGACATCTCCGGCGCAAGCTCGAGCTGGTTACTCCTCCGAATCATCGTCGTTCGAGACACAGAGCCAAGGATTGTCAAGGTATCCCCTATTACTAAAGACGTCCACCCGTCCAGCTTGCGAGTGCACGACCGTCCTTTTGTTGCTGGCTACGACCATATAAACATCTATCGAAAGTCCCAACGCAGGCTTGAAGCTAATGAAAACGCAAGAAGGCGTAGCACTGGGTCTTACGGCGACGCTTGAGGCCCAAAAGAGGCAAGTCATCCAGCCCGCGACCATCTCGCCATTTCGCAGCCCGCGTCCACGCCACGCTGCTGCGCATGTAGAAACGGAAGAAGCCGCCAGCATGTTGGAACGTACGTGCTCTCGCCGTGCAAGCCGAATGCGTCTGATCCGATCGAAACTATCGCCGCCGATGGTCGGGTCCGCGCCGTGTTTTCTACAAGATCACCTTTTGTCGCAACCCCATCACATTTCCTCGCTGATCTGCGCAGCTCTGCTATGTGTCATCGGCTTGCCCTGCTTTCTGAGTCGTATAGAGTGCATCACAAGCCCCAGTGTCCTGATAGCGTGTGGATCGAGGCCGCCGAGATGGTAGCATCGAAAGCGCGACGACCTTCACCTCGTCCCTTTTGTTCGCCTCCCTTGCCTTTCCTCTTCGTCCTGTCTCGTGCGAGTGTTTGAGCCGCTGGGACGGGGCGTTGCATGCACGGCCGCTCGGAATCGAGCCCGGACCCTGAAGCCGAAGCGAACGTTGATTTCCTTGCGCCATGCTTGCTCCGGTCCTTCCGCTTGCTCTCTTTCTACCCATCACGATTTCGAGGTCCTTCTCGCTTTGAGATACAGCGCTTACCGTGGACGTCTCAGAAGGGGGAGTCGCCGAATACAGCAGCTGTAGCAGATCGACGGCGCTATTCTCCATTCGGGTTTGTCGGCTGGCGCTCCGGTTGCAAACGACGCTGATCGGCCCATCTCGACCCAGGGCGCGTAGACCTGCGCAGAAGTTTGCGTCACTGCTATGCCTCGACTCGAGACGAACGCCGGGTGGTCCAAGCTGAAAGAGGATCTGGTGGCGGTGGTGTCGCCGCAGACGGGGTCACTCACGTCGCGGCTGGCCATTGTCAAGTCGTTGTTGCTGCGGTCTGTGCGGACCTCGCTGGGGGAGAATACGCGCGGCGCGCCGCCACTGCTGCCGCTGCGTGTGCGGCCTGCGTTCATCCTGCTGAATGTGGTCGATCTGGTCCTGCTCGGGGTGTTGGGCTTCCACCCGCGCAGCCAGACGTGGCTCCGGCTGAACGACAAGCTGCTCCACTTTGTCTGCTTTTTCCTGGCGACGGCCATGTTCTACATGATCTGGGACGTCGACGAGCACGCGCGGGGCAGCTGGGTCTGGCGGCACGCCTCGCTGCTGCTCACCGGCATCACCTGCTTCCTCGTCGGCGGCATCGGCAGCGAAATCGTACAGAGCCTTCTCCCATACAAGCAGTTCCAGCTGGGCGACATTGTCGCCAACCTGCTCGGCAGCTCTCTCGGCCTCTTCTTCTCGTATCACCTCGAGAAACGCTACCGCGCCCGTCGCGAGCTCGAGAGGCTCTACGCACCCCTCGATATCGAGGACTACGGCGACTTGGACGACGACTCGGACGACGACGCGCGCACGCATCCCACGCAGTCCCATTTCCGCTCCGGCCGTCCCGCCCATCCGGCCCGCCCATCCTCATCCGCACCAGCAGATCCAGCAGGACACTCCCGCCCCGCCTCTGCCAAGAAGAAGGTCCGCTTCGGCAACGACATCTGGGACGACAGCGTCGAGATCCAGCCGCTCCGGTCCGCGCATTCCGCTCCGTCTCCAGCGTCTTCCTCTTCCGCAGGCCCCGCCTCCTCATCGCAGCAGCAGCCCATACCCCCCACACCAGTTTCAAAGCAAGACCTCTTCACAATCGACGATGACGACGACGACGACGCGATCGAAGCCAATGCCTGGAAAGATGCGGCCAGGTCCTAGCACCGACGCCTTTCCCCGGTCCCACCGGCAGTGCTGACCCAAGCCAAGACGGAAACTCTGTAAGGACAACTCGTAAGCACATGAAAAATGAAACACTGGTGGAGATAACCCTTGAAATACGTGCATAGCTAGAATGATGCGTGGGGGACCATGCGACAGAAAAGAGACAGGTCAAGCAATAGCAGTGGAAGATTGCCTGATGATTTGCAAAGGAGCAGGAACGACGAAGTCAAACACGGCGAAGCAATGTCGGTAGAAGGTCTTATAATACAAAGAAGCGGGTCAGCGGAGTGCCTAGCGCAAGCTGGCAAATTGTCCAAGGCAAGAAAAGGTTGAGGCAGCAAGGTGGGCTACGCGGAAGCCTCGTTGAGTACCTGCTGGAAGAGCTGCTTGGTGGGGAGCATGTTAGGAGGTCGATTCCTGAGCCACATCAACGGCAGCTTCTGACCATCGAACTGGTAGAGCTGCAACGCCCAGGCAGATGTGCCGACCGGCTTGAAGCCTGGATGGTCGTCCTGGTAGTTGTACCAGGTCGGGATAAGCTCGAATTCCGAGTAGTGGTAGATGGAGCTCGTTTGGGCAGCACATGGGTCCAGCACCTGAACGTAGCCGTCGGCAGGGAACGGATTCATTGTGATTGAGCCATTGGAGTGCAGTTCGTACGTCCCATGCTGCCAGATCAGAGAAGCTTTGAAACATCGGTTCTTGACTGGGTTCGACGTGAACTGGTACTTGGCCTCCTCGAAGAACCCATCGTCGGTAAACGAGTAGGAGATACCTGCGGTGGCAGGAAGCTTGAAATCTTGCGTCAGTGGATTGAAGAATTCGATGCCGGTGGTGACGTTCTGGGAACCGCTGGACCAGGTGCCCATGAGCGATGTGACGTTTTGAAACGTGGCCTGCGCAGAGACGGACGAAAAAGCCAGTGAAGCGGCGACGACCGCCTTGGCGATGGGAGCAAACAGCTTCATTGCGCTGAAGAAGCCACCAAATGATCGGCTCGTCAAGGCCCGATCCAGGGGAGACGAATAGGGAGCGAGGCCAAGTCGCTGCTGTCGGTGCTGCTATAGGAAGATGGCAGATCAGTGCGTGTTGGTAGCGCCAGCCGAAGCAAGCCACGAAGATGCCCGCCTAGGCCTGTATATGTTGCAATACGAAGAAATGAGGGCGTGGATATGGTAGCAGAGAGGAGAAAAGGTTCGACTCGAAATTGGGCAAGTACATGCCCCCCGCTCACCATCGCTGGTGAATGCGAGCGGTGATTCTCATGAGTCTGTTGATGCCAATCCGCTTTAAGGAGTGCGCCTGTGTTCCCGAATTAGCCAACGGCATCAACTGCATTCGAAGTAGCTCACCGGCGGGAAATCATTGAATGGTTGAAATTCCTGTGCCCTTCAAGGTTAGCCTCTGGAAGCATCACAGGTGCATAAGATTGCCTACAGGAGCGAACAGGCAGGTTAGCAGGATCAGTAATGTTTCAAATCCGGGGTAGTAACATTACGTAGTTTTGATAACAACAGTACTGTTCAATCGACTCACCTCCATTCCTCGATCTTTTACAACCCGAAGTATGTGCTCTGCAACGGAACCACGCCAGGTAGGAATCCTGACGTGCATGCTCATCGAGCTCACGTCCGCATAACTCTAACGGTGTGGCAACTCTGACGGTGTCGTAACTCTGGCGGTGTCGTAACTCTGGCTCGGAATTGTCGACAAGGGGCTTGGGAAGGTGCCTGCAGATGCTCATACTACGTGATACTTGTGCTGCGGCCAAGCTTCTGCACTTTGGCTACGGCAGTGTACACTTCTAGACTGAATTTACGCGGCTCGTCTAAGCTCGTTCGGAGGCATCCGTCTGTGGTCGGCGGAAAGTACAGCGGGACGTCCGAGGGTCTAGGCCCCAGCGACTGGTCACGCTAGCGCATCGATTGTGAGTGGCGTGCACGGGCATGGCGCGCATGGTAGTGGGTATGGTCTATATGCAGTCCTATGCGCTGTAAGGAAGATGTGTTGGGTACTGTTGTACATGCTAGGGCGAGGGCGGGGCCGAGGGGGGGCGTCATGGCCTTGTGCTGAGCACGCGCTGCACAGCCTGCAGCGCCTGGGCAGCAGGCTCCAAAGCTTCGTTCGGGCCCTGATCGCTGAGTTGGCCTAAAGCGGACTTGGTTTCGGTCGCAACTCGTAGAATCGCATCTTGGCCAATGGCGCCTGTGCCTTGCTCGTCCGCTGTCATGTTGGTATCGGCGCGGCGCACAGCCTGACAGAGGCTGAGAACCAGCATGCATGCGTTACTGGCAAATTGCGGAGGCATCCGAGCATCTCGACGAGCCAGCACCGAGTTCACCATGTTGAGCGCGCTCGGGGGAGGCGGCAGAGGTTGCGAAGATGACGATCCAGCGCTGCCCGCTGACGAACGGCGCTTTGCCATCCTCAGCGCCCGAGCTTCTTCACTGTCCGCGCCCTCATGCTCTGACTCGTCTTCTGCAGTCGCCGCGGATGCCGCCTTGGTGGGCTCGGACAAAAGCGAGAGGCTTACCAGCTCGGCACCGTTACGGTCGCTACCGACCAAGGTCAGCGCGAGGATACCTTCGTTGACCAGCACAGGGTACTTGGGACTGGTCCGCACCATCTCGGCCAAGGCTTGGATCACATCTCTACGGACAACCTTTCTCTGAGCTGCCGAAACAGTGTCATCCGACAGCCTCGGATCTGCATGTCTAGACGCGGACCACAGGCTTTTGACAACGTTGACGAGTACCCGCGTGGCTTCCATCTTGGTCGGCACATCGTCGATGCGCCGGATCATGTCCACAAGCGCATTCAGTGCCGTGGTCTTCTTGCCACTTTCAGCGTCACCCTGACTGTTGACGAGGCGGACAGCATTGCCAGGAACGTTGGCGCAAAGGTGCTTCAGCAGCCCTACGGTCGCAAACTGGAGTGGCTGGACCATGTCCTTTTCCCTGCCCATAAAAGGTATGACTGCATCAATGACGTCCAGCTCGCCGATGACCAGCTTGTTAGCCGCTGGGATGGACAGATTCTTGATCAGAGAGACCAATCCGTGCGCCACCTTGATATCACTCGCTTGCGACAGTAAGGAGGCAAGGAACGGCGCCAGACCGTGTTCCTGGACTAGACTGAGGCAGTGCGCGTCGCTTCGAGCTAGATTGCCCAAAGACAACATGCCACAGCTGACCAGATCGTCCCGAGTTTTGGGATCGTATCGAATCCATTCCTTGAGCCTGTCGATGAAGCCCGACGGCCCGCTGAAAAGCTCCTCCATGTTGGAGTCATCGCCCGAGATGGCAACCACAGCGCGTGCAGCAGACGCTTTAACTCGAGAGAACGTCTTGAGCGCCTCAGCCGAGGTTTCCACATCGTCGACGGAAGGATGCCCGTCTGCAGTGACTGTGGGAGGCTTCTCTTCAATCTTTCGCCAGGTCGCGGGAATGTCGGCGTGTTCGACAAAATTCATGAAAAGATCCAGTGCCGAGCGGAAGGCAGCGCAAAGCCCAAGCGCCTCAACCGCTGTCGCTTCCTGATTCAGGGATCTCACTGCCCTGGTTCGGAAGTCATGGTCTTCTCCAGAACACGCCTCGATGAGCTCGCTAGCTATTTGAAGGATCTCGGCGTCGGCCTCGACCAGCTCTTCCACATCATCGACATCGAGTGATAGCAGCGGTTGACCACTCTGGGTGAGCTGGTCAAGAACGGGCGACGGTGTAAAGGGCAGCAATGGCTGGAGCAGGGCTTGAAAGCAGTGCTTAGAAAGAATGGCACGGATGTTGTCCTCGTCGTCATCGTCGTCGACCTGCATCTCGTCCGACATTTCGCGTTGACGCCTCTCCTTCTCGTCCTCCTTGAAGTCATCATAGACCTCCTGGACAACGCGCCAGGCCCAGCTGCATACCATAGCCCCGATCTTGATCTTCTCGAGCGTCTCGCTGTCATTTTCAGCCTCCACCGTTTGTGGGA
This sequence comes from Tranzscheliella williamsii, assembly GCA_023212725.1. Classification (NCBI taxonomy): domain Eukaryota; kingdom Fungi; phylum Basidiomycota; class Ustilaginomycetes; order Ustilaginales; family Ustilaginaceae; genus Tranzscheliella; species Tranzscheliella williamsii. The sequence continues at coordinate 301,579 of JALBYF010000011.1, forward strand.
GCGCCCACAGATTCGGCGAGTAGATTCGAACGTGCGAAGCAACCCGTGTCAATATCGCAAGGCAGTCAGCGTTAGCGAGAGACTGCCTAGTGGGGATATGCTCGAGCTGCATGTTGAGTACGGCGCCAACGGCGGCACGCAGCAAGGAGAGGAGCTTTGTCGAGAATAAGGCAGAAGAGCGCGATTGATCCTGCGCACGCAACAGAGCCGAGACAACGCTCAGCACGAGGGGAGCAGCACCTAAAGTGCTGAGGGCGCTTCGGTTCTGCTCGTGATCGATGCAGAGATTGGCCAACACTCTGAAGATCTCTATCTGGGCCTCGAGGATCGCATTGTTGGCTGGCTGTGACAAGGTTAAGCTCTGTGTGCCAAGCCACAGCTTCAGCGCTGACACACAGTCTGCTGGCAGGCGCGAGGCACCAAGCGGAGTGCGTAGACGGCCGGAGCGCATGACATCCGCAATCGGCTTCAGTTCTCTTGCCAAAGAAGCCCAGGTGTCGTCCAAGGTGAAATCGTGGGAGGATGATGGCGACTGAGCATACTGGGCGGTGGAGTTGCTGGCGAAGAAAGGCTCGTTGGCTTTGAGGGCTGAAGGGGAGCTGACAACATTATGACCGGCCGAGACGCCAGCGAAGTGGCTTAGGAAAGAGGCAGCGCTGGACAAGCCAAGCCTGAGAGCATCGCCAGCAGGTGGATGGGAAGATTCGGCCTGCAGCGTCGAGGCTCTGGAAGCGGCAGATTCGGGTGTAATGGTGCTTGCAATCGAACTGTCCGTTGCCTGGCGGGTCTGCGAAGACTGAGACGAAGACGGTTCGTCGACAAGAGAGATGCCTGAATCATTGGCAATGCTATGCTCCTTGGAGGTTGCGTGAATGCGTTGAACGAGATAGGTCAATTCGTTCCTCAGAGAGCCAAGGGGCAAGTGAGCGTCATTGGAGGCGGAGGACCGCATTTTGACGCAGAGGAACCTGGGTCGTCCTTGGTAGCAGTGGAGACGTTTACGGTTGACCGTGTTCAGATGACCATGAGGTGGAGTTGGAGATGACAAGGCCTGCAGGGATAACATGGCGATGATCATTCACATTTGTCGCGAACGAGGGCAGGGAAGATGACATGAGAGGTCGTCAGCACCATTCGAAGCGCAGGATCTCAGCGGGCTAGACAGCCAAGGTAGGGCGAAGTAGGACGGGAAGAGGAGACAAGCTAGGTACACGATCTGAAGATGTGGCGACGTTGATATATGTGTACCGATGAGGACGATGGGCCAGGCGGGACCGGCATGGAACATGGTCGGCGTGAATCCGGCAGGGTCTAGAGCGGTGAATGAGACTACAGGCAGTGCAAAGACATGAGGTTGCGGGGTACAGTGGCACTGCCAGCAGGGGGGCGGGCGACGGGGATGGAGACTCACCTGAAGGCCAAATAGCCAGACAATCACAAGGCTGTGATGCCGAGTCGATGCGCAGTGTTCCTTGGTTGATTTAAACCTTCTTTCGAACTTCAAGTGACGGTGTAAGGACACAGCTTCGTATGATGCGAGGGTGGGCTGCTGGTGAGCGAAGAACTTCGATGAAGACCAGCCTGAACTGGGCCTGGATCTGCGAACTTTGTCCAAGCAATGGCGATGAGCGAGCCGCTTTCGGTACTAATGCAGCCGACGAGCTGGAGTCTGGCCTTGGTAAGCCTTGCTAACCTTGCTACACGCTGCTGAAGTGACCAGCAAGCGTAGTTAGCGGACTGGACGGGAAGCGGAAGGGTTGTACCAACGCGCCAATGCAGAGAGAACAGCATCGCCAAAAGCCCGCGACACAGCCTCACCACCAATTTTGCCGCAATGAACTCTATTATTATTAGAATCACTCCACAAGCACACCTCAACTGACACCCTGTCGAAATATCCTTGTTCATGTGCACGATCTCCAGATCGGCCCATTCAGTGACGCTGAAGAGCACTTCTCACTGCACACGCCGTGTGACGCGTAGCTGAAGCGCTTCAACTGTTGGCGCAGAGCATTCCGTGGTCTGAAAGACAATCACCTGTTAGCGGCGTGCAACGGCATCCAAACGTGATTGCTTGAGTTCGCAAGCCAACACAGCCTTAGGGCGCTTCAGCTTAACTTTTGTCGTATGGAAGCCCGTAGTTGTGAGATGCGACTAAAAACCGGACAAACCAGCTTGTTGAATAATAATGTTAGATCACAAGTTGACTGTGTCGGACGAGAAGCAGGCAAGGGCCACGTGATGGATGTCTAGCACGGATAGGCAACGGCCCTTGTCTCTACGTGCCGCCGCATGCTCCGTCCATCTTGTAACTACACCATTTGCGGCTTGCCTATACTACTCATAGCCACAGCATAAGGACCGGGCGTCAGTGCTCTCATACAGCGCTGTTATGGTTCTCTCCGACCTGGGTAGGCGCATCAATAACGCCTTTCAGGACCTTTCCAAGGCTCCCACTGTCGATGCGTCGTCGATCGACCAGCTCCTCAAGTCGGTCTGCAATGCTTTGATCGAGGCCGATGTCAATGTCAAGCTTGTTGCAAATCTCCGCTCACAAGTCAAATCGCAGGTCACTGCGCTGCTCAACGACAAGGCCAACGCCAACTGGAACGATGCCCAGCGTCGCCAGCGTGTTCAGAAGGCTATCTTCGATCATCTCGTTGCGCTGGTAGATCCCTTGCATGGCCAAACCAAGACGGATGCCGAGACCGGCACACAGCTCCAAGCCGGAAATGCGGGACCGGGCGATATCTTCAAGCCGAAGAAGGGGAAGCCCAACGTGATCATGTTTGTCGGTCTTCAAGGGTCCGGCAAGACCACCTCCTGTACCAAGCTCGCCCTCTACTATCAGAAGCGAGGATTCAAGACCGGCCTCGTCTGCGCAGACACCTTCCGTGCAGGCGCCTTCGACCAGCTCAAGCAGAATGCCAGTAAGATCAATGTCCCCTTCTACGGCAGCTACACCGAGACCGATCCGGTGGTCATCTCTGCTGCCGGTGTAGCCAGCTTCAAGCAGAACCGATTCGAAGTGATCATTGTCGACACCAGTGGACGACACAAGCAGGAACAGGAGCTGTTTGACGAGATGAAGGAGATCGACGCTGCCGTGACACCGGATCTTACCATTATGGTCCTCGATGCCAACATTGGCCAAGCCGCCGAGGCCCAATCTCGCGCCTTCAAGGAAGCGGCCGGATACGGTGCCATCATTGTGACCAAGCTCGATGGCCACGCCAAGGGAGGAGGTGCCATCTCTGCTGTTGCCGCCACTTCGACGCCCATCATGTTTATCGGTACCGGTGAGCACGCTGCCGACCTGGAGCCGTTCCGTGCACAACCCTTTATCTCGAAGCTGCTAGGCATGGGCGATGTCAGCGGGCTGATGGACAAGATGGAGGAGATGCAGATGAATGGCGGACAGGAGAGGCAGCGCGAGATGCTCAAAAAGATCGAAGAAGGCGGCGTCTTTTCCATTCGCGATTGGAGGGAGCAGCTCTCCAACATCATGGGCATGGGTCCGCTCAGCAAGATTGCAGGCATGATACCAGGCATGGGTCAGATGCTTAGCGGTGCTGGTGGAGACGACGAGGCTGCCGGCGGCAAGATGAAGCGCATGATCTACATCACAGACGCTATGACGCGTGAGGAGCTAGACAGCGACGGGCGCCTCTTTACTGCGCCTGTGCGGTCCAAGAAAAGCGCGGCCGAAACGCAAGAGCTGGTTGTCGCCGAGGGCTCGACGGCGGCGGGCAAGAGCAAGAAGAAGAAGAAGCCGCAGCAGAAGGTGCGGATGACGGCGCGGGCGAGACGCGTGGCGCGCGGATCGGGAACCTCGGTCAAGGAGGTGGAAGAGTTCCTGATGCAGTACCGGATGGTGGCCAACATGGTCAAGAAGATGGGCGGCAAGCAGGGGTGGCTCAAGCAGATGCAGGGGATGGGTGGGGCGGGGGGGAAGGGCAAAATGCCAGGCGCGGGCATGCTGCCGCCGGGAATGAGCCGGGAGCAGGTCATGCAGATGCAGAACGCGCTGCCCGCCGACATCAAGGCGCAGCTCCGCCAGCCCGGCGGCCGCGAGAAGCTCCTTCAGCAAATCCAATCCGGCAACATCCCCGACGGCCTCGCTGGCATGGGCGGTATGGGCGGCATGGGCGGGCTCGCCAACATGATGGGCGGCGCCGGCGCCGGCGGCATGCCCAACATGGCCCAGATGCAGCAGATGATGCAGGGCATGGGCGGCATGGGCGGCATGATGAACATGATGAAGGGCATGATGGGCGGCGCCCCCGGCACACCCCCCGCCCGCTAACCCTTCCCCCAGCACGCATCTTTCACCCTCTCTCACTCCATCTCCATGCGTACCGATATCTTCACATGGTCCCTATGTAAAACACACATCAGCAACGCCTCGGCAACCAGTCGTGTCGCGCTGCACAACAGTCCAGCGAGAAGATGGGGCGGATCGGGTCATCAACATTGGACATCGAAAGGTCGATACAAAGAGGTGGTGGACAGAAACGGGCTTTCGCAATACAGCAGGTGGCAGGAGGCAGCCGAGCGGCGCACGTGAATGGACTCATCAGTGGCGTCACGACATGGCAGAATAAGGACTGCGCGGGTCGTGCTGCGTTGGCTGGGGCTGACCCTGGCCCTGGCCCTGCTGCATGAACCGTGTGTGGTCGCCGTACTGGTGCCCGCCCTGGGGTCCGGGAGCGAAGGCGGCGCCGCTGCCCTGGTCAAAAGGGGAGAAGGAGGATCCTCCGCCGAAACCGCCGCTGGGAAATCGAGCGCTTCCGAACTGCTGTTGCTGCTGCTGCTGCTGCTGAGCGGCCTGAACCTGCGCCCGGGTAATCGACATGATAGCAGGGTCACTGAAAGGCAGGTCGGAGCCGTTGGACCCTTGCTGTCCGCCGTAGCCGGCTCTGCGGTGCGAGGCTGCCAGAAGCTGCGCCAGCAGCGGATCAGAGGAGGCGGCGTTGGCATTGCCATTCGGTCGTCCCTGTTCATTGTGGCTCGCCGCTCCAGCACCATACTGAGTCTGCTGTTGTGCCCGCTGAGCTGCCTGCTGCTGCAAGTCGGCCAGAAAGTTGGCCCCGCTGCCGTTGGTCATTTGCTGCTGTTGTAGGCCATCAGAGACATTGTTCATGCTGTTGCCGCCCATCTGGTGCAACGACGCCAACAAAGCTTGCTGTTGCCGACTGGCAGGAGCCGATATACCCGGAGGCGGCGTGTTAGTGCCAAAACGCCCACCAAAGCTAGGGCCGCCAATGCCAGGGGGTCTCGATAGAGCCATGCCGGCGAAAGCACCGTTATCGCGGGCGGCCAGACCGCCGAATCCGGGCAGACCCGCACCGTCATTGAAGCCATTGATTCTCGAAGAGCTGTCCTGATCGAAGACGCTACCGAGTAAGCTCGACACATCTTTAGTGGTGCCAAACCCGTCGCTGTCGCTAAACCCATTCGCCTGTAGGCCGTTCAACAATTCCGTCCGCAGGGGAGACGCGGTGGGGAATGAGTCCGACTCCTTTCGTTTTGCGAAGTCGAAGCGGGAAGCACGCTTCGGATCAGCTCCCGCCTCGAGGGGCTCATCACCAGAGGTGAAGCCGTTGCTGTTGCCTTGATCTTGACTGAGGGCCCTCCTCATGCGTTCGATGACCGCAAAAGCGGACGTATTTGTTGTTTCGCCGAAAGCACTTCCATCTTCCTTGATAGTCTCGCCCGCCCCAGGAGCAAAAGGGTCGAAGGAGCCAGAGTAACTAAGAGGCGCGGGCGAGGCCGTCGTACTGCGGTTAGGTGTTCGGATGATGCCTGGAGGCGGCGTACCCGCCGTGACGAGACTGGCATGCGCTGCTAGTACACCGGGGGGAGCTCCAAATGGACTGAAGGCCGTAAAAGCACTTGTAAGTTCGGAAGGCCCATCGTTACTAGCCAATTGCTGACCTGCCGGGAGGTTGAAGGAGAAGTCGCCATCCTTGAAGCTTGAGAGCGCATCGTCGAAATCGGGGAAGGGACTCGGCTTCGTTTCTTCGGGCTGAGCCTCGCGTCTTTGTAACATATCGTCCAACAGAGCCTGGGCGCTGGAAGACGGCTGATAAGTTGACTTGGATAGAGTGCTGTCGTCTCGGGGGTGCGAGTCTGCCGCTGGCGCCCCAAGTCCAGAAGGCAGGACTGAATTCGCTAGACCAGGTGGCGCACCCGGTGCGGCTTCGGCGGACGAGTCGATAGGCGCTGACTCTTGTGGCGCTGCCAGGTTGGAAGAGGCTGGCGCCTCCAAGCCCGATGGAAGGATGGCCTTGCCAGGTACTGGTGATGAAGGTTGTGATGGCGTCGGGGTTTCGGCGCCATGCAAGGCAGGTGATTCTGGACGTCCACTCATCGCAGCCAGTTTCGGTTTATTCGAAGATGACGGCTGCTGCCTAGATGCTTTGGGTGTTGTAGATTTTTGGGAGCTGATCTTTCTTGCCAAAGCAGAGGCCGAGCTTGCCGAGAGCGGAGGCATGTCTGCTTCGCGGAAAGCGCTGCCTACTATGGCCGAAGCGGACGGGGTACCGGAAGTCACAGGCTTGCCAGATGCCCAAGATGCAGTCTTGGGAAGCGCCGACGACTCCAGTTCTGCAGCGCTGAGGATGTCTGACCTCTTCGGGGTCTGATGTATGCCCAAAGACGCGGGTTTGATTTTGTGTTCGGTGTCTTTAGCTGCATGACGCAAAGTGGACAGATCTTCCTTGGTAAAGCTGTCTGCCTCCTCTCCAGGCTCGTGAAGATAGGTGCAACCCGGATTGGTGCAAGGAAGATTGCGGAGGTAGGTGGTACAGTATTTGGTAGTACCGTAACTTGCCCTGATGATTCTGCCGTCACTGCCTTTGCTTCCATCGATGGCGACGATGGCTTTCGCCGCGTCTTCTTTTCTGTGATAAGTGACGTAGACACCTAGCGCGGTTTCTGAAGTACCCATTACGAGCTTGGACGCAGTGTTGCGCTTGCTGATCAGGATCTTGGAGATGCGGCCATACTGTCCGAAATACTCATTGCTGCGCAGAGTGGGAATAAGCTCCTCCTTGGCCAGCTTAGAGCTGAGACCGACAACGTAAACGAGGTTCTTTTGAACAACACGCATGTTGGCTAGATGTTTGCGGTTCATCGATTCCAGCTCCCTTTTTTCCCTCTCCTTTTGCTTTTTCGCCTGAGTGAGTCGTTTAATCTCTTCTGGTGTCATCGGTTTGAACTCGACTGTCTGATCAGAGTATTTCCGTCGACATGCTGGACACCGCCCGTTCAAATTCTGCTTGATATGATGCCAACAGAACCGACAGATCTGGTAACCGCATGGGCAGGGTTTGAAGTTGGCATCTGACAGATCGATCTCTTCTAGGCAGAGCGGACAGTCCATGTCCTCCTGTCAATAACGACGGAAGTAGAAGACGGAATCACAGTTGTGGGTCAGTTGTGAAACGATGCAAAGACGGCCAACTAGGCAGAAAGGAGCACAGTACGGTGGGGACGATCGTCCTCGTCGGGAGGCACGTGGCACATGGACCATAGAGACAGGATGGAGTGGGTTTCACATCCACCACTGACACCGGGGGGGGGGGGGGGGCAACCCCACTGGCTGCAGAGATATGAAGACTGGGCTTGCCACCGGATTGCAGAGATAAAACAACTTACCTCCTCGTCTGACCAATATGCATCCTGAAGACGACATTGTTGCGCTTGGCTGACATCAAATTTGTTCGGCGCTGGAGGTAGGCCATTGGCGCTGTGTGTTGGCTCGGTGGCATGAGAATGTGACGAATGAGAGTTGGGGTTCGGAGACGGTAAGCCAGTGAAGGTGGCCGCTCCGGGGGCCCCCGGACCAGCGACCAGACCCAAGGGCGGAAATGCAGGACCGGATGTGCTGGACATAGGTGCGGCACGCTTCGCCATTATGTCGATGCGCAACAGTTACCGTTGGCGTAGTAAACGTCTCTCAACGTCAGACACAAGGCGTAGAGTGACAATCTGCACACTTCCTCCAAGCGCCAAGACTGAAGGGGGAGTGGCCGGGCGCTGCAAGTACCGCCGTGAGATCGTACGTAAAACTTGCGGTGGTCGATTCTGAGGCTGGCAATGCTGCTAGGGTCGGCGTCGCGGCGTCCGTGCTTGGTTAGACAAGTGGGCAAAAATTGAAGCAGAGCTCGGCCGTCCTCTGTAAGCGGAGATGACAACGTAGTGAGAAGCGGGGCGCGTACGGTGACCGGCGTGTGGTGCGGGCGAGCTGGACAGGATGGAGGCTGATGTCGAAGGCGAGAACGAGCTGACGGCAAAGCAGCCACTGAATAGATAGATGGGCTCAGTCGTCGATGGTCAAATCAAAAAGTGCAAAGTCACGAAAGGCCACGCCGTTGGCTGTGTCGCACTTCACTCTCTCTCCTTCGCTCTGTGCCACTTCACTCAGCCAACATCCAATCTGGCGCACAAGTTAAGCCCTTGGCCGGTATCTTTCAATGCTTATAATAACTGTTCGCGTTTTCTATTCACAACCCATAGACCGTTTCAATCTATAACGCTCAGCAAGCATCAGAGGTACCGGCCGAGTAACGCCCATAGCCAGTTTGTTAGGTTCAGGGCTCGAGTGTCTCCACATACATCACCATGGTTGGCCGTTGCGTTTCGCGATTAGGCCGTCTTTCCCCATACCACTGCTAGCATCCTTTATCTTCGCTGAGCCTTCTCCTTCCAGAGGCCCATGTACATAGTGGGCAGCGACTTTCGTCGATCAAAAAGCTGTCATTCCATTTGGATAAACCTCAGCCCGTTCAACCATGGCGGCGGGACTGAAGAGTGAGTTGAACGTAGACCGCACTTGTTGCGGAAGCTGCGCTTAGTACGAGCGAGGCGGAATGCTGACGACCTATTACTCGATTGGCCGCACCCATAGCGATCATCCTTCTCTCCTTCGTGCTGGCTCTGGGGTTCCTTCTGATCATTTTGTCCTGCGCTTTGTGGTCGAATTGGCTCCCGCTGTTGGTTGGTGAGTAACGAACGACTACAGCGAATTCCAGCCTGTTAGTGTCCGCTAACCATCCTGACTCCCTTCGCCCGCCTGCAGCCCTAATTTATGTGCTGACACCGCTGCCTAACAGCTTGTGCGCACGGTGCGCTGGCGCCGACGACTTTTCGGCAGATTACAACAGGTAGGCACATCACGCATCACTTCTTTTGACCTTCGTTGCCCTTGCCAGTCTCTGACACCTTACCTTTCTCTCGTCCTACCCGTCCTTGTCGTAGCGGTTTCCTTGACTTTGGCAACTTCATGACCGGCCTCATGATCGTGTCTGGCTTCGCTCTGCCCTTGTCACTCTCCCACGCTGGAGTCATCGCCCCCACCGCCTGCTGGATGTCCATCGCTGGCGGCGGACTGGTGTACGGAACAAGTAAGTCCGCTTATGGTCGGGATGCCACTCTGCAGTCGAGCTTGCAGGCTGACCTATTGTCGGTTTCTGCTGTCATGTTGTGATCTAATCCGACCATCTCATCTAAGTTCTCACATATTCAGGCTTCTTCAGCGAGTCAGAAGAGTTCTGATTACGTCCCGCCCCTTCCTACCCTTTTCCCTCTGAGCATAGCGGCTTCTGTTCCTTTCCCTCTGTACACAGCCTCCATGCATATACCGTCATGCAAAGGGTATAAACATTTCATTCGCGAGAGTTATCGGGTACAAATACAAACACAGGCCGATAACGTCCGAACACATACGGCCTACGTAGCTTCGAGCGCTATCGACTTGCATTGGAGAGGTAGGGCTAGGGGTCTGACAGCTAGGCATGACGCTGGTCCTCTAGCCTCTTGCGCTTCCGCTCGAGATACCTCTGCTTGGCGTCCGATATAGTGGCTGTGTTGTTGCGCTTGGCGTTGATCTTCTCGCGCTCGTTCTGCTCTTGCTCTTGCTCTTCGAGCCGCCGTTTGCGGTCCAACTCCAGCATCTGTTGCTCAATGACGGCGCTCTGGCGCGCTCGCTGGGCGTCTCGGCCCATACGACTTTCGTATTCCTCTTGACGTCTGCGCTCCCTTTCCAGTTTGGATTCTCTGCTTTCGGTGTCGCCTGCAACGTCGGCTAGGCGTGCATGGCGACCCTTCTTCGAAACAATGTTGAGACCTTTGGTGAGCAGTTCGCGGCGGTCGACGATCTCGTTGTCGTCGTTCAGCTCCACTTGGAGGCCCTGTTCGTGGGCTCGGCGCGCTAGGTTTACATCGTTGACTTGCTCTGACGTGGCGTCTCCGTCTTGCCCGTCGGGTGTAGTGTCGATTTCGGCGAGGCTTCTTGACTGGTGCTGGTGGAGCGACGCTTCGATTGCGGCTTCACGCGCCGCACTGCTCTGGCTGAGCATGTCGCGATAGAAGGTGCCCATGCCTTTACCTTTTTCGCGTTGCTGCTCTTCTTCCTTTTCTTCTTGCTTCTCCGCCTTGGCCAGCTCGGCCTGCTGCTGCTTGTATGCATTGGTCACAAAAGCCTCCTTGTCGGCAAACTCATCTCCTTCCGCCTGCCTCTGCTTTTGGATCGTTCTTGCTTCGGCGCGCAAGCGGTCTCGTTTGCGCAGCTCGGCAGACTCGAGGATGCCTTCGATATACTTGGGCTTCTTGTCTGCACTCTCGGCCAGCCTTGCATCCTTCACTTTTTTCTCGGCCGCCTTGATGGCGTCGTACACCGAGTCATAGTCGAAGATGCTGGCATCAAGCTGCTTGGCTTCCTCCTGCATCTTGCGGTCGGCTCGGGTGGCCGGCGTTGCAGAATTCCCGGGGGCAAGACCCATCAGATCGAACCGCCCTGCCGGTTTAGACCCCTTCCGCTTCCCATCACCAGCTGACCTCGCGCTCCGAGCAGTTTCTATGGAGTCGCCCGTATCATCGTCATCCTGACCCTCATCGGCGTCGAAGGCTATGGCAGTCTTCCTGAAAAGTGCCGGCGGCGGTGCCGTGCTTGACGTATTGACGGGCTTGTCACGGGCGGGTTTGAGGCCAAAAGAGAGCTTTTTCTTCGAAGACGCTGCCGGCTCCATGCCGCTACAAACCAGTCACAGCGACCAGCCGTCACCTCACAAATGATGGAAGAGGAAGGGTCGAAAATGGAAGCCAAGATGAAAGGAAATCATGTACCGACCCTTTTCCGACTAACATGGCACGATGGCCGACTCGTGCATGTGATGCTTCTCTTGCTCACGCCTGCTGGGCTAATATGGCTCTGAAGGATGGTCGCATAACTAGGAAAGAGTTGCAGCAACGTCATGAGACGCTTCCTGTGAAGCCAACAGCCTTCCAAAGGATGTCGAGGAGCAGTCGCTGATGGATAGGGAAGCTGAGCTCCTCATTTGCACGACTTCAATCGGGAGATGTGCGTTTGTGCAAAAACATGTGAGATCGTTCTGCAATTACAGTCAGGGCCGAATCTAGTTAGCAGGAACGCATTCAAAATGTTATCCTTACTGACTTACAACTAGGGATCAATCAGCTTTCTGACAGCCTTCCATGACTCACTCCTAGTTCTGTCGCCGTCGTTTTAGCCACCTCATCCCTTGTATCACTGCATATCGTAGCTTGCGTGTCCTGAACGGGACTGCAAGTTGTGCCTCGGGTTCATCCGCGAGACTGGCATGACTCAGAAAACACAGACTGATACAGCAAAGAGCAACAAGAGAAGGCGCGCCGACACCCCCCGTTCCTCCAGCCATTATACAGTCGGCATGACTCTTCCTGATGGACCTGCTGCTCCTTCTTTTCCTTCTCCTCCTGTTCCTGCTCCCTGTCTCATTGACAAGCCATCGCCTATGCAACAAAGCTTCGAGCCACTTCTTCACCAGCTACTGCAAAGGGCTTCAGATCACATGTACATGTTGCTCGACCTTACGACGAAGCCGTTCTTCGAAATCTGCTGTCGACAGGGCTTGCCTGATCGAAAACAAGAGAAAAAGGAGGACCTCATTGTGGCACGTTTTCGCCTATGTCTCAGAGACCTTTACAACAATGCCGAGGAGCTCCTCACCGGCCAAGATAATCTGTTACGCCCCAGGGTCTGATAACCTCTGGCGCTGGGTAGCTCACCGGTAGCACCGGTGGCAGGGGTGAGGCTGGG